>JACXVL010000001.1:29886-318417 GCA_014898675.1 Athelia sp. TMB | reverse complement strand
GCATGCACTTCTACGGCTGGAAGAAGGGTCTCAAGACAGGCATGTACTACCTGCGGACCAAGCCTGCTGCGCAGGCAATTCAGTTCACCGTTGATCAGAGCATCCTCAAGCAGGCCAAGACCGCGAACACCAAGGCGTCGGCCAAGGCCGCGCTGGACAGGCAGGGGCGTGCAAGCAGTGCTGCCGTCGCCCCTCCCTCGCCCTCGCCTTCTCCTCAGCCTCCCCGCACGAATGGTGCATCTGCTCTCCCTGTTAAGCAAGAGCCTCTCACACCTGCGCTCACTGGCGAGTCATCTCCTGCTGCAGCCCCCGCTGCAGCCCCTTCAGCCTCGCCACCAGCCAGTACCAGTGCTCTGGAGAATGCAACGGCTGCTCTCAGCCTGGACCCCAAGATGCAAGCCGCTGCTGATGCCGACCCCGAGTTCGCAGCTGCTCTGCAGAGACAGCGGGATCGTGAATTGGAGGAAGCGAAGATGCTCTGTTCGATTGAGAACAAAGACGCGTGCTTGATGTGCTCTGGCTAAACACATCCCCATTTGTATCTTTTGTGTATTCATTTGTGCTGTCTCGCTATCGTACCACTATAACCTCCCATTATGTTTCACCATGTGTCATCTACCTACTTTTTATTGTACTACCATATATCACCAGTGTTGCAACTTACAGAGTTGAACGGTTGATCGATATCAATACGGATAACCAACAGAGAGAATGGCCGTTTGAGGTCGAAAGGTATTTAAAACCTGAATGTTACTACACGTTATAACCAATAAAGAATGCATATGCCTCCATCTCAATAGGTTTCATGTCGCTCCTGTATCAATCCTACTCGGAAGCGTTTACTGCCTATTTCATTATTCTCAAATTTCTCAAATTTCTCTAATCGTAGGAGATGGGCATAAAGTCTGGGAAGTCTGGCCAACTGGAGCCCTGGACGTTTTCAACTCCCTGAATATCTGCTCTATCCCCAAGAATAGATTTAACCTCCGCAAGATCTCCTACTGAAAGCGATGAACCCTTCAAGATATATACGCGCAACTGAAGCATCTCGCCACGATGTGTGCAGGTTCTCGTTCTTGATCGAACCATCGCGGTAAATGCCATAGGATCGATGATAAGCTGGCCGTGCAGGGTAAGCTTGCGTAGATTGGGAAGCAGGAGTTGGCCACCAAGTTCACTAGAAAGGAACTGAGTGTACAGATTCCCAAACATGATTGACCTATTGTAGCAATTGAGCTCTACCAGGTTGGGTACGGCCTTGATGATGGAGTAAAAGTCCTCCTGTGACATGACACCAACCCCAAGAACCAACCGTTGCAGTTGGGGTGATGCAGACAGGAACGATGTAAGCGGTCGGGATTCAACCGCTTCCCAGATCAAATTCAATCGCAGGTTGGATAGAAAGGGCAGCTCCGTCCTTTCGAAGAAATCTTCGAAGCCGCGTTGGACATTTTGGTCTTCTTCATCTTCAGGTGGCTCCGTATCGAGGTAAAGGCTTAGGTCAAGAGACCGAAGGTGATGAGTCACGCGGTCCGAATCATTCAGCTCCGGTTGTCTGCCATATAATGTCACAGTGAAATCGGCGCATCGGATGAGGTATGGGCAGCGTCGCAACAGCTGCATGCAGCCTGGGATGCTGGCACTAATACCGTCCAATTGTTCGATCTGATGCAGCGGAAGCTTAATAATAGGCCCCTCGTGCATGTTGCACAGATGTCCGCTGAGAACGACGTGCCGCAGAGCAGGGGAGGCAGCAAACACGTTCGTAAATTGTTGCCAATCTTCCTGCGATACGGACCACCTGGGCCAGTGGTGTTCTTCTATGGTCAACTTTTGAAGTAACAATGGCACTTGCCCACCCACTGTCTTCCCTATCCTCGCCAGGAGCCCGCGGGGGCCAGCTATGTTGAAATAATGCCACCGTGCCACTGAAGCAACAAGAGCGTCAACGAGTGTCTGACATGCATCTTGGTCGTCAGCACTGACATGTCCTCTTTCTTGGACTAGAGAGACAGAAATCCGGAGGGGAGATGTCCCAGATTGTAGGGTGTATAGGCGGACTAATTCACCAGCGTCAAGGAATCTGTAGCTTGGCCCACGCAACGTGATACGGATATGGCTCCAAAGAGCTGGATTTGAAAGTGTGACTGTTCGCCAGCGTTTGCACACACTCCCAAGAAAGAGGGGCCCTGGGGACAGCATTTGATTATCATGATTAGCCCCCGCTGCCCCGAATGCCTTGAATATTTCAGTCCAGACATCGTCCGACACCGACGGGATTGGACAGACTATACGCCTTGAGTGTGCAGGTTCGTCATTGGCCTCCATGTCCCTCGCTGGAAGACAGGGATCAGTTTTAGAGTAAATGCTCTTCTAATTATGAAAATGTCACATACATTGAGGGGTGTGCAGACGCGATGCGGTGGGTGCTGCGACGCAAGAAACGGTGCTTACCCGAGTATGCTGGCTTATATCGATCTCGGGTCTGTATCACAGAAACTTCTCGTGGAAACATGTTATTATTACGCATGCAAAAGAAACAGTACATACCAGGGCCTTCGGGCCGTGAGAACATCCTCACACTACTGATAACCTTCGGATCCCGGCCGTTCCGGAATGGGACCATTGCCGCGTATATATCCTATCCTATCCTATCCTACTGGAACTATTAGTGCCGAATTCAGGAAACCAAGCTGTCCGGACTCCGAACGGCGAAAACTATATAAATACAGCACGGTAATTGCCAGGATGGTCACTCAATGGCGATGTCCCTTCACCACGCTCTGACTGCTACTCCAGTATCCCTCTTGGCTTATGCTCATGAGGCCAAAGCATCTTCCTTCACCTCTTGTGACGACCTTCACTATTGCCGATCAACAACTCAGATAGTTTACAGTTGTCTTGCAACAGTCCTTGGCTGCGTCTGGATCGCCGTGCACCCCAATATGCCTCTTATTGCTGACCCCTCGCATCACTGGCTCTATAGATGGCTATTCGTCTGGGTGCCTAATCAATTGGTTGCAGCGTTCACTACGTTCATCGCTCTGATCATGCCGGAGATATTGCTTGGGTTCTCAGCTGCACAATGGGCATTCAGTCACGATGTTGCAGTTGCGCTCGAGGAGGCATCACAAAATGGATCTGCGAGCGCTTTTGCAAAGAAAAATCGACGTGAGATAGCCATCCTATGTGCATTGCAAGGAAAGACTAATTTGAATGATGCCCTGCGAAGACTGGTCGAGAACGCATGCTTTCTTCATAATCATGGGAGGCTTCCAAGCTTTTGATGAAGATTCGCCTCACCATATATTGTCCGTTATCGAGGTTATCGATCTCATAAAGGATGGCACACTGATAGCCCCTTTGGAGGACGAAATCTGGGCGCTCAGCAAAGCAGGATATTTTTCCAAATTCTGTGCGCTCTTTCAAACAACCTGGTTTGTTGCGCAGTGCGTGGCAAGGGGCCTTCAACACTTGCCGCTAGCACAATTGGAAGTCACAACGTTGGCCTACACCACGATGACAGCGGGAATGTATTTCTTCTGGTGGAACAAACCCCTTAGGGTTGACCGCCCATTCCGCGTTCAATGGCAAGACAATGGTAAGTGCTCATAAACAAAACAAAAAACTGGCATAAAAAATGCTCTTACGCAATCAGCACCCTTAACTTTACCCCATGATGGTATGCTCGCCAGTTTATATTTTTCCGCCGTTACCTTATACAATTTTCATAGGGCTAGCCTCACCTCCCTCAGCGCCTGCTAATCAAACTTATCCGAGTCCTTCATCCGGCACCCCAGCACCTATAGCGTTGCAATCTCGTTCGTGCCTTTTCTTCGATCATAGTACGAAATCTCACCGCTAGACTTGTCTTGAAGGTAACTCATCCGGGATCAGCCTTTCATCTATCGATTCCAACATTCACGAACGTACAGCACTATCGGAGGGACCTTCATCCATCCATCCTACACCGACAGACATAGCAGCACGACATCAAACTCCGCGTATGGGCATTGATCGAGCTCGACGTTACATTGCTCACTCAATGGTGTTTGGCTCCGCGAACTTGGGGACTATCCCTGTCCGGACCGAATTCAGTGCCTTTCTCACCATGTTCGTAGCGACGGCGTTTGGCGCCATGCATTTGCTTGCAGTCGAAGCCAAATTTCCATCATCGCGCGATCAGCATATTTGGAAATTTAGCGCGATGATCATTACCATTGTCCCAGCAATGCTGTTTATTCCGAGCCTTTTCATTGGCTTGATTGTTGGACTGTCACAGTGGCTATTACCCCAGCGCTTTTCCCAGAGAACAACTATTGGAGCTCTTAGGGCGCAGGCGCTGATGATTGCGTCGGCCGCTACACACCCAGAGAGATTAGATCGTGTCGCGCATAAAATGAAACGCTTCTGGGATACACATCGGTTGGTTGTTATTCTCGTGGCTTGCCCTGCTTTGATTGTAGGATCGGCAGTTTCCGCGGTTTTGCTATTCACAACATATGGTTATATGGCGTCGAGGTTTGCCACATTAATCCTTTGTTTCACCAGTTTAAAGCATCTGCCAGAAGCGGTCTATCACACGGTTTCATGGACTACATTCCTCCCTCACCTATGATCTGCAGTCCCATTTGATCCTCAATAATTACCGCGGATCGCTAGGAATATTGCTTACTTCGTCCATGGTATCGTAATATTTGCGCTATGTTTCGACAATCTATGCAACCACTTGCTGTAACAGAAGAATTGGGAAGACGCATTTTACAAATCCTACATTTCGCGAGTGCTCACAAGGTTAGTGGCTGAGATGAGATGAGCAACTGCCGGAAGTGCACACATCTTCAAATCTCAGTATCTTTATCTATTCCCAGACCCCGTGCCGAACCAAGTTCTACAACTTGACAGAGCTTTACAACTTGAACCGGCCGACCGGATCCTGTGAGAGTGCAATATGCCACTTAAAGCTAGGGAACAAATTATGTGGACAAGGTTGATCTTGTGCCAACAGGAACTGCGAATGAACGCCTCAGAGTGGCTGGCATTCTCAGACGCACCAGCACCACACATGTGGCTGCAACGTAATTGAACCTCGCGAGACGCATCGGCGAGCTGAGCACCGCTACATGCGTCAAATTCTAGCGCTTTTGCGCCACCGGGGAAGCTTCGATCGCCAGGAATTTGAGTTGGATGTGAGATTAGGAATATCTAGATGGAGGGTGCGAGGTTCGTAAGGGGCCTGCTAAGTGGAATGTTTGACAGAAGGTGAAGAGAATATCGTGTATTCACATATACTTATTTATGGGCATACAATTTGCGACGTGGTAGAAGTTACATTCGGCTTGATCAATCATTGGCACAGCGCAGAGCTGGAGTAAGATTTGAAAGAGGTCCTTGCCAATGGTGTGTGTAAGATTGGCATACCAGATTACAGTATGCATTCATACAAAGTCTCCAAAATGCCACCCACCAATTATGAATACAAGTAATTTCATTGGAACGTATATGTACACATCCGATAATCAAGCGACATCTGCAAAATAGTCCGCTAATCCTTCCTGAATCTCCTTCACCTTCTCCCCCGTGACTGTCAACGCATTCTGCTTGCAATACGGCATCCCTTCCAACAGCCCTTGGGTCGGGATAGTTCCATCCACCAGCGCCTTGATTGTGCTCTCCGCGAGCATCATCTTCCCAAGCACGTCCGCGTATTGCAAGCTCACGGGCATCTGCTTCCCCATATCCAGCACGCTCTTCCACAGTGCGCCCCATGCCTGATTGCACCGCACCGTCGCACCGCCCGTGCATCTCGTGCTGTGGCTCATCGCCGGCGGCTCGCCTGGGAGACGCTCCCACAGCTTGCTCAGCGCATAGTGCCCCGAGAGCAGGCGCACGCGCTGCGCGCGCGTGAGCAGGGGGTCCACCGCCCACGCGTCGCGCCCCTTGAGGAGCATGGAATAGTACGACATGCCCAGGAGATGTGGGAGCTGCAGGCGCTCAGAGAGGCTGAGCGCGAGCGCGACGTCGCGGCCCTCCCCAAGGAGCCGCTTCCACTTCGCGAGCGCGGCATCGAGCAGCTCGCGCTGCTCGCACAGCGCGGCGAGCTCGGTGATTTGCGCGAGTGAAGGTCCTTTGTTCTGCCCGCTGCCCTCAACGTCGTCGAGCGGCGAGGGGATGGTGTTCTTGTACGCGGTGGTGAGGGCGGCAAGGGCCCACGTCTCGATTGAGCGGAATTGGTACTTGTGGGTTATTCGCGATAGATGAAAGAGTTGGAGCATGTTGGCTTGTGGGGTCAGTGCCACCATCAGTTCGTGGGGCCTATTGGTGCCGTCAATGAAAGCGTTCGGGCGAGAAGCAGACTGCAAGGCTTACAGTGCATACAAGGCCCAGAGGAGCGCGCGAAACTCGTCTGCTGTGTCGCCCTGCAGTCGAATGGGGTTGTCATCACTCTCGCCCTCGGGTCCGATAGACGCGCCGGTGCTGCTGGTAGTGTGTGCGCGCAGGTCGAGATCGAGAGAGAACATGCTGTCAAAAGTGGATTTGTCCTTTGTCAAGGTAGATCTGCATTCAAGTCGAATGAGTTGCGTTCTGAGTTCCGTGGTATGCCCTGAGTCTCACCTATGCACCTAATTCAGAGTCTACATTGTCAGATTGTGCGCGAGGAGGATTTGTGTCCAGTGCGCTCACCTTGAACAGTGTGCTCTCGACCAGGAGAACCGTGTTTCCATCCTACCGCTATTCCATCAGTCCCCAATTTACTCCTCCCCATTTATGGACCGCTCACTGAAATGTAATAGTCATAATCTCTCGCAGGGATGGGTATAGAGAGCTGAAGCTGCAGCTTCGGTGTAATAGGACTCGATGAGCCAGGTTGCATGAAGGAACCAGCGGTAGCGGTCGAGAGGTAAGATGGCGCCGTATTGATGGTCGACGTAGGATGCCCGGGTGCACTGGTGGTGGCCATGGCTATATCGCCGAACGATAGGTGATGCGGGCGGCCGTCAGTGTCAGTAGTTGGTCGTACTATAGTAACTGGAGAAGTCTCAGACGGCGGGCCGAGCCGAGCCGCACTGCTTTCCACCCACGTGGAGCATCCAGCTAGGTTTGGATGACCATCTTGATGTCAAATACAACCGCTGTCATACTTGGCTCGCCATCTATACTCCTTCCACCACCTCTGCTGCATTGCGCCCTCATCGGCCAGGAACCATGTCGAACAGCAATGCAGAACAAAAGACTCAACTGGCTTCTGTGGCTAGATATATCAACGTAAGTGTCAAATCTTAGGTGCAACACGCCGACTCAAACTTCCTCCAAGTCGAAGACCTGCAAGGATATTGTGCTCATGGTATGTGTTATATTCTTCATTTTCACAGATAGCTGATGATTACCACGCAACTGGCAGCTTGGCGCTGGTCAGTTTTTGCTTCGTGGCGGAGGTCGAACGATAAGCTGATGACTTTGCAGGTATCAGCACCTCCGCCGGCATCCCCGATTTCAGATCGCCAGAGACAGGTGCATACATCGATTCTCTCTTCTATTTATCATGAGCTGAGAACAACGAAAGGATTGTATGTCAGTGAAAATACTTGTTCGGACTGCACCGACCTTGGTTTGAGGATCGGACACTGATGTTGATAACAGGCCAACCTGGCACGTCTGAACCTTCCCTTCCCTGAAGCTGTCTTCGAGATCAACTTCTTCCGCAGGAATCCAATACCATGTACGCAAACTTCCCTTCGTACCTAGCGCTATGGACTTATCCACTTGTATAAGTTTACACACTCGCCAAAGAGATGCAGCCCTCCCAGTTCCGGCCAACGTTGACGCACTCGTTCATCAAGCTGCTCGCCGACAAGCAGTTGCTGCACGTATGCCTCACGCAGAACATCGACACGCTGGAGCGCCGCGCGGGTGTGCCCCCCGAGCTTATCGTTGAGGCGCACGGGAGCTTCGCAACCCAGCGCTGTATCGATTGTGAACGCCCCTTCGACGATGAGAAGATGAGACATGCAGTGGTGAACGATGACGTGCCACGATGCGAGGATAAGACATGTCAAGGGTTGGTGAAGCCCGACATCGTTTTCTTTGGCGAAGGGGTGAGTTGCCCGCCAGGTCGTTCCCGATGTCAAACTGAGAGTGCTCTTTAGCTGCCATCGTCTTTCCATCAGGCCATACCCAAGCTGAACGATGCAGATCTGTTGATTGTGATAGGCACGTCGCTCACGGTCCACCCGTTCGCGTCTCTTGCTCGCATCGTGCCGGCAGGTTGTACTCGGTTCGTGCTATGTTGTCTGCGCGTAAAACCGACCCCTGATGGCGCGCTACACAACAGGGTCCTCATCAATCAGGATAAGGTAGGGGACTTCGGAAGCCGGGAAGACGACATCATCATCCTGGGCCGATGCGATGACATTGTACGTGATCTGGCCAAGGAGTTGGGGTGGGCGGAGGAGTTGGAGAAAGAGTGGGCGGCCACAGCAGATACTGTTGAGCCTAAGGCTGCAGAAGCAAAAGTTCGAGTTCCCGAGAAAGTGGTAACGAAGGCGGATGATGATCTGGAGAAGGAGCGCTTAAAGGCTGAGGTGGATAAGATCACGAACGAGCTGGAGAAGTCGTTGGCTATTTCAGAAGAACCTGCGGAAGAGGAAAGGAAAGAGGACGCCCCGCACCCAGTGCACGAACGCTTGGGACCCGCCATGAGTGGAATAGCATCTCGACAACAAGCGTCTCGTGAGACGGAAACTGGTAGTACCGAGGTGCGAGCTGAGGAAGCTCCCGTGAAAGACGACGTGGAATCAGCTGATGCCGAAGAGAAACTAGACATCAAGGACCCGAAGGGGCAACCGAAAGAGGAGGGGCTGTAAGTGTTTCTAGACAGCGCACTACTTTGAATGTTATGGCATATTGTACATAGTGTAAGCTGTAATGAAGAAGTCAACAATTATCATAGGCTACAAGTCAAGTCTCCAACCTGAACGTCTGGCTGGCCCTCGGACTATACGGCCTGCATCTCAACATCCATATGTTGAGCGAAGGGGTGACTGTAAAGATCAACCATATTCTTGACATGTGCAGACATAGCCGGCCATTCCTTCACTACTCTGGGGTCCCGTGCAGTCCACTGCTTTCGGTCCAAGAATACTGGGCGGAATCTGCGCTGCTGTGGGGTTGGAGACGGTGTTCTCTCACTCTCTGACGGCTCATCCACATCCATCGCGGCTGCTCGCGGAGGCGAACGAACACGCTTGTGCCGCGTGGGCGTCAGAAAGGGACTATGCTCCTCGTCCTCCTCTAATACCGGGAGTTTGTGAGGTTTCTTGCCAGACATCGCAGCCTCGAAGGCGGCATGACCTTCCGCAAGCTTCGCTGAAGACTGCGGCGTTGCGGGAATCAGCTTTGGCTTCTTTATTGGTGTTTGGTGGGGTGTTTGGCGGGTGCGTGCTGAGGCACCCTCGAATGCGACGACCCGTTTTTGCGGAGTGGACTGGGAAGGCGAGTCCTCGACTCTGCGTTTCAAGGCAGATTTAGTGGGTGATGCTGTTCCTGAGCGAGTTCTTGATTGGAGGGATGATTCGGCCGGGGTCGCGGGGGGTCTTTCGAGATCAAACGCAACAGCCTGGTCAGCGTTGGGGCCTGAGCGATTTGATTGTTTGCTCAAGGCGGCCGTCTCTGCGCGTATCTTTGTCGCCACAGATGTACATTCCTTGTTGAGCAGCTTCACCAGGCTGTCGAAGTGCTTTTGCTGTAGTTCGTGGTCCTTGACTATTTTGCTAGATGATGGTTGCATCTATGACAGGTTAGCGCGTCGAGCGCGATAATAGATAGACATTGTCACCTTTAATATTTCAGCAACCCACCAAAATACTGCACAGCGTACTAGATCGCTCTTAGGGTCGAATTTTGGGGTTAGGACCTCCTTCAGCACGAGGGTCCTTTCAGCATCATTCATCCACCCTGCGACTTTAGAGCTCCTGCTTCCGGTATACTCCCGGTTGAGGTCAGAATAGCTCATCCCGCTGGTGTTGCTATGCTTCTCATCAGGGAGGAGCGCTTTGCGAACGGTATTGAGAGTCTTCAGAAACACTTTCTCATTCAAGCAGGAGGAGGTTTGCGCAACAGTTTGCGAGATATCGCCACTATTCAATCTTGCCAGGAAAAGAGAACTCAGCAATTATGGCACATATCAAAACAGAGATGACTGACTCCTGTGAGGCAATGTACGCGCAGACCGCGGGGAGACCGATCGAGCTTTCAGGGCCCAAGTGGTATCCAGAGCCTGGCCTCGTCTTGACTTTTGCTAGCTGTAATAGCTCTCTGGCCTTTTTCAAGGTAGGCGCTTCGTTGCAGATCAGACGAAGTTGGTCCACTTCGGGATTGGGCATTATGGAGGTGGTGAGCTGCAGGTGTGACGACGCGAACTGTCACTTTCTCAACGTGACAAATGTGGGGCGCCAATTCAGACTCAGACCGCGTGTCCTTTTGATCATATCTTGATCCCTCCAGCACCCACCAGCACCTACCGAGCTTGTGCTCGCAAGGTCACACAATCTTATGGCTGCAGCGAGTCCCACAAGGACCGTCTATTTACCGTTGGAGACGCTTGATAAATGCGCGAAATGCTCCAAGACTACCGATCTGCGACTCTGTTCATCTTGTAGTGAAGTGAGACTTCCTTGATCTTGGCACTAGCAGGCGCGAGTTTTGTCTAATCGGTTCACAAAGCAAATCTACTGCTCTGCTCAATGCCAGACAGCTGATTGGCCCTCCCATAAACCCATCTGTGGTGAGATCTCACATCTCCATGCAGTATGTATGGTTGCTAACAGGCCATCTGAAGGGAAGACTGACAAGATTGACCTTGCCTCCTTTTATCCCTTCTTGGCCTGCCTCGTCGAAGCGAGCCATCTCCAGGGCGACAAGAATGTCCCTCCTGCATTATCTCACCAAATCGTAAACAACCCGCATCCTACGTTACCACCAACAGAGTTCCCGGACGGCTGGGCCGGCAGACCCGTCATCTTGGGAAATCCATTGACTACGCCACCAGGAAGTGACGAGTGGTGGCCTTCAGCGCCAACTCCGAATGTTCGTGGCAAGCTGTTACGTCGGATCATGCGCGAAGGAAGTGTGTTGCCTATCGTCACTGCGGTCTGCATCGCGCTCCTTGCGGAGATGTATACTACGACCAAGAAGCGACGCATTCGTCTCCGTTATAAATCTTCACCCATCTCCGACTTTGGTATTGCTATGGGCTCTGCCCGTGTCACCAACCAGGATAAACTTGCCTACTTTCGACTTGCAGATGGGAGTTTTGATCACGGTCAAGATCCCGACAAGCACTATTGGATATATTTCACCACCATCAGAGGAGAGGATATCCTCCTCGACTGTGCTATGTTTACATTCAATATGTGCTTGATGGTGAACGAGACAGGGACTTACCTGCCCCAGCTAAAGCCGATCTCTCAATTCGCGCCTGCCTATTTTCGAGATCGAAAACTAAATGACAATAGTCCGGATCTGCATACAGAGCGCAAACGCATGTCTGTTCTTCGTAGCCAGACACTCCATCAGACTGTCGCGAACAGCGTTGATGGGTTCACGGGAGCAGACATCGCAGTTTTTACCTCGTTCATGCAACGATTGTCGAACAAGAAATGCACAGTCAAGGAGTCAGATCTTGCAGGGACTTACGCGTCATTACACTGTGGTTTTATGCGTCTGTGCATCCAGGAGCGTAGGTGGGAAAACTGGCCACCCACTCCAGAGCTGGCCATCGAGCAGGACCCTGGAGAGTCTATCGGCGGCGATGATGGCTCCGAAGAGTGGTTCGCTTATTTGAAGAAGTGGAAGAAGATGAAAAAGGCTGGGAAAGTGGGAAATGAGACGATGGCCCAGGCGCATCGGGCTTGGCGAGACAAGTGGGAGGCTGCAAGGAAATAGGGAGACACTCATCCGAAAAAAATTGCAGAACTCCGTTCACTCGATTGGTAATAACGAAACATATAAATCGAAGAGCATTGCATGAGATAGTTAGGATTAGAATTTTAAGAGCATCCAATGCCACCATTGAATATTCAATCTCTTGGTATTCCCTCCCCGCGTGTGGGCACGCATAAGTGCTAAATTACAGGTCATGAATACGAGATACATGCCTACGAAAAAGCACTCACGTTGAGCCGCGCTGCGTGGGCTGGTTTGTGGAGCATGGTACGGCAATCCCAACCTAAAGCAAGGTCATAAGTGGCCATCCCCCTGCGCCTAATAGATGCTGTAACTTACCATACCAGCAGTCTGGAACATCCTCCTGGAGTAGTCCCGCTTGATAAAATATCGTCAATAAGCAGGTAATTCAAATTTCAGAGACAATCATACCTTCGCGTTTATGGTCAAGCCACCAACGGCAGAAGTGATGTTTGATGAAGTCCTTGACACAGACGTCGCAAAGCCAGTCGCGCTCCGTCAATTCTTCGAATGGAATTTCTTTGCTGCGGAAAAGCTGAGCGACGATCTGAGCGTAAGTTATGTCGCAGGTCGCTTCGCGCAACCTATTGACCTCAGTTGAATTAAGTGGTAGTCTTCCCGGCAAGAGGAGGGACATCTGGAGACCCGGCACGCCTTGCAGCAAATCCCAATCTATTGTTGGACGTGAATTTTGACCTGTATCGGAGCAGTCTGCAGCACTTACTGGACTCATTGAAGAGATCAAGGCCTTTTACGACGCCGCAGCGCCGGCAGGCATCGCTCGCTCCAACAGCGTGCTCGACAATGCGACGACTTTCCTCCGCTTTCTGAATAGCAGACTGTTGTGTTTGGCCTTTCTGTCTGGATGTCTGGACGCGTTCGAAAGGGCCGGAGAAGAACCTCTCGCCCCCTCTGTCATAGTCAATGAGTTTATTTAGGTCCCTCTCTTGGTAACACACAAGGAGAGTTCTTGGTCCGTGAAAGGCAGCGCGATTTCCAAGTTCTCCTATTGGACAAAGTCAGCGAGGCGCGCAAGAGCACCAACATTGGTAACGCACCATCGTGAACGAGCCAGGTCGTGGAGCCGGCATTCGCAGCCCAAACGGAGACTGTGTGGAAGAAGGCGGATACTTCTTTCATTGCGGCCAGCTCACATGGGGCGAATGATGCTAGAAACACGCGGCATTTAGTCCAAAGCAGTCGTTCGTAAGGTGACATATCGTCGTCGTCTTCGTCGTCATCTTCTTCCTCAGAGTCATAGTCTGAGTGGGAATCTGCACCGTAAACAGCAGAGTACAGCCAGACTCTGTATAATGCGCGCTGAAAAGAAGCCGACTCTGCCAGAGTGAGCTGGGACACTGCAGAGGACTTGTCTTTTTGTCTGTGCAGCTTCGTCTAGAAGAACAATCGTGTATGAAGAGTTGAATATGTACCTCTGACTAAACAAGTCCTCAAGGGCGTTTGCAACTACGGCATTATCGACCAGGGCACGCGCTTCGAAACTTGTGATGGATTGTTTGCTCATATCAAGTTCAGAGGGAAGGTCTTTGACATCCTCGCGGCGATAGTTCATTGCCTCACAGCGTACGACTCTTAACGCTTGAGGAAGTGCATCGCCTACTTGGCCGCTTGCTATATCACGCAGGACGCTTTGAGGATGCGCTTGAAAGGTGTCGTTGAAAAGTTTCGAGGTCAAGAGCAGAGACAGCAGGCTTTTGAGGTCAGGCACAACGGTGAGAATCTCATGAATTATATCTGAGGAGAGATCAACTAAGGCTGGCATGCCTACGAATGAATCTGGGGGAATGGTGGTGGTGCAGGTTTAAGAGGTATTGAGTCACGGTTCCCGCATGGCCGGGACCTTAATCTCGGATCGGAAACGGATGGGCCACCGGGCTGTGCAGCGACAACCTCCAGCTCATGACCACACGACTTGCACAGTAACGACCAGCAGCTCTGAGATCGCCGCCTCGATCAACCCTCCAGCTTCTTCTCTGCTGGTAACCTGGCTGTCAAAATGCTGTCACCCGTTCTGCTGCTGGTCTCATCTCTCGCTTTAGTTAGCTCATCACGATCGCATCCTGTTGATTTCCTCCGGAAATTGACTTCCAGTACGGCTCCCACTACTGGAGGAAACCGGCTGGCTGGCTGGGGCTGGAGCTGGGGATGGGAGGGGGGAACTGTGTCAGTGGTAGACCGATCTCCACCAGTCACATTTCAGTCCCGGGCTGCGGGCTTCGGTGCAGAGCTATCAGAGCACCATCTTGGTTATGTCATTCCCCTCTCCTCATTTACCGCCCCATGTCCGACAACCACTTCCGCTTTTGATCTTGATGCGCCACCAAACTTGGGCTGTCCGACCCTCTGTCGCACAGGCCCGAACGAACCCGAGTCGTCGGAGACTTGGATCGCACTGGTGCAAAGGGGCGAATGCCAATTTGCGGATAAGGTCCGGGAAGCGCAACGATTGGGTGCTAGCATTGTCGTAGTCGGAGGAGACGATCCTGCTACTAGTGGGAACCCTGATGCGTTAGTAAATATGTATAGTCCAGGTTTGCCAAAAGTGCCCTTCTCGTGTTATTCGTTCATGCTGACTTGGTTAGCAGAAGACTCCTCCGATATACTTATTGCCGCCACATTCATCAAATATTCCGACTACACACAGCTATATTCCTTAATACAAGCCTCAAATACTTCACATCAGGGCTTGAAGACCCTCACGCTTTACTTAACTGCTGATTCCGCATGGGAGTGGTATTCGTAAGCATTTCCAATCTCACCGGCCTCCAGAAGATTAATATATCGACAATTAGCCCCATTTTGACTTTCGGGTTCCTCCTCCTACTTCCCTCATGCCTAACCCTTGTGACACTGCTTGTCCACCGCGTACGCGCAGCCCGTGCTGCGCAGCGCGATCGTGCTCCCGAGGAGATTGTGAAGAATCTCCCGTCTCGAATATGGAACGGGACAGGGCTGGAGAAGAGCGATGATGATACAGCAGCCTCGCAAATCACCGATACGGAGCCAGGCGCCGAACTGCCGGCCGAGGGACCATCTACCCGTCGTCCGGTGGAGGCACTACCTTGGCATGCACTTCAATTCGAGTGTGCGATCTGTCTGTCAAATTTCGTGAAGGGTGAAACGGTTCGTGTACTACCATGTCAGCACATCTTCCACATCGACGAAGTCGACTCGTGGTTGATACATGGGAAGAAGCTGGTGCGCATTCTCTCGTTCCGAGGTGATGACTTCGCTGATCGGATATGACAGTGTCCTGTTTGCAAGGCTGACGTGACAGTACCATTGTTAAAGGGTCATGTACCGGTTCAGGCTCCCCCGGCGGGAGAGCTGCCGGTAGCGGTGAATGCCGAAAGGTTATCGCCCCACAGGCAACCATCGGAACGGACTCCTCTTCTCACTGAATCAGCCTCTTGATACCGACTTCAGCTCATGATAATTTCAACCTCGTAACGACCTTTCCCTGCTTTGTACTGTTTGTACCTCGAAATAATACGTCCCGTCTCTCGAACAGTCTAGAGCGTTGTGAGCGTCAACAGTGGCGATCATCCAATCTGGAAATTGTGGCTGGGATATTTTGATCCGTCATTGTTGGTGGTTCCCGGCGGTCCCTCCCCGGTTGTTCATTGCTGGGCCGAGTCGGCCTTGTAATAGTCTGGGCCCAACTGATGCATTGCGGGTTTCTAGAAGACAAAGTAAATCGGTTGATGGCTGACAGACTTATACAGGTGAGCTTCGAGTAGGGCTCCAGGTAAAATCCACTTTCGTCGCGTGAGGATAACGACTGCGGTTGGGAGATACATTTTAAGATATATGGGATAATGATCTACGTATCGACGCCTCATTATGTATACATTCCCTAGAGTTGAAGGCTTCTGTCAGAGATCATGGAGATCAGAGAATCGACACGGAACCTTCCTGCCATAACCAGGGGCGTAGCGGGCGCCTATACTATTGTACCTTTTCTTCGATCCAAATCAATCTCAACATAGCGCCACTGCCAGGTTACAGTTTAATACCGGTCCGGCCCAGTTTATTGTCAAGGATGTGCGACGTCACAGGATTATTTTGACAGGTGTATCCAACCTGACGCGACTGTGTGACTCAATGTCTATTGGAACGTGATGTTTTGCCCATTTTCCAATGATGTGGTGAGCCTCGGCGCCGGGTCACTTTTGTGGTCAAACTTTGTATTAAACACAGCGCTCAATTCGGCGAAGCTAGCCGGTTTTAGATCGATCCCATTGTCACATTTGGGTGGTGGTTTTGACGGAGATATGCTCCTTCATCTCCAGGTATTTAAAAGCGCAACTTTTCGCTTGTTCTTTTCTGGCTTTGCAACCTGTCTCTTACCCCTCTCTGGAGCTCTGAATTGGCCGTGGAATCAACACTGTAGCTCTGTGTTCTATCTGGGCTTTGTAGTCTTGCTGGATTCGTTCTCGATCGCTTGACGCGATGCAGCAGGTCGCGTTTAACATGCCACCAAGGGAAGGTGAGTTGCTAGTGCTTCGCTGTTTTCATAGCGCCCTTCGAATAACGCGTCTTTGGGGAAGCTCTACCCTTTCAGTACGCGTATCCCCAGCGCCCAAACGAGGACGCGCAAGCGCGCAACTTCCCGCGCGCGTTCTCCGGGCAAGGCACTGTGGATCAGACGACTGCTACAGCTTATCGCACTAAGCCATGCCGCTATCACCAAGGAGGTTTCTGCAGGGCCGGATCAGCATGTCTCTTCCTACATTCACCGGAAGGTAAGTCAAGATTATGGAGATTTAGCGTCTCCGAGGTCTTGCGGATATTAAATGGAATGTATTTCGTTAGCAACTGATCAAGACGCACGCGCACGCGAGGTACTCAGTCATCCCACAGGACTACAGCCGAACATTCGGGGTAAGTTCATTTTGAATTTTCTTCTTTACAATTCCCCATTTTGGTACCTGGTTGAACTTGATGATATCTAGCCCGGCCATCAATCGCCATACCGCCTGTACAATATCCCATCTACACAGGATATCCGTATGCGCAAACGTGGTCGCCCCACACCGGGCCTTCGGGGCTACCTCACGCGCAGCCTCAGGGCAATTTCCAACTTGGCGTTCCACATAATGTGGTGCCTACAGCCTACGTGCCCTTGGACCCTAATGCCTATTTTTATTCTAATCCGTCAGAGTCATCCAACTCGGCAATTGACGAATTAACCTCTCCTTTGGAAGAAATTCGTCTGGCTGCAGAGCCTTCACTGCGCCATCCGAATTACTCTCTCTTTACGCCTTCGTCGCATCTTGGCTACTACCAGGCCCCCAGTGGTCCCCCAACCAACTATCCGCTAGACCGCTTTGGTTATCCAGCCGCCAAGCCACCAGGGCGGGCGCACCAGAAACGCTCTGTCACTGCTCCGCTTTCCCGCAAGCGCATTGCATCGTATAAGAGTACGCCGATGCCGTAGAAGTGACCTCGCAGCGCTTTATTGACCGCCTCACCAGCTAAACCGTGTAAATTCTGGAGCCGAGATGGCACTTGCCCCAACGGCCAGCAGTGCACATTGTGAGGCTTCCCTCGTCATACTCTCATGCTTCAAGCTGACCAATGGTCAGCATACACGATGTGACGGCAGCGAACCAGCCAAATGTCGTAGGAACAGGCTCGTCGTCGTCGTCGTCGTCGGCTGCCCTCGCCCAGCCACCAGCCGAATTGCCCCGCAAGCCGCTGTCCGTCATTGAGGAGAAGAAGTCGCAAGGCTTTTACCCTATCAGCTGGCGAGTCATTGGCGGCGGCGTCATGATGGGCGGTAGTCGTAAGCATCGCTTCCTAAATTCATCGTCAGCGACATGTTGATGGAATTGTGATGCAGGAGAAATATGCCGAGCGTTCACCGCTGGGCGTTGCGACAAAGGCGAGGACTGCCCATTCGCTCATGAAGTCGAGTACGATTCTATCGGTGGGTTCTCAGGAAAATATCAATCCTGTTAAAAAAACGCTGACCACCACGATAGGGCATTACGCTCCTGTGCCAATTGCACAAGAGCCGTATACGCACCTACAGGTGCCCCGCTCCATGTCCCAGATGCACATCGAAGAGCCGCAGCGTTCCGTCACCCGTGCGCCTAAGCCGCCCTCCATATCGATCCCGCCACCCGCCGACTTCCTCCCTTCTTCGAGCTCAGCAGGCACCAGCTATTCTGCACAGGCCACTGCCATCCCCAGTCTCGACGATAAGGAAAGGAAGAGTCCCGGGAGTCATCGAAGAACGCGTTCCATGACCACACCTCCTGTATCAGGATCACCTGTGAACGTGAGTGCATATACCAGCTGGACCGACGGGCAAAAATTTCTAACATATGCTGACGGGGTGTTGGGTGCATATAGCTGTTTCCCGCAGAGTCTCCCGGGGTGCTCTGATATATCTGCCACGATCAGCTGGCCTCGCCGTTGCCTTGAGGCGCGAGGCACTGCCAGACCGCACCGCAGCCCGACGTTAAGCACCGTCAACATCAACACGTTTTTTGGACCAGACACACGCATACCCACGCACCATCGCAATCATCAGTGACCTCATCTAACATGCTCACCATCTTCACCATCTTTAACCAACGCATTTTCTCTTCCATCGATCTCATCTGATAATACCGCTCTTTCGAAGCCCGGCTACTCCGATACTATCTCATCATCGTATTTAATATCATACCTTGTCAGACCACCACTCTGAGGAATCTACTAGTACAATGTCCAATCCGATGTTGTTGACCGCCGCTTTTCAGTCCAATTTCAGTCAAGCTAATACTGGCCCTCGGAGCGGAATTCGAAATCACTTCGCAGTCAGTAAATAGTGACCACTTGCTTTGTTTCCATCGACAATTTACAAATGCGGATACATTAGAATTGCTACCAGGAAGGCGCAACGCCGATAAAGATACGAAGGAAGTGATGGATAAATCCTCTGAGGTGTTGTAAACTGACGGGCAGAAAGCAAATAAGCGGGAGTCCGGATCTGATAATGTAGCCAGCTACAGAGGCAGCACCATAATATAAAGATATGAAGGGAATCTTCCTTGTCATCGTTGATTTGAGTAACGTGGCGGCGGAGGACCGTATGAATCGTAGCTGCCCCGTTGGCTGCCGAATGGGTTTGTGCCATATGACTGAGGACTGTGCATCTCCTGTAAGTTCACCATTGATGCAGGGTCGTGAAGCTGAGCGTAAGTCTGGCTCTTTGCACCAACAGCCATGCCCGCCTCCAGGCCCTTTGGCCCACCCTTACCCAGCTTCATGCCCTTCATGCCCTTTCCACTGGCCTTGCTGCGTCGACAGCAGCATCGCCATACGATCAGGCTCACACAGAGAATGACGAAGATCAGGCACCCCGCGAGGATGTACGGCCACTTGCTGATGACGTCCTCCTCGTAGTGCGCCTTCTTCTCCGCCTCACTCTCAGGCGAAGTCTGTGCTTGTGACTGTGGAACAAGCGTCTGAGATGCGGAGCCGGTGGTGTCGACGCCACCCAAGCGCGCCTTGACGAAATCGGCGTGTGCCTTCTCGGGGTTGGTGAGAGGGAGAAGCTGAACGAAGGGCTTCCCATTGTCGATGCTACTCTCGTCGACCCAATTGCCGTAGTCATAAAGCGCGTATGTGTTGCGCAAGAACCCCATTCCCACTGGAGCAGTAATACATTATCAGCAAGTCCGTTATTTAAACGAATAAGCACTCACGAATGAGATCATAGCTTCCTAACAAACTGAACGCGCTTGTGATTGGCTGGAACGCGCCCACGCACATTGTCTTTCCGTTTGAGTCCGTGACATCAAAGTCCGCCGAGACGGTGTCCAGAGGGTGGATCGGAATATTCACGCCGCCGAAGTTGAAACTTATGTTTAGCATCTGCGTGCACGGCACGAGCCACAGCTGCTCGTTAACGTCGAACTCAGCACCTTGCACGCGTCCATAGATCGCGTCTGAGACCGCACGCGGGACTTGGGGGAAGGTGTAACCGGAGTCTAAGTAGCACCTGTCAATGGAAGATCGCGAGAGGAGAGGGGGGGAGGCTTACCAAACACAGCAACGAGCTGGCCATCTGGGGCTTTGGTCACGATAGAGGATGTAGGAATAACATTCCCATCCGGGCCAACAATACCCTTATCCTTACTTTTGACCAATCCAGATAATCAGTTCCACCTCCGAAATTTTATACACAAACACCCACTCGCTGAGAATCTGCCAATGTTGATCCGCACTCGTAAGTACGACCGTGCTCTCGACCGGTATCTGCGGCTGGCTGGTAATGTTCTCGTATCCCGGGACAACCTCCCCAACAGTGATCTCTCCATTATAAGTCTGGCCGGGGTCTTCGAGACGCGAAAGAAGCATGGTGATGTAGTTCTGCGAGGTTAAGTTTTGCTGGAAAATACGATTCAGCATGCAGTCGCCTGTGTCGCCATCGATTTTCTGGTGTATCACGGAACCAGAGTTCGGGCCTAGGCCTGTAGGGTAAAGTTCATTAAGAGGTCATGGATGTCAAGTCCAGAGGGACGTGCCTAGCAGCCCTGAGTAGCCTTGTGCGGCGATGTCGGTCGAGAAAGAAGAGGTATTAGTGACTAGCACAAATGCCTGGTTTGGTACTGTGAAGTTGTCAAAAGAGAGAGAGGCGGCATTGACATCGCCTGATGCCAAGTCAGCATATGGTCGATCATAGACATGAACAGAAATTTCAGATGTACCAGCAGCATTCCCAACGGCGTAAGAGAGCGTCAAAGATTTGCCCAAATCTGTAGCGCCTGGCACGGATGTCGCTACCCACAGATCTGAGCTACAAAGAAGATATGATGAGTCTTAAGTCCCTGAACCCAGATACATACACCCCGGCTTCGCAGACGAAGAACATACCTGCCGGTGTCGAGCATGACGGGAATTTCCTTCCCGCCTAGTGTGATATTTGCGATGTACTCTGCATTGTGTGTATTCTTGATTGTCGAGATACCGCCCGCTGTCGCACGACTGGTGAGACCAGTGCCACTGCGTTTCACGGAACGGGCCTGGATGGGGAAACGAATTGCAGATACATGGGTGACTAGCAGCGAGAGTAAAGAGAGTGGGATTAAAGAGAGATAGTGCATTGCATCCAGGCCAGATATTCAGAAATTGGAGAAGGGGGAGTAGGAGTAAGGGATGGGAATGTATGCGGCTGTGATCCCACGACTACTCGTTGTCACGGTCAGGGCGGCCGTAATCATACCGCTCAGCCAGCTTCGATCACAACCTCAAAATAATCGGGCATATTTTTGAACTTGATTATAATCATACACTGCGCGTCTGCTATACATTCGTTCTTTACTGTTTCTCGCCTGCAACTGGGTATTTGTGTAGAGAAGCATCGCCAGCGAGAATGCGCTGGCCTTCTTCCTCCGTCTCGGGCTGTAGAATGCTAAATCAGCATAGCTCTGTGAGCAAAAAGTGGGTTCTAACAACCTTCCCCAGGGTCTACAGAAGGAAATACGGTCAACAACTTCATAGCATAGGCCTCTAATCAGACACTCACCTTGCCGCGCGTCACTTTAGCGTATCTAATAAACACCACAAAATACATGTTACCCCACACTTGAATGGAATCCAAGAATGACGCACCCTAGTACCTGGTCCTTGAAAGAAGTGGGGTGAGGGTCTTCTACGTCGACGGAGTTGTCCAAGACCTCGCCCCCATCCCCTGGCGAAGTCGACGCTGACCGACTTTGGTTAGCGATTCAATGGTAATGGTAAATACACATACCTTGCTGGGGTGCTTCGTGAACCCTCGTCGGCGCGACGGTTTCAGAGGGAGCAGATGCTTCCGAAACAGAGTTAATGGCTGGCCCGTGTGTCGATTGTTCGGGGGTGCCTCTACCTTGCGTGTAAGACATGGTATGGATTGCGAATATCTAAGACGTTTCGAAAGGAGTATGTGTGATGGTTCGAGAGCAAGAATGATTTTATGAGAGTCGTGTGGCGTAACACTTATAGGTGTTGGAGTAGAAATTGACTGATGTCGACGTCATAGTTGCGCCCACGAGCGCCTTGAGTTTTAAAATTACAGTCTTTGCCTCCGCGTGGTCCTTTGACAAGAGTTTAAAGTTATTTTGCTTGGAATCTATCACAGAAATATTTGTGTGGAGAAGGTGAAGACTGATATGACTATCAGGAGGTCAACATGCATCACTGAAACGCTGGTTTCTAGCTGACCTTCGAAGTACCCGTTTGGGTGAAGCCAACTCCGAACTTACTGAGGAATCCATAACTTGCGCTTGAGTGTAGTCGACATATTAAATATTGAACGTGTATAGGAGAGCGTAACAAAGTGCAATAAATAAATATGCAGTGATTATGTATCTCCAAGAAATGCCAAGTCCAAATGCAACAGCACACGACCGCCCGCGGTATCATGCAGCCCCATACCCAACCTCTCTCAGCTGGTCCAAATGATCCGACGGTGTCGACGGCACAGAATACACAGACGCTTGATCCAGCACGCTCGATTCGTGGGTGTCCGTTGTAAGTAGCACGGGCACTACCTGACGCAGCTCGCGGTAAGGCGCTTTGACAGGGTCGGGCGGTGTCATTGATAAAACAATGCAGTCCTGTGATAAGTTTCAGCCTTGAGCAACGGGCACGTTTGTATTAAGAAACACACCTTTACTGTTAGGCCACTTGCTTTGAACCCGCCTAATACAACGTTCTCGTTGACATGTATTTGACCAACAAACGACATCCAGTCTGGGCCATCTCCCTATCGAATGCGACTATTGAGATTCCACCACCACAGGGTAGCCAGACCACTCACAGCGTGTTTGAATGTCCCTCGGCCGATGCAATCCACTCTCCATATGTCCGTCTTAGCCTCCGTCCGCTCTTTATTTCTACATCGTTAAATAGTAGTATGAGTCTGACGGTCCGAAGAACGCATGAAACAGGGCCCACCGAACATCAACGACTGACTGCCTGTGCAACTCAATCTTCATGTGCTGCTTATTCGGAGAGAGGATACTGGCTGTGGGCAAAAACGGCAGAAGCCCGGCCAAGGCGAACGCCGATGCGGAGAATGTGAGGTGGAACGGGATAGGCTCTTTGATGCAGAATATCCGGGAAGCGGGAATGTAGAATTGAGACAGAATGTCCTGGCCTCCTGGGATACGGGTCACCATACGTTGCTCAAACATTCGCCATTGTGTTGATAATTTTACCCCCGGATTTGTGTGTACTTGGGGGAGGGGAGAAGGAATGGCAGCGGCAGGGCGGGTGCGCGGATAGTATATGAAGGGAATCGATAGGCTCCTAAGATATTCGATGTCAGCTATTCAAGGATAAATAAGATGGCGGGAAACTTACTGTGAGGAGCTACCTAAGAATGCAGATTTTACCAGGCTCGAACTGGGCTTCTGGTTGTTGACAATGATCTGAAGGGCATAGCTGATGTTCGCTGTGAACCCTGGCACTCCAGCTAAATGTTCTGAGTAAGTCGGTGGTAGAGACTGGATAAGTGAAGTTTGAGTATGAGTGGCACCTGTACTTATGAAGCTCACTTACGAATGATTTCTTTCTGTCTGAGTATGTCTTGGGCAGTGTCAGAGTGAAGGACAGCGAAGCAGGACATATCGCGCTATTGCCTCCGTCACTGCCTTTCGACCAGAGTGAAGCGCTCTCATAGCATAACCGAATCACCTCAGTTCCGCCCTCTGCGACCTCCTGCAGCTGGAGAACGCCCTCCATCTTCGAACCAGAATGAGCCATGCACCGTTATGTCAAGCCACCGTTGCTCTCATACCTTGACGTCTATCGAAGATATTCCCTCCGGCTTGGTCAACTCTATTTTGCCTTCTACCGCGGCACCAAGTCCATAGACTGGCAGCTCCGTGCCTGGCACCTGCGCACCGGCCAGCCGCAGCACGAGATTTTTTCCTTGCTTCACAAACTCGCTTGGAGGTCGAGATCGAGACCGTGTTCGTGCCCCGATGCGATGGGCGAGGCTCCGTACTGGCAATGACTGATTCGCTGCGAGCTCGGGCGGCGTGTATGGCGGGGTTATACGCTTGACGCGCTGGAGAATCAGAGGAACCTCTGCATAGCTGGGCAAGCTGCCTTCTGACATGGTGGCGTCTAAAGTAGCCGGGAAGGAGGAGGAGGGAGGAGAAGGAAAAGGAGAAACCTGGGAGCGGGTTGGGATGACATATACTCCGATGGTGACCGAGGGTCAAGGAAGCGTTAGAAAACGAGGACGGGTCATGGTAGCGTAAGGATCTGGTTGCACACGCTGACAGTCCCTCGAGCCATATGCAAGACGACGTTGAAACGACGCCAACGTGGGCCTTCGCGCGCTTCCTCCGGTGCGATTGTTCTATCACATCACCTGTTGCCCTCTTCTAATGATATGCAGCTGCGCATTTGGCGGTCTTTAGCAACCGCAGAGACGGAGTTTTGAGCATAGTATAAAAAGCTTCATAGGAGGAGAGAAGAACGTGCTCATTTGGTCCACATGCAAGCGCTCAAAGTCACAATGCACACTGATGCCGGCCGTCGCGTAAAACGATACAACTTTTTTCACATCTACGTCCCGCTCGCTTCAACCAAAGTGCCAATTTGAATTAACATGTGCTACCATCACCGAACTTCAATGTTTTGAGCAACTTAAGAGCTTATTAAAGCGCTCATTGCTTTGATTTTGCAATGTTCACTCGTCATGATTATCATTCTTAGAGTAACGACGTCGACAGTTTGCTTCTTGGCTGCACACATCTTCCATACCACCACTTCCATGCGTACCTCCTCATGTGTACCTTGTGCCCCCTCTGGAAGTATTAGCGCAGAACGGTCGCTGAAGTAGCCGAAAACTGAATCGTTAACTCTAGGCGACTCCAGCTCCGTTGGGAGCCGTTGGGACGTGATTGGCCGCGATGGCATTCCGAGTCCGTGTCCGCGTTGGTTGTGTTTCATCCGTTCCGCGAACCTTCAAATGATCCAGAAACAATCATCACAAAAATGCCGGTCCGATTCCGGCAACGTTGACATCTACGATTCCGAGTCCATGTTTGCATCATGACAGATTGTCATGTCCTCGAGAGACTTCAAGAAGCCTCGACGGGGATCCCAGGCGTATCTGTCCACGGATCTGTCACTATGCGTATGGGGTGCGCATGTTGCATTTCGAATAGTGGGGATAACGTCGGATGCGGCGGGTATAGCGCGAGTACGACGAAGTCCTGTGGGCAGAAATGACCCGTGCATCAGATTCACCGAGACCACAATGCCATGACGCACAAGATCCTTCCAAGCGAGCTGCGACGCACCTTGACAACCAAGTTTCCTGTATTAAACCCTCCTGCACCCACAGATCCCTCCTCGCATTTTACTTCTCCCTCCCAATCCATCGTTTGTTCATCATTACTTGGCAGCAAGCGCAACGCGCCCTCCCCTATGGTACACGTCCGCCATGCACGTTGACCATGCACACACACAATGATCTGTCGTAATAAGAAAACTCGGATGAAAGTATGGCCCTTGTCTTTCATTGTGCTGTCACTGCGAGACGCTTTCGTACTTGTGCTTGCTGCTGGTGGCCCTGTGGTGAGGGCATTCAAAGACTGTACTGGCGCGCGGAGCTGGACATGGAAAGGTATCACATCGCTGATGGCATATATCTGTACAGCTGGTACAAAGAGCTGCCAGGGCGCCCAAAGTCAGTCAGCGCGATCCAGGAAGCTGAATCACACGCACATGACATTGGATGGGCTGAAAGCCCGATTGAGGACGCGTCTGCATTTCAGCCACTACTTGGTGCCACTCCTCGGGAGACGCCTTGAATGTTGACATGAACGTCAAATTACTGGGAAGGATGGGTCTGTGTGGGCGTGTATGCGGATAGTATATGAACGGTATGGAGAATCTGCAATTGAACCGTCAGTATTTGGCCATTAGGCCCGCAAATAAAATTTAACTGACGTAGTATTTCGCTTCCAAAAGCTCTTCTTTGAGATTTCGACAGTCAAAACGTATTTGCACTTAGCGAATAGGCCAGGTATCCCTGTCGAAGAAAATGCAAAGCTAGGTGGCAGCTGCCGTGTGCGCTCGCCGATACGGAACGTCGGGGGAATCGTACATTCAAACTCAATCATATCTGGACATGGCTCTATGGGTGCAGCATTTGAAGACGACGGCGCGCTCCTTTCTGCCTGCCAAACATGCTTGGTCTCTGTCACCAGCGGCGTGTAGCTCGAGCTTCCTTCCGCCACCGTCAGATCGATAATGCCGTCCAGCTATCGTCCAAACAGTCTCAATCTTGACAGCAATGGAAAGCTCTGGGGTGCCGACTGACCTTGACAGACACTAGCGTAACGTCTTTCGCGTCCTTCAGATGCAGCAGCCCCTTCACTGAGTCGTTGCGCCCATACGTGGGCACCGCAGCCCCATCGTGCTGGTTTGTCAGAATGACACTCACGCGTGCGTTTCCCCGCGTAAGTACCCCTGTCGGTGCGGGCCTCCGCGCGGCGCCACGCAGAGCTGTATGGTCAAGTCGCTGTTCACCCGCTGACGGTTCGGGCGAGTAGAGGGGCACAGAATTGATCGATAGAGAGGAGGAATAGCGGGGCAGAGTCGCCATAATTGTTCGCTGTGCTGGCTGTAAGAATATTGGTGGTGTTGGAAAAGGTCTTGTGTTCTTGAGGATCGGGATCAATCGAGTCACAGCATGGCATGCATAGACCAGCACGTCAGAGTAATGACAGCCCGCAAGCCGATGAGCGGGGAGATCTGGTGAGATGGGCGAGATTCTGTTGTGGGCCCAGTGCCTGTGTATTCTCGCCGCAAAGTCTAATCGGCCCGAGGTAACAGCGTAACGCTCACCATGCAGCAATCCGCAGCAAGCAGATGGTCCTGGGGCAAGATAGATGTTATGACCATGTTATGGCGTATATTTAAATGACCGATCAGGCACCGTTGATCATTAACAGGAGGACCCGGACCGTCGAGATCAGGGCTACACAAGGAAGCTGTAAGGACACAAGAGCCCGCTGCTGTCCATGCGGCGTCTGCTCATACTCTACTCATCCGCACGCTGGAAATGGTGAAACCACAAAGTCCGTAGATAGCTGCTTCACCACTGGTGCACTAATCAGGCAATATTGGTGTGCGATGCCTAAAATCGCGCCACCGATGAAGAGTCAGCAATGATTACCGCGCAGCCAGGAACGAACTGACCTGGCCAGAATCAGACCTAGAAGAGAGCCCTACATCCGCTTCGATATGGCCACTCGCTATCTGAGGGGCATCTGTTTCAAGCTTGTCCAGCGTCGCCTCTAGCTGAATCGCACGCTCCGCGTCTTGTATCTCCTGCCAAGTCGGATCCTGACTGGCATAGCTCAGCGGCCGCTCCCCCTCGTGCTCGCTAATTTGACTGTGCTCCGAGACAGGGCGTTGAGCGCGCAAACTGTTGCGCAGAAAGCCCGTTAAAAGTAAGCGGCTGTTGCGTGTATTGCCGTATGCCGGCGGCGGTGGAACCGCGATCGCAGCATCCTCTACGTCACCGGTGCCACGCATACCACCCTGAGAGAGCGCAGCGGCGTAGGTAGGCAATGGGGGGCGGTTCCAAGGAGACATGCTGATCCCTATCCCTAGAGCAGTTGTATGTGAAGGTAGGATTTCACCAGGGTGCAGGAATGAGTAGCGTTCAGCGCGGAGAAGATAGAATCGACGGTCCAGGAAAACGATTTCTGTGGGTTTCAATCTCATCAGAGAGATTACAAGGGCGTGATTGCAATGGGGACTTACCGGCAAGCAAGAGCATGATGAATACCACGTATATGAACAAGCTTCCCGAGGTGGTAGACATTCCGCTATTCTTGTCCATCATCGCGAAGTATTTGACCGCCAGCACCCAGGCTGCGATGGTCCCGCCCAAAACCAGGATCTGTGCTACGAAAGACGCGAAGGTGGGGAGAGTGACGCCGCCCAAGATTTTGTACTGCTTACAGCCTCGTTTGCTGACGGATGGACGTGTTGAAGCCGCATCGTCGGACTGTGAGTCGGCGACAGGAGCTGGTGTTAACGGGACGTCCGTTGTAGCGGCGTCCCGATCAGCAGGATGTCGGACAGGCAGGTTCTCGTTGCTTTCGTCTGAGTCGCTGTCGACCCTCCCTCTCTCCAGATCCTCGTCAGGTGCCCTATAACCGATCTCCCCGAGCTTCAAAGGTAGCAGCCCAGCCTCAGGCCGACCAGCGGCTTCGCCCTGGGCCAGCCCGGTAGAAGTAGATGCGGCGCTCGACACCATTTATGTACAGAGAAAAAGAAGAGAGTGCAAAAGGAAGAGAACGTATGAATGTATGAAAAAGCAGTGCTTGCACCAGGCAAGAAGAAAAGATAGCAGCAAGCCTTCAGCAGGCTGGAGCCAGGAGACGACGAGTGGTGACCATGAGCATTTGAAGGATAGGGGCGGGCAAGACAACAGTTGCTAAGATGGGGCTTTTGCTGCCTTATTTGGCAGTCACCTGTTGTGACGTTCGTGGGTTGCCTCCTTTCACACAAGACACGTCCAGCGAGCACTTACAGAGCAGGGTAGACCACGGGACAAGTGTCTTATAATCATTATTATCACAGATAATAAGAGCCTAGCATATATGCTATAGTAATATTGAGGTCCGGTAGAACTGTATATTATAGGATCTAAGCAGCTTCGCTTCCAGAGGGGGGAGCGTGTTCACAAATGCCATGCTGAAAATAAACACCCTAAATCAAACCATCCCAACACCAGGTGGAGACTTAAGCGCAGAAAGTATGGGTATAGGTATGGCCCAGCGGCGAGTTTCGGTCCGCAGCGTAGTCGGTAGAGTAGGAGTATGCCTGGGTGTTGGGACAGCTGGACGCAGTGCATTTGACGCTCTGACCGTCACTGGATTTCAAGGACGTGTCTAAATTTATGTCGAGGCCGACGTGGCTGAGATCCCACGAGGTGCGCTTGCCCCCCCATTCGGCGCCAAAGTCAGCGTAACCGTACTCCGAGACAATCACCCCTGCATTGATACCTGCATCGGTGCATATTAGTCCTGCACAAAGAGAGTGAGTGTTACTGTCTCGCAAGTGGGCCGCTTGCCACTAACCTCCGTTGCAGTGGCCAGTGGCGCAGTTAGACCCGTCGCTGTCACAGCCAGTGCGCCCCCATGCACGGATGCCCTGGAAATCGAGGTAAATGACACGGGCGTTAGATTTAAGAGGACGCTCCCACCACTTCGGTATTGGCGAACTCAAAGTTGGTGGTTTCTCGCGGGGCGAGCACCGCGCCAAAGGCAACCGAGGGGTCGGGTGAACCATAGGGAGCCTTTCCAACAGCAGGCCAGACAGCTAATCAAGATACAAGATGAGCAAGTGTATGCTTATATGTAATATGATGCAGGTATGAGTTTACTGACTGTATGGGCAGTCATTCTTGAAGTGAATGGTGACCTTCGCAGAGGCAAAGCTTGAGAGAGCAGTGGCAACGATGAGGAAGGAGGTGATATACTTCATGTTGGCGATGAAAGGTATGCAAGTGAAGTTACGTCGGGGCACTGAATGTTATAAATGGTTCATTCGAAGCGCTGATTAATTTTGCCTCCAAGAAATGCCGCAGACGACGGGTGGGAAGTTGGCAACCACGGGTACATTTGAATCAAGGTACAGATCGCGATTGAAAAATAGGGGCTGCAGGGAAGCAGCCGCGGGTCTTTGGAGGTCTTTGGGCCCAAATGGTTGAGAAAAGCACAAGGGCCCCCAAACATTTCGACAGTTGACCTTCAAGTGAGGTCCTCTGGGTCGGGATCGCGCGAGATGTTCTGACTTCCGCCTGTGAACAACGGCTTAGAAAGCATTGGAAGTAATGGGCATTGCAACTTTTGATATGCTGGGCGCATAAAGCAAGAACTTGATCAACTTTCAACCTGGAGAGGCTCGCGCTGTGTTTGGTTGGAGTCACGGTGATCCCGGACGTATACGAGCGGAGTGCAAGGTTCCCACATTGATATATGGGCCTCAAAAGATGCATGTACTTGTCTAGAAATCTGATCCCTGCGAAAAGGCTATGAGGATCCGCAACTGCTGACAGAAGAGAAAGATATTAAAACATGATTGGTATAGGTGGTGGCACGAGTTCAGATGTTTGATTCTCCTCATACACAGGAACAAGGGATAAAAAATGCCCTCTGGACGAGATGGGCTGATGAGGGCGGGCGGCGGCGTCTCCATTATGCCCACTAGGTTGCGAGACGTCATATTCCTAGAGTAGTCAGCCACGGAGACAAGATTGATAGAATGGTATTTTTACGCCAATCGATTCGCGAGCTCCTGGTCGGTTATGGTGGCAAAGATGTGCTTGGCCCATCCATTTTGAAGCGTATTGACGGTAAGATCACGCTTTGCTTGCGTCATCGGAGCATGAAGCGTAACAGTCTCGAAAGAGGTGTGGCAGCAATTCGCCCAACTGAGAGGGGGTTGGGGTATTGGGAGGTTGGTAGGCAGCAAAGGCTTGCGAGACGGATGCTGGGTGTTGGGAAAGACGGGTATACACATATTTTGATCGATGAATTCCTCCGGGATTTATTGTGGCAGGCCGGACCACTGGAGATGGACGACGTAGAAAGTGCTCTCATCGTCGTCTCAGTCTCCATCCTGATGAGTTTGAGCGCATCACGAAGTAGAGAAGACAAGCACGTACATCAGCGACAGAGGCATTAAGAGCAGCGCGTGCCGCTACGGCGGCCTCCTCGTCATGTAGAAGCTCCACGGATTTGACAGTATCGAGCTTTATTGACACATGGGCGGAAAGGTCGGGGAATGGTGGTGCTCCTTCAGCTCGGTCCTTGGAAGTTGCTATATACATGCTGATGAGAGGAGAGTTGGAAAGAACGGAATGAGCATCGCACCATGTACTCGTGATACTTATCGCAAGATTCGTATTTGCGTGACGAGATGCGAGGTTTTACTCACTGCAGTAGTCGCTGGTAGTCGTTGACGCGGCGGAGATCTCAAGCAAGTAGTTCGAATCGTACAAATTCCTTTTGGTGAAACTAGGTGCGTATGCGGGAGAAGTCACGCGACCTTAGTCATGCCTTATGACCAGAATTCATACTCTCGACTCTTATAGTAAGTAATAACAATGCTGCCTCACCCTGCCTGTGCTAATCTTATCGTCCTATCACGATTCTGTGCATTCACTTTCATGTCAACCGAGACCGCAGCACCTGGCGCTATCTCAGACATGCCCAATGGACCCAAAAATTCTCAGCACGCATGCTTACGCAGTGTTCCATCCGACCCAATTCGCATAATTTCTCGCACCCTTCTAATGCTCATTTGCCTACTCTGACTATTGACCTCGCACTGGTCATATGAATTAGTCTCATATTACCAATCCTGGGTCATATTTGGCCCAGAATCTCCGCGCTAAGACCGCGACGACACGATTCTAGACGACCCATGTCGTCAATGTTGATCTTTGAAGCGCAGACGTTCCGACAGCTCTTATAAGCAATGAACTTGGCTGTGTAGAATTTCTTCACTCCATTGTCTGCCATGTCTCAAACCAATCTGCAAGAGAAGCTACCTCAACCGATCGAGCGTGGGCCCAAGGTAGAGGCTTCCAAGGAGGAGCAGCATACGGTGGAATACTCTCTGTTGCGGGCAGTAGTTCTCATCCTAACATGTACGATGGCTATGGTCCTCAACGTACGTTCTTAACGCTTAAGTTCGCGTATTGAGATATCTGTTGAACCGAAGAATAACGATATAGATTGCCAACTCTACCATGGTTTCCATCGCCCTCCCAATTATCGGCCACGACCTGAACATCCCGTCCGAACGGCTCCAGTGGCTTGTGTCCGCATACTCTCTTACTTCTGTGCGTAGCGAGAATTTATGCACCGCCGCAGGTGCACCCGTATACATGCTCATCTCAATAACCTAGGGCTGTTTTCTGGTGTTCTTCGGCCGTTTAGCAGACCTGTATGGTCGAAAGCGGGTTTTCGTCGCCGGCTCCCTTTGGCTGGCCGTGTTTTCTCTAGGACTTGGCTTTGCCAATGGTGCGTTCCCATCGGCGTCAGAGCATGAAGTTGCGTTACCCACGCGCATACTTTGTCCACAGATGAGATTACTTTAGATATTCTGCGAGGCTTTCAAGGAATCGGCGCTGCCGCAACCATCCCATCTTCGGTGCGTCTCCTGATGCTTCCCTGAATCGCATACATTCCTGCTCACGCCGAAATTAGGTGGGCATTATAGCAGGCGCGTTTCCGCCATCGCGCATGCGTTCCTTTGCTCTCGCCACTTTTTCTGCGGGAGCTCCCATGGGCGCCGCGATTGGCATGATTCTTGGTGGTGTGCTCACCCAATTAACAGCGTAAGCGTCCCGATAACGCCTCGCTTGACATCTTTTGACCTGAAAGTATCATTCTAGGCAAACATGGCGTTCCGTATTCTGGCTAGCCGCCGGTCTCAGTGCTGCCACCACAGTCCTAGGAATGTTCTCCATCGATGCCGACCTACCATCCACAGAGAAGGACACGCGTGTTGACTGGCTTGGCGCATTGCTGGTTACCGCAGGGCTTGTTTTGATTGTGTTTGTGCTGAGTGAAGGAGAGATTGCTGGGTGGAAAACTCCCTGTGCGTTCTGCCACTTACTGTATACACTCCATCATTGGTTGACTTCTCTTCTGTTAGATATCATTGCCCTGCTCATAGTTGGTGTCATTTGCATGGTCCTCTTCGTCTTATGGGAGCATTACCTCGAACATGTACACGAAAACCACTCAGAAGAGGCTCTCAATTCCAGATGGACCCCTCCGCCACTGATGAAGACTTCCATCTGGGGTCGCGCTAAGGGGAAGTTTGCAGCGGCAATGCTCATTGCATTCCTCAACTGGAGTGCCTTTTTGGCATGGCAATTCTGGGTTCAGGTAGGCCGGTTTCATAGTGCTAGAATTGGGACCGCGTTGACAGATATGGTACTGGCAGCTGTATTACCAAGACTATCTCAATCTATCGCCGATCCTGACGATGGTTCGTCTGCTGCCTATGTTCGTCACTGGCATACTCTGCAATTTCGCCATTGCGCTTTCTATTGGGCGGGTTAGCTTGGTGGTCATCATCGGTCAGTCCCGCTTCTTTCTGATCTTGCGCCTAGCGCTGATGGCATGCAGTGCTGGGGACCTTGCTCACCGGAACCGCTAGCCTGCTATTCGCACTCATCAACCCCTCGTCTCCGTACTGGGCGTTTGGTTTCCCCGCGGCCGTGATAGTAGTCTTCGGAGCTGACTTCGTCTTCGCCTCTGGGACGATCTTCGTCGCCAAAATCTCCTTGCCGCACGAACAATCACTCACTGGTGCCCTTTTCAATACCATGACGCAGGTTTGTATACTTCAACTCTGTCCTTCGTATATGCTGTTCTGACTTTTGCCTAGATCGGAACAGCATTTGGCTTGACTATATCTACTATCGTTTACGATCGCGTGGTTGCCCGAGACGAGTCTTCGATAGACTCGCATAGTGCGACGTTGAAAGGCTACAAGGCGGCGCAGTGGACGGCCTTTGGATTTGCGATGTTGTGTGAGTGTCCCGAGTCTCCAGGAGTGTGAATGGAATATTTATTTCGAGACTGGCAGCGGCTGTTCTGGCGACTATGTTCCTGCGCGGAGTGGGTATTGTGGGCTACTCGAAGCACTCTGTCATTCAAGATGAGGAGAAGGCAGCGCGGGAGAAGGAGCAGCATGAATCTGCGCTCAGCCTCGATGCACCGACGATTGTCAGTTGAACAAAGAACGCGAAACAGACTACGATTGAGGTACACTTGCATTTTCCATCCATCTCTGGACCACACCTATCCGCATGCATCATAAGTATACGATCACTACATAATGTGTGACTTGATTAGATACCACTGATAATATCCATAAATACATATATCGCACCAATACAGACGGACTTTTACGAATCCGAAGAGCTTACGAGCGCCCTTGAGGGCGCCTCATTTGGCTTCGAATCGATCTCAGAGCAGCCGTATCCAAGTCAGAATGCATATATGACGTATAGTGTTGCAAGAACGTATAAAACATAATAATCAGATATCGTCCGCAACCTGCGTAGTCTCGCGGGAGATGATTGCACCTAGATCAATAACAGTATAGAACGAGAACGTCTTTACTTCTGCCCCCTTCGTAGGACTGCGCGGGACGTCGTTATCGTCTGATGGCGCTGGGTCGTCCGCCCGGTAAGTGTAGGATACCAACATGTTGAACTTGACACTAGAGTAAGCAAAGGCGGGTGCACTACATAGATAAACATCATACCTTGACATTCCCGCGAGCCTCCTTGCCAATGACCACTTCGCCACCCACGACTGTCAAGTTTGCCTTCTTCTCAAGAACACCCACAGCTTTCACCTTCCCCCGCCCATCTTTGTCCTTCCCATCTCTCCGACCAATGCCCAGTTCATCATCATCCAGCCCAAGCATATCCTCATCATCTTCGTACTCCCACGCCTCTGCAAAAGCAGCTATGGGGAATGACGTTGTGGGCAGAGAAATCGCAAATGGCGGACGCCGTGCTTTCTCGGGTACCGTACCGTCGCTCGCTGACGCCGCTGCAACGTGCATGCGCTGTACGGATAGTCGTACCTGAATGGGGTCGTACAGCGGGTTTGTCAACGCCAGGTGGAAAGGGTATGTCTTCCCCGCCATCATCGTGGCCGATGTTGGCCGGTCGTCTTCTTTGTTCGCGGTGCGTTTGGCCGTGTCGGGGCTCTGCATGTGTGGAAGAGCAACTGTGATGGCAGGCAGGTAGTTGGCTGCGACCAGCTTGATTTTATACCGCACAGATTGTGCCTTTTGCTCGGGCTTGATCAGGATGTGTGTGCATGTCGGACATCGCTTCGATGTCTTCGAGTGTAAAGGTATCCGCAGGGGTTTAAGCTCGCTGGAAAGCCGTTAATGAAGGGCATGAATCGAGTCAGGACGTGAAGTACCTGCTTTGGAGAGATGATTTCCAGCTGTTCGCCCATCTTTGCTCCAGGCTAGCCACCTCGCTAACATCTTCAATATGCTTCATGAAATCCGCATCACCAGCCATCCCACTAGCGCCAACCTCCACCCGGCTCTTGTATTCCGGCATCTCGTCCTTATTCACGCTCTTGTCCTTGTTGGCGCGTCCGCGGGGCGCATTGGACGTGTATCGACCGACACCCGGGATGTCGCGAGCGAGCGCGGCGGAGGCGGCGGCTGTGAGGGAAGCAGTGCGGGAGGAGTGTGAGGTGTGCGTCGGCAGTTGGGAGGAGGAAAGAGATGATGTACGAAGAAATGGTTCGAAGTGCTCTTTGAGACGCTCAAATTCCAAGGAGTCGGGGGCGGAGTCTTCAGAACGTTGTAGTTGGGCTGGGACCAAATTTCGATTAACTACGCGGACTGTTGATCTGGGCAGGGTGCGTACCTGCGAGGCCAGTGGGCTTTTCAAACGTGATGCCTACTTCTGTCGAGTCCCACCTGCAATGATTGCAGTATAGGAAGAACGGTGGTTCACCAATGGTGCTTAACTGTATCGAGGATGAATTTCCATCGTCTTCTGTTGGATCTGAGGGCACCACCGATAGAGTGTTTCGACAGTTCGGGCATAAGAAGCAATTTCGCGCACATCTAGTAGGTTAATTCAAAAATTACCATTGGCCTACGTGCATGCCCGAACGTACCTGTTCTTCTCCGCGCGAACGCTAGCACTGGGCACCTCGAACAAACAGTTTGGACAGTAATATCCGCTGACTTCGACAGAAACGCAACGATTACATCTGACAGCATCACACTCTTCGCAGAAGAACAGCGTATGTAGATCATGAAAGCTATAGGACGACGATGCGAGATGCGGGGGCGGCGGCACCGGCGACGACGACAAACATGGACAGTGATAACTGATGCTCGGCGCGGCGAGTGTCATCTTAGATGTCAAGCAGGAGGTCGCGACTGTCGGGAAGGAGGAACGCGTGCGATGATCGTGATCTGTAGACTGCAAAGTATGGCCGTCGGGGCCTGTCATCCTCCCGTCATACATCATGGCTGCAGTGGAGCTTCGCGACGGTGGACCTGGCAAACAGGCCTTGTCTCCCGACTATACCTCCTAAACTCTCCGCTTTATTTCTGAAAGAAACTACATTCTGTCGTTCGGCCTTAGTCTTGTGCTACTTTGCATCTTTCCGTACCTGCTCGATGGCTAGCTTATCTCAACCCATCTCCAAGATCCTACGCGAAGGCACGGCCGATGCGCACAAAGCGATTGAGGATACCCAAGGCGCAGCATGGCTCATTCGTGGGGAGCTCGACCGGTCGGAGTATCTGAGATTTCTGATGATGCTCTGGCACGTCTATGAGTGAGCATATCTAAAACATGACGCGCATACAACTGCTGATGCGTATACATCAGTGCCCTTGAACGCGCGTTAGAAAAGCATGCCGAGCATCCCCTATTAAAGCCAACTTACGACCCAGGTCTGTTGGCACGGGCCCCTTCCATCGCAGAGGACATTGCGTTCTTCCTTGGATGTCCAGTCTCAACATGGCAATCAAACCCCGCTCATACAACGCTTCTTCTCTCTCACCTTCAACCTCTTGAAGCCTACCAAACGCGGATACGCACTTTATCCGACTCGAATGACCCCTCGTTATTGCTTGCGCATGCCTACGTCCGATACCTTGGTGATTTAAGTGGAGGCCAAATCATCCAGCGACGAATAGCCAAGGCTTACGATCTCGATACTGCTGAGGGAAATGGATGCCAGTTCTATCACTTCGAGACCGACAACACAAAGCAAGTCAAAGAGTGGTATCGCACTGGCATGAACACCGCTGTGGGTGGCGACGAGAAACTCAAAGGTATGTGTGCAAAATCCGACACGCATACATGCCCTCACAACACATCCAGCGGCATTATTGGCAGAAGCTAATCACGTATTCGAGCTGAACATGAACCTCTACTCTCTTCTCAAAGCTCCCTCGTCCCCACGGCCCAACGCCAGACCTGCTCTGTCCATATTAGGAGATGTGTCTCCCACACAAAGTCAATTTGACGACATGTCTCCCGTACGGAGTGGAGTTGATGAAGGCGAAACCAGAGAGATACCAGTGGAGATTATTCAAAACAATTCACAGCCTGAGAGCCTCGTCTCCCTCGGCAGCGTGTTATCTGTCGTCGTCGCTGTGTGCCTGGCTCATTTTCTGCTGGTGACTAGCGGTCTCACAGGGAGTGCATGGATAGAGAAATTGGAGAGCATAGGCTGGGTAGTGCCACCGCCACGATAATCAAATCTTGCAATTCTATTGGTGGGGACGATTAACTATTGGTATTTATGGCATGTATGATGAGCGCCACAGTACGTCTATGTTTTGTTGTACCCATATATACATCACAAGCTTGGTCACAGTGTAGCTTCAGGTGGCACCTGACTTGTCTGACTCTGAATGATCTTCGCCACCGCGCTACTTATACATCGTATCCCTTGTGGGGAATCAGCATACCTCCTAGCCTTAGCCTTCACCAATTACGCCGCACCGTCTTCCGTGCCTTACTCCTTCGCTTCAACTTCGATAATGAACCCAGAGAACGCCGCGAGCATTTTTGTATCGCTTACCCCCCGCGAATACCCGCACAGCCGCCTATACCATGTCTCCCTGCGGTTGCTAGCCTCAAGACATTAAGGGCGAGTCGAGAAAGGAGATGAGGCGAGGCTCAAGTTGTGCCTCGAATAATTGTTTCAGCTTCAATGCAGTCTTCTAATAGAGTGTATAGGGGTGTATGCTTTGGAGTTCAACCGAAGCTCGGCTTAAATGCATCAAGGGGAGCATATTAGAGGAAGCTGCACCTGCAAATCTGTGTCAAGTGAACTTTGAACCTGTTTGAATTTATGTAACGCCAAATGTGGACCCAAGCTCAGTTGACGAATTCGGATGCACTCTAATCCAGTAATACTCAGAGGATCGTCGCAAGTCGGAGCGTATGCAAATATTTGCTTGCAGAGTGGTGGCAGTGCTCGGTGGATATCTCTGCTCTTCCGATTCGCTGCTCTTTATTTGCTAACAAAATCTCACCAGTCTCACTCGCGACGGCCGGCAGGGCCTGGATTGTTGGCCGATGACCAGTATCACCAGGTTTCAGCCAGTTTCAGCTCTGGCCATCAACTGCGATCAATTACATACGGATAGCACACGGCATCACATTTCTTCCTCAACGCCGAGCTAAGAGCTCGCTGGCTCGCCATGAGGGCATGCAGGGGCATGCGCTGGCATGCGCCCAGGCTTCGAACTTGGGCCGCCAATTTCTGTCGAAAGCTGGCCCGCTGGGTGCATCGAGGCTTTTCTTACCGAACCTGTCAACTCGAACGCTCATGGGTGTCATGGTCGAACATTATACCTCAAAGCGACTGGTGAAAGCTACTGGTAACGATTTCAAAATATTCTAGGAAATTAGCAAGCAAGGCTCATACGTAGTGCCAGTGCCTGGCCCTGAAACTTGAAAGCAAAAGTGCTCTCTGTGATTCCGCTAGGCTAGGCACGCAGCGTGGATTGATATCCTTTGCTACTGATACACACCTGAGTTGAATCCAGGACTTCTGCTTGACGAAAACGGAGGGTGCGGCCAGAAATTGAGTAAGTAATCGAGCAGAGTCGCGTGACTTCGCGTTAGGTCGTTAGTTCAATCAATCAGCCCAAGGATCCGTTACAATCTGCAGCGACACGTGGTAGCGTCCTCACCTGTCTCAACTACGCCAAAAACTCGGTTTTCTGATTTCAAGTTACGGAGGTGGAATGAATATTAAATTCTCCTCCCGATCGCCCTGATTTAATTAACGGAGTAATACTTATGAGCAGCAAGTTGGAACGACTTTTTTTTTGATTACCTCCCTCCTCCCTTGGTCCCACAATCGCAATGTCCGCAGTAGCACCTGTCCCTGCGAAAGTTACCTACGACGGTGAGATTTGTGACAGAAGCTGTCAAGCTCAGAGCAGGTCGCTGATCCACACTTCACTGGCAGCTACTTTGGGTTCTGCGTTCATCGGATTCAGTGAGTCGTTTCGCATGCTCGTTAAAGCTTACAAGTCCTCCCGACTGAGTGCATCTCCAGCCGTATCCTGCATGTAGGGACGTCCTCCCTGTCTTTTAACCAGATTAAAGCTCTATATCCTGCAGCTTGTACGGAATATTGTGTACGCAGGCGTACCACTATTACAATCGATATCCACATGACCGAGCTATGTATAAACTATTGGTGAGCAGTGTTCCGAATTAGACCGATCACTCCATTGTTATACTTATACACGCTACGTAGGCTGCTGTGATATGGTGCTTCGACCAATCCGTGGCTCGCGTAACATTGAACCTAACTCTGCAACAGGGTAGCTGCAACTTTCGACCAGTGTCTCCTTGGATATACCTCCTATCATTTTATGGTTACGTGTGTAAATTTTCTCCTCGTCGCTCTCGATCATATGTTGATCTGTCAATAGCGAATACGCAAATCCTCTCTCCTTGCTTGGCAAGGCACCTTGGTCTGTAATTCCTATTTGTCTTGTCACTCGTGCTCACTGCTCTCGCAAACACAGGACTCAATTTGTAGGTGATCTTCATTGCATTGGCGTACAGTTGAACTTAAATATACCGAGTAGGTTTATGTGCTTTCAGGGGTAGGCCAAATTGCATTCATGGCTTACTACTATCGCTTACGCTCACTACTTTGCCAGAAATTGGTAGGGACAATTGTCAAAACGTGAGAACCGTCTCTAAACATGAGTTACCCATGGACTCATCGACTGCTACTTCAGCGCCTTTGCCTTTCGAGTGTGGCGATGTGAGTGATTTGTGCTGCTCATAACAGGGTACATTCTCCTGATCTGCGACGGTATATGCAGTCAGCGGAAAGAACTACTTTCTTGCGAGCGTTCTCGTGAGTCAAGTCTCTATCTATCCCTCAATCTTGCTGACGAATTGCGCTCTAGCTGTGTCTTACTTATACTGAATTCGGTATGGACTCTGTTAACATCTTTGCGTACTACGCTGAAGAAGATTGAACTAGCTCTCGCCATCGGTGCGCTTTTACACATCATCAAATTACAAATTTAACTAACAATAATTTCGCTTCCAGTCTATATCGTCCAAGCGTAAGTATTTACACTATGGTTTGGTTACCAAGAGCGCTGACCGATAGTAATTACAGTGCCCACCTACCCGGACTACCGGATTTGGGGCGTCTCAAAGTGAAAATATTTGAGTTTGTTTGAAAATGTGTGCTTACTCGAACGCAGACGATGGCCAGCCTCTCGTTAGCCGCAGGGCTGGCGACCGACATCACAACTGCAGCCGCTCTGTGCTACTATCTGCAAAAACTGCGAACCGGCATAGCATCGTGAGCATATCTTTATTCACCTCCGATCCCACTCTGACCATCAACATAGATCCGATTCGCTTGTGCGCAGCCTCACCCGCTATGCGGTTAACTGTGGTGTCGTTACCAGGTACTTTTTGATTATCATCTTATAAAGATTGGTTCCCCATCAGTTCTACAGCTTTTGCAGCCTGGCGACCCTTATTACGGTAAAAAATAATTGGCTTCTCGAGTCTGCCTGTGCTTATAAGCATGTGAAACAGTATGACGCTTTCCCAGACACGTTTGTGTTCATGGCGTTCTACTTCTTGTTAGCCAAGCGTGAGTTCCCCTTTGCCGTACCACACGAGCACCGGCTGATGCGAGATCTTTCCCCTGACCAGTCTACTCCATCTCTTTCTTAGCCACGTCAGTCCAACTTGGCAAATCCAATTCTCTTTCAATAGCTCACAGTGCTTATTGCTTCCAGCCTGAATACCCGGCAACTCGTGCGCGGGTCTCGCTCAACGGATCAGGAAAATCAACTCGAGCACGGGAATACCGTGTTGGAATTGTATAAATCCGGCAGCTCACGCAAAGAGAGTCAGCAGCCTCAGAGCCTGGACTCAAAGGTGCGCAAAGTCGGCTAAGCGGCACCTAGCCACATTCTCATTTTCGCATAACCGCAGACCGACACGCAGAAGGACTCACGGACCCTCGGGGCAGAGACTGTAAGTAGCACATGCCATCTGTCTTGTTTTTTGTGGTACTGACCGAGCCTGCAGTCTTATTCAGCTTACCTGCCATGGGTCCGAGAGGATGACATGGAAACCCAGTGATTTTCCTGCAAAATACCAATTGATGACCCCATACGCTCACTACTGTTACACTACGCTCATGTAAATATGTTAAGACATTTTCTCTGTAGAAGTACTCTCATTTAGGGATAATATTAGGCTTAGTACGCTTCACTTTTTAGTCTTCTTTTAGTCTCAATACAAACAGTTCCACCAGGAGTTTGCACGCTGCGCGCTATGGTCTGATACTGAATCCGAACGAAGTGGCAACATTCTGTCGCATGTAATGCCTAAATTCATACACAGAAATGTTACAAATACAACACAAATAACCCTAAGCGTCGGTACATCCTGATCCTACATACTGCCCAGCAAATGAATATCGATATCCACTCCCTTCCCTTCCATACTACGTGTACAATTACATTGGTGACTGCGCTACTCCAAGCCGCGTCAACATAAGTCACAATCAATGTAAGGCAAGCACACCTTTTGTTTCAACACAAGATATCTGATGAGCATTCAAGCCCAAACGAAAAAACCGCAGTGCCGAGGGTCACTAACGTTCCTTCCACAGCCCCTAAACTTCTTCCCAGCATTTCGGCTACCTGGCCCTACTGTCCGCAGTTTGGCTGTTAGTCCGCATCTGCAGGCGGGGATGCGGAGGTCTCGCTCGCTGCGGAACAATCCGCAGATATCGCATGTACTATAAGGCCGGCCATTGGTCTTAGCATAGAACTGTCTCATGCGTTGACCGCAATGAAGGCGAGCAGGTTTGGCAGAGCCTGAGGTTGACATGATAGCTGACTGCTAAATGTCACCGTCAGAATGACCACACTTGTGGGTCAGATCCACGTAACCTTGATATCTGCTGGGGTCTGTCGAAGGCTGAGCGTTGAGCGCGGAGGGATAAAGTGGGAGTTGCGTCGGAGCACAGGAATTGAAGTTATATGTGCCTCGGATTCGCGAGTAGGTTCTAGATCTAGGGCATGCACCGCCATGCAGATCTCTCCATGGATCTCGGGCCGGGCACACCAGGTCAACAGATCGCAATTTCTTCCCCGACTATCTAAACTCGAATTCCTTAACGGTGGCATGCACATTGAACCGTCGTTCGACAGTAGTGCAGCCTCGATTTTCAAGCACTAACCCGCAGCTAACAGAGAGTCCTATTGTCAGGTATTTCTACGATAGCATCAACTCGCTAAAAATAGAACAAGATAAGATCATCAAAGGGATACATTGCTCCACCACCTAGAGTACCGGACACGAATGATCAAGCATGTTTACGCTAATCGGATTTGACGTGCGTTCCCTGAGATTGATTCTTGCTCAATCTGCTTGGCTGCAGGTGTTCCCAATTCATACGCATGTAGACTTTCATCGCGGTGACGTTGAAGGCGACCAGCGTGACCCCATACCTGCTCCGGTCCGTGGGGAGCCACCCATCCAGGAAACGTTCTTCGAGCAGTAGTGCGCGCAGGTTCGGGACCGAGCCACCAAACAGGGACAACATCATGGAGGCGCTGCCGAAGACGCTCATGAGCATCCTGTCGTGTGAATGTAGATGGAAGGGTGGCTGCTTACTTGCCTGCGCCAAAAAGCCTGTCGAGGACGTTGGTGCAGAACTCAGGGTTTCCCGCCCTGCAGTCGACGATTCGCTGGCTCAAGGCGCCGGCGATGTCCTTGGCGACGAGTTCACCGTTGGGCCCCGATGCTCGAGCGAGAAGATCCTCGACGACGGGCGTGGCGATCTTACTCTGGTCTGGCTCGAAGTACGCGTCCTCTCTGACGAGCGACGCGTCATGTTCGATCTTGTTGTGCTTATCCATCTCGACCAGATCAAAGGTGCCTTTCGAGTAAGACTTCTGCATCATGATGGCAGCGTAATTCGGGAGAAAGAACGCGTAGGTGGGTGCGAAGTTGTAGGTGGCTTGCATTGCCTGCAGTGCATCAGAATGATGAGATGGGGCTCGGAAGTGGATGCAAGAGACGAACAGTGGTCAAATCGACGAAAGATATGTTGCGCCCATCACGGGGGAGGATACCTGCGATTGGATTGAGTACCTGAGCTGCACTGATCACTTTGATAGAGTTCCGCGCTTACCATGATTTGCCATGGCGTTCATCCCAGGGCACGAACATCTACTATCCCCCTCTTTCGGCGCGATGTACTCTGGCCATTTTCCTCCGAAGCCTGGATGGCCTTTGGGCACTACCTGGTCTGGTGTCCTCTCCGGGAGAATCAGGTTACCGACCACCAGAATCCCATCCCATAAGAGGACATAGAGAAAAGAAAATAAGTTCACAATCAAATTGAAGACGCCCATCGTGATTCCAGTGTCGTAGCGGAAGTCAAAGCCTCGAAGAGCGGTATCGAGATGAGGGCTAGGTTGCGGACCACCAAGGAGGTTATATGCATCGATTCAGATAACACACATGACCTCAGGGCTTGAGCTAAGTCGTCATATCTTGGCGTATAGGAACTCGGAAGCGAACAGTGTCCAAGTTGTGTGGAGGGAGTTCTGGAAAGTGCTAAGTTAAAGCCTGTTCTGGATTTTGTCTGCTTCGTGGACCGAATTCAAGAAGTACCAGAGCCCGATACAACTGGTCGCAGTGACGGAGGTTTATCTTTGCACATCGGATTGTGAAGTAGTACCCCGGATCCGGTGAATTGCGGTGATCGAGATTTAATGAAGGTACCTCTGAATGGTAGGAAAATGACATACCAGCTCTCATGACGAAAGGTCTTGAAACCGCCCAACCGATCCCGACCAGAGAACGGGAGCATCGGAGCCGTCTGAGCAGAATCGGAAATTTTGTCATCAACGCGTCGACCGCTTTGGTGTCCAGATGGTGAATAGTAGGGTGGCATCCTGCCCTGGGCATCTACTAGTAATATCTCCACGTGCGCTCCAGCAAATTGGCGGAGGCATTACGCCACCGACGCGATCGACTCAGAGTCAATGGCACTCATCAGCGCTCATCACGACGGCACCGCAACGTTAACTTGGCCGCCGACATTTTGTCTTTCCTCCTCTCTTCGGCTTTGCAATATCCATGAATTCCGGTGAAGAGAATGGATATCCACTTGCTGAGGACAGTGAGGACGATATGGTGTGGGAGGAGGTTGACGTTCCAGACGTGGCGGAGCCTCGCAATATCGAAATTACCCTGCAGGCGCGTCCGAAGCAAAAGGATGTAGATGACAAGTATGTGCAGTTCTCATCGCCTCAATGCTGAGATTTTCAAACGCATGGACGCCAGGAAGAAGGAAATTCGCGTCGAGCATTTGGCTCGACTGAATAGTCACAAGATGCATACCGTGTGTTTACTAATGAATGCCCGAGTTCGCAACAAATGGATCAATGACGAGTTACTACATGTACGCGCATCTACGTGACCATACCATTATGAACCCTTACACTGCTCACAGGCACGCTTGTTGTCTTTGACACCTCTTGCACTTCAGAATGCATTTGCAGCGATCCATCCCTCCCGAGTATCTGAATCGCATCATCGAGGACACATGTTTCAGAATGCAACCGAGCGCCTCGTCAACTGGTGGGCCCAGTCCTTCTTCTCGGTTGAGCCCGTAGGCCATATACGAAGCAAGACTTTTGACCGGGTGCAGAAGCTCATTGCCCATCTACCATCTCTGGGCCCCAAGGACATTTTAGACTTAGAGCTTTTAGACGAAGAAGAGCAAGAGATCATCAGGTCGGAGAAGAGCTTGATGAAGCATGCCTTGATGCGCTCGGGCTCAAGAGATGTCAGTGCTCAGTTGTTCACTGCGCTCTGCCGTGCCCTGGGCATACCCGCTCGACTTGTCGTCAGCCTGCAGAGTGTTCCATGGCAAGCGGGGGTTGGAAAGCCCAAGCCACGATCAACACCAAAGAAGAAGGATGTGAAGGGGAAAGGAAAGCAGAAGGAGGTCGAGGTTCAAGAGGCGGTAGATGCTGAGGAAGAGATGGAGGAAGTAATTGTCGATGTCAAAGGGAAAGGGAAGGCGAAGGATAATACGTTCAACAGCGATGGGCACAGGCTTGACGGAAAGTCCACGACTAGCGCGAAGAGCACCGCCAAAGCTAAGCCTGTTATCAAGTTGCGCAAACAGAAAAGCAAGGGTCATACCTTTGGAGCGGCTCCCAAGCTACAACCAAAGCCTCGGCGCGAAGGTGAGCACCTCACCTTCAGCATGTTACCATTCTGAAGCCAAGCGCTTCGTAGCTACCCCGGACCCCACGACCACACCTCCAGTATTCTGGACTGAGGTCTTCTCCCGTGCAGACGCCCGTTGGCTCTCAGTCGACCCTATTCGTTGTCATGTAGACAAGCGAAAAGTCTTTGATCCAGCACCATTCGCTTCTCCGCATATCAGGCAGGAGAATCGCATGGTCTACGTTATGGCGTTCGAAGAAGACGGTTACGCGCGAGATGTCACGCCGCGATATGCCCGAGAGTATGGCGCGAAGGTCATCAAGATGCAGGGAGGAAGCAAGAGTCGAAAGGACTGGTGGGAGAAGGTTACAAACATGGTTCACCGACCTTATAGACTGGTAAGTGCGCAATACGGTACGATTTGAGTATCTTGCCTGACTTCAAAGCCTTCATCCACAGCACCGAGATGATCTAGAAGATCAAGAGTTGCAAACGAATCAATTGACAGAAGGTATGCCAACGACTATGGTGGGCTTCAAGGATCATCCCATGTGAGTTTCTGAAATTTCCAGGTTAGCTGCATGACCCATACAAATTATCAGCTATGCCCTCGCGCGTCATTTACATCAAAACGAAACAATCCATCCTCTGGTTGAACTAGGCAAATTTCGAGGGGAACCTGTTTATTCTCGTTCGGCTGTCATTTCCCTCAAAGCCTCTGAGAACTGGATGCGCTCCGGCCGGAAGATCCGGGAAGGCTGTCAGCCCATGAAGTGGGTCAAGCAACGTGCATCCACCGTAAACAGGAGACGAGAGATCGAAATGACCCTAGAGCGAGAGAGAGAAGAGAGGGAGCGGGCTGGCCAGCCGAGCTCTGGCGTCGGTGAAGAGGAAGTCCTTCAAGGCCTGTATGCGGAAAGCCAAACCGAGCTGTACGTCCCGGAGCCCATCGTCGATGTACGTTCTCTGTTATATCAATGCGCGCGAGTGTTGATTCCTCGATGTCCCGCAGGGCAAGATACCCAAGAACGACTTCGGAAATATCGATCTTTATGTGCCGTCCATGCTGCCAAAGGGTGCTATCCATGTGCCATGTGAGTTTGGTTGTCTTCCTGCTGATGCTTTGGCGCTAAGATCAGCAGTCAAGGGTGTCGCCAAGATTGCGCGCAAATTAGGTTTTGACTTCGCAGAGGCAGTGGTGAGTTTAGCCGTCAGTATGCGCGAGTTTCCTTTTCAACTAGGCCCTTTAGACTGGTTTCGAGTTTCGCAAGCGGCGAGCAAACCCCATCATTGAGGGTGTTGTCATTGCGGCCGAGAATGAACCGGCTTTACTGGAGGTAATGTTGTCAATGTTCAGCACGCAAACTTTCTTCTTATAATATCGCAGGCATACTTGGAAGCAGAAGAAGAGGCCGCTAAGAAGGCTCAAACGAAACGTGAAGAGCGTGTGCTCAAGCGCTGGACTCGGCTCGTACACGGTCTCAGGATCCGGCAGCGATTGCAGCAGCAGTACGCGACAGAGCCTCAATCTGAGGATCCACACTGGCTCGACACTCAGGCTTCGGCTTCCAATCTCAATGGTGGAGAGGAAGTAAGCATGGTCATCCATACTGTTGGATACTCTCACTCAAGAAAATATGACAGCATGTACCCGAGGCAGGGGGATTCCTCACTGCCGCTGATGATGTGGTGCAAGCATTTCACTTGCCAAAGTATCAGCACATCGTAGCCGAGTATTCAACGAACGCACCCTCCGCTATTGTTGGTTCCGGCGGACTCCCACCTATAGCCGAAGTGTCTCAGGGTGTTCCAGTCAATTTCGAAGAAACTATGGAAGCTTCTCAAGATAACGATGATGTCATGAATGAAATGATCATTCCCACTTTCCACGCAGACGCTCCTATTCAGGATGGCGGAGTGCCTTTGAGCATGCAAGAGCTAGCCGACGCAGCAAGACAACGTTCCATGGAAGAGGCCGTCCAGGGAGAAGAGATCGAAATCGAATTCGCCATTAAGACACCGGTACAGCCCGTCAACGGCTTAGACAGATCGACAAGAAGTCGGCAACTACCATCCAGGACTAGAGGATCTGCGAAGAAACGACCCAGAGAAGAAAGCGAGAAACCGTCGCCGAATATCAAGAGGGTCAAGGCCGAGAAAGTTTCCACGCCCACGCCCACGCCCACCAGAGTGCTTCGTCCCCGAGCCCCCAAGAGCTCGACTCAGATAGAAGAAGAGAAGCAAATGGAGCGGGCGTACCGCGACGCCATCGCAGATTGACCAGTGTCATAAGACCATTGGTACATAATGTATATTTTACACCTCCTAATTTAAGGACTTATGAGCTTTTCATGCTCCCTTACTCTATGTGAGCACCCTCTGAGTCGCATTGCACGGAATTAGCCGTACAAGGACTCACCTGCTCCGTCACGACATCCGTTGATTGACGAGGCACTAGACATGCAAATGTGAGATACGAGGTATGCCCGCGTACCTCAGGTAGTACTGTTGATACATTGATCGACTTTGGTGTGTTGTCTCTCGCGTCATCTTCAGTGGACGAAGCCGCGTCCACTGCGCCGGCCGATGAAAGTCGCTCGACATTAGGTTCCATGGTTTCGTCTTCATCATCTCCTTTGACCCGTTTGTGCGCGTTCTCTGGACTTGAATCAGGGACATCGCCATCGTTGGATTCACTTCGTTTCCTCTTCGCTATGCCGTTAGAGCGAGATAATGCGATCTGCCTCAATCGCTTCTCTTCTCGTTTCTGTTCGGCTTGTTTCAAATTTTCGCCGATTTCTTTTATAGATTGAAGCGCTGGTATCTGGTTGACTTCATGAGGGCGGATAAGCGTTTCGTACATCGTAATGTCTAACAAGAAAAACAACTTAGTTCAAACAAAGAATGCTGGGAGAAAACGATATACCAGTGAACCCTGCTTCGTTGAGTGCATTTACTGTCCGTAACACTTGCTCCATGCATGGGCTAAAACAGCAAATGCGTGTAACACGGTCTTTCTACGATGATATCAGGCATGAGGATGGTTCACGATGATTACATTTTTGCTCACTCGTAAAGCATTTTTCGCATGTTCAACAGCTTCCCATGGAGCAGGCAAGTCAAGAAAGACTAGATCACTGTCAGTGGGCAAGTGGCACTTTATTTGCATAGTATTGATATTTACCAGAGTCTGCAACGTCAGCTACTGTGAATCCATCTTTGCAAACGTTTCGATGTGTCAGCGTAATTATATCATCCAAGCCATGCCTCATGAATTCTTCCCTGCTCAGGACATTGATAAGCAGGTCACATTTTCAGCGACGTAGAATGAATACCTGGCTTTGGCAGCCCGTGCCTCATGAAATTCGTAAGACCAAAGATGACCACTTTTGCCAATAGATCTGGCCACAGAATGGGAGAATGAACCCGAACCAGTACCTGGAAAATTATCAATGGGCAATCTCATGAATTGCACTGGGAGTGTGTTTACCTGCCTCGATGACACGGCTGCCTGGTCTGATGTCCAACCATGTTGTTATGTATGCAATATCGGCGATGTACAAAATTTGCGTGCGGTGAGGTAAGGACATGGTCCATAATTCCGGGGTGGGACGAAGTATGTTGACGAAGCCTTTGCCATTGCGGGAACCGACTTTGGACCCAAATGGCATGCCGATAAGATCATCGTGTCGGTAGTTACCGAATTTACTGTTGAAGTCTTTTCCTTGTGTAATTATCAGTGGCTGCAGAAGATCTCTTGTCTAAAGAGGAGTGGACTAAGGATTAAATCGTTTTGCATGACAGTCAAGCGCGAATTTACCAGCCAAACAATTACAAGATCCCCTGCGGCAATTTCTCGTGCTGTGGACCATGACATCGTCGAGAGGGCCTTATTTCTTGAAACACTTGCCAAGATTGCGCAGTTAGATCTCAGGAACGATAGGACAAGAGCGGCGCGGTTGGTGGCGAGGAAAAAGAAACGTGGGAAGCAGCTTTGTCGAAGATCACTGGTTTGGCACGAGACATCACAGTCACGCCTTGCCGTCGAAACTGGTGTCACGCAACGCGTCTTTCTGAGTCTCTAACGCCCATGAGCTCAGATTGGGACGCTCAAGACTCGATCGCCGGTTCGTCACGAAATAGTGATGAAAATAATCTCAACTCGCTGTTCTCTTCACTTCCCGCAACTCCACCCAGGGTGTCCTATCCAAACCTCGATGGTAGCGGAACTCGTGTCAGACCCCAGAAGCTCAGGAAAGGCTCCTCGATTGGACCAGATGACTGCCACAGGTATCTTCTCATCTGTATATAAGCGTAATTTGATTTCTAAATGTCTCGATTTATCAACAGGGCATTGAGACAAAGTGAGATCACGCAGCGCGCGCACTCGAGTGAAACGGTTGACATCGAAATTGAAACCTGCAGCATTTGGGCATTCAGAATATAAAGGGAAACAGAAAGATATCATCGAAGCTGCGGTGCATGGTACGTTATATGTGTGATGCATTCATTCTGTTTTCCCGACAAACCCTCTCGTTCAAAGGTGCGGATGTTTTCGTTCTAGCTCCAACTGGCATGGGGAAGAGCATATGCTTTCAGCTCCCTGCAGCAGCTGAAAAGGTACGCATGTGTGCTATTGTCAATATATATGTCTAAGAATTATTCCCTTCTAGCGAGGTATCACTATCGTGGTCTCTCCTTTGCTCGGTCAGCGAAATTCAAGTTTGCATCCATAAAGCACGGCACTGACTTTGGTTTAGCATTGATGAAGAATCGTAAGTGTTTCCCAAAATGTTGAAATCAGCTTCACGTCATCTTGGCACAGAGGTAGCCAGTTTGTTGAGGAAGTCGGTTCCTGTCGTCGCATATACATCCGAGACGTCCAGTGAAGAGCGAGCCAATGTGAATCTATATGTATATGATTCTTGCTCGCTAAAATTAATGTGTGGCCGTTCAAGATCGATCTGGACCTAGTGTCCGGCCATCCAGTGAACCGTCTGTTGTACAGTAAGTGTACTTATCTCCACAGAATGAGTATTCATATTAACCAGGACACAGTCACCCCAGAACGGTTTTGCACTTCGGACTTCTTCAGGTTGCTGATAAACCCTTATACGAATGGTGAATTGAATAGGCTCGTGGTCGACGAGGTAAATAATTATTTTAGCCTTTGGCGCCTAGCACAAGATGACAACTCGCTGCACAGGCACACTGCATTAGCGAATGGGGGCATGACTTTCGACCAGATTACAAAAAATTGGGTTCTTTTCGCGATCGCTTCCCCGGCGTGCCTATCATGGCTCTCACTGCAACGGCGACTGCAACGTGAGATATTTGCGACTCATCTGCTGATAGCTATCGAATGTTCAAATCAACAGTGTTCAAGAAAATATAGTACAGAGCCTCAAGATGTCACATGAACATTTATACAAGGTGGTACATCCTTTCAACCGCCCGAATCTATTCTATGAGGTCCGTCATGACCACAGCCCTTTCGATCGTTTAATTGACTTGAAGCAGTTGCGATACACTGGAGCCCCCAATTCCGTGGCGCAGATGGCCGACATCCACCAATTTGTAACAACGCTTCACCGCCGAAGGGGAAGGCCGTCATCGGGCATAATTTATTGCCGGACTAAAGCCATTTGCGATGAACTTTCTGGGTATCTCAGAGGCAAGGGCCTGAACAGCAGACCATATCATCGTGGAATTGCGTGAGTATTATGCAATTTTGAGAGCAGCGCACCTCTCACATCTTAGCTCTGGTTGCTGGCAGCTCATCTACGCTCGGTAAGACTTTGATTGAATGGGAAAACGGAGGTAACGGAGAGGGGGTGGACGTTGTAAGTTCTTCCGCTTGTTTCACTAAAGAATATTCCTTCTCAACTCCCGTTTGGCAAGGTATGCGCAACTATAGCGTTTGGTATGGGGATCGATAAGAGTGATGTTCGGTTCGTATTTTGTACATTTTAGTCTGCTTGACATCGATCTTTGGGACAGGTATATCATCCACTACGATTTACCCAAAAGTTTTGAAGGTCAAATTTTTCCACGATCCTTTCGACCGCCTTGTTAACTTCCAATCTTACGCAGGCTATTATCAAGAGACTGGCGAGTGAAGAATGCTCTCTGCAAAAGCAAATAGCTGATTAGGCTTCGGTGCGCAGGGAGAGCTGGACGCGATGGATCCGTGAGTGTGCTTCGTCGTCTTAGATAGCTCCGCTGACAGCATTTAGCCTTCCAAATGCCTTATATATTACTGTCTGTGAACGTGAACTCATATCTTCCTGCAACATAGCTGAAATCTGATTTTTTCAGCTCGAGAGGACGTAGTAAAAGTCAGGAAGTTTGTCTCCATGTCCCAGAATCAGAGACTACAAATATCAGATATTAATGGGCCGGCGCCGAGTCAGCGGTCGATTGATAGTTTATCGGCAGTAAGCTGATCGTCTTCACCTTGCTCGTCATCTTTGTTCTCATCCGCCGGTCAATCAGCTTGTCAACTTTGCTGAAAGCACCACAGTCTGTCGACATGTTGTAAGAATATTTCCTAAGCGCCAGGATATTCGCTGACACCTCGACTTCCAGTCAATATGTCGATACTTTGGAGAGGTTATTGACGACAAAGATACCGACCTGGTGAAACGGTACTGTAATAATATGTGCGATGTGTGTATCACTCTCGGCTTGTCTTTACTATAACATGCTAATCTATATCAGGTATGCAAATATCCCGAGAAGACCAACCGTCTGAAAGACAAGCTCTCCACTCTGGAGTTCGTCAGCAGCCAAACAGAACAACTGCATCGCGGGGTCCAGAACGAAGATGAAGATGGTTATCCTAACCCTCGGTTTCAACAATCTGTAGCAAATCCTGGATGGATGGCAAGACGTGCGAGTGGAAAGGGGCAATTAGGAGCCACTAAACGTGGTGTCGGGTTTTTAGATAGCCACGGCGGGGCTTCGGTGAAGAAACCTCGGACAGATATCTCTCTGGCGCCAAAATTAAGTCAGAAGGTCTCGCTGAGCGACAAGTGTGTGCTCTTGCTGAGCTTAGCGATCTATCTAGTTACCAAGGAATATTCATCGGCTACTTCGTTAAAGAAGCCATTCAAGACACCTTTCAAAACGCCTTTCAAGGTTCCCCTTCAACCCCCAGCACTGCATGACGTGCCCAGTCCGGAGGTGAAAGAGGCAAGTCCCGATCTCGAGATATCCGACGATGAAGTGGTGGTCATGGAAGAGATCAAAGAAGTGTCATACCCAGAGTCTTGTAGGCGTTATATTGATTTGCGCCATTGCACCATCGCTGAATGTTTTGCAGCACCATGCGCACAATGGCCGGAGGAGGCCATGCGAGTTGAACTTGAAGTCTCCTTCTCTCAGAAGATACCAGTAAGGTTCATCACACTTTCAATGACATGCATGAGCTAATCAAAGAGGATAGGCGGATGTTCGTCGGGATGGCTCTCGAGCGATACGGCAAGCTCTTCAGAAAACCTTTATGGGCAGCCGCGCCGACGAAGTCTGGTCCAACATCCGCCACTCACCACTCAGTGAAGATACCAGGTGTGTCACACAATACTCTTCGGTGGTACTTAGGCTAAGCTGCTCAATTAGAAATGCCATACTGTCTCAAACAGCCCAAGAGCTTGAGTTTCGCGCCATGTCCTTATGTACCACTGTCGATGGGTACAAAGCTCGCGCAGACAGCCAAGTTGATGCTGTCAAGATTCTGCGTGGCCCAAATATATGGGCAGCGCAAGCGGGCCCCGAAGACGAGGACGGGGAGGATGCACGCAACGTTATTGAAATCATGCAGAGGTTGTGTAAAACAACAGGGAAAAACAAAGGGAAGGGCAGAGAGACATAGCACCGGTGGTAATCTTTACTCTCTGTGATACGACAAACTGAATGTATGTATATTATAATTTTCGGGGGATAAATTATGGTGGTTTGCTGATGTTAAGCAAGGCGTCCAACGCTGGACATCTAGCAGCCGCGTTTCATTCGAGTTCAATGTTAAACTGCCATTCCAGTGGCATATGCTGTCCCGTCATCATCATCCTCTTTCGCAAGAACGTGTGGGGACGATGCCTCGTTTATCATGTGCAAATCATCATCCGCAATGTGCAAGTCATGCACTTCTTCATGTGGCTGCAGTCGCTTTACTTCCACGCCTGCTCCTTGGACTGAGCTCATATACGGTATCGAGGCGCTGCTTGATATTGAAGGTGAGATTATGTGCCCCGTCGCTGGGACTTCCCGATTTGGTGTTTCCGTAGAAGAGATAGTGGGAGGCGATGTGGCAGGTTTAGAGAATCGCGCAGTCTTTGCGCTCCAAAACGATCCAATCCCAGCACCCCACGACCCTATCGCTGCCTTAGCCTCAGCGGCAGCGGCGCTTAGCTCTGCTGACGATGGAAGTGACGTGCGTATAGGTGTCTGGGGTTGCTGCTGCAGCAATCCGTTGGGACTAGATGGCAGAACAGGTGACACTTCCACAGGAGTGCTTGATGTGCTGCTCGTCACGATCGTAGCACCAGCCTCCTTCTGCTCATTCGGAGAGGGCACAAGACTAGGCGCGCGCTGCCACCTGCCACGCACGCCCTCAACAGCCTTGAGGAAGTTTGTTGATCCCGCTGTTATGGTTCGAGAGATTGCCTCCCGAGTAGGAGCGAGCTGTTGCTCAAGTTTCAATTCCTGAATACCCTCGGAAAGACGGAGACCGATGTCTGCTACGACTGAAGGCTTCTCATTGCAAGGGTGGCGTGGTTCAACTATGTCGAAGAGCATCGAGTCTGTGGTTCGCTCCCATACTTCGTATGCATTAGTCTTTTTGAACTCGGAGATCCAGAGAGGATTGAAGTCTTCCGTCGAGTTCGCATCCACACCCGAACCCCCAGTGATCAAAACCCCATTCCCTTCTCCCTTGGCCAAGAAGTCTTGATATCGCACAGAGGCGAGGGCCGATGACACGTACTCTTCGAACTGACACATATTCAGACAACATATAGATCAAGTGCGGATGTGTTACTTACCTTGGTGCGAAGATAGTCGTCGCTGCCTTTGAAAAGCATTCCTGTAGGCCGTGTGGGATCTTCGTCGTTCCACCCCTCGTTGACATCTCGCACGATATCGTCCATCCATTTTCGATCCGCAGCGGTCAATCCAGCAGACCGTTCGAGCGTCGGATCGCGAAACTCAAATGTACCATTTTCGGTCTACATTGCCTTCAGCTTTATGATAACAAACAACGGGAAACTGCACTTACATTAACAAGTAAATCAATCTCCTTAAGTCCAGTTACGATTGAGTTCGTGCTCCCACAAAGCCAACTCTTCGTGTCTTTAAGCATGTCCACTTGTTGTAATGGAATGTACGGCTGGAAAAACGCGTCTTTGCCAAACACGTCTAGGGGAAGACCGAGGTACGCCATCATGCTTTTACGATCGCTGGTCTTTAGCGAGTTTGCCTTCTTGAGTGTCGCAGCGCGAGTTGATAACGGTGGAGACCCACAGTCCTCCAGTGTCTGCAGAAGACCAGGGAGAAGTGAGATTAAGGAATATTGATAGGTGCAAAGTCGCTCGACGGGATGACCATAGAACATGATCCTCTTCTGGAGCATGAGGGCTTTGATCAGGACAAGGGTGCGTTGACGGAATATATGTACGAGCTCGCGGATAGAGGTACCCATATATAATCCGGACTCTGTGAGCTGTGAGCGGAGCGATACTTCCAGAGACGCCGCAAAGTCCGGGAGTATGTCGAGCTGGGTAAAGTCTAGTTGATTGAAGAGAGCTTGAGTGACCACGCCTAGCTTGTCCCGCATGGGCCCGAACACGGGTTTTGAAGCCAGAACGACAACGGCTTTTTGAACTGTGGAACGCGTAGCGTCAGCATCGCGTACGCGGAGGGCTGATGCAGCGACTTGACGATTGCATGAAATGCCGAAGACGGTGGTGGGGTTGGGGAAATTGGATGGGACGAGATGGAAGTAGGAATAATCCTCCGTGGAAAGATGGGCGCCATCTGGTAGGGCGAGAAAGGGAAGGTTCGCGGCAATCTCTTCATCTGCGAAGATGTCCACACTTGAAGTAGAGTGTGAATATTCGATGCGGGGTCCCACGAGGTGGTTGAAATCAATCAGCGCGATGCCAAGAACCAGGGGCCCGGCGGCGGGTTGCAAAAGTGTGGACTCTGGTCGCGCTTTCCGGGAGGAGTTAGAGGCGAAGCTGGAAATGCTTGCTGTTTCTGCGCGTGGCGTCCCTGCTGTTTCCTGCTGGATGGGGGTAGGTGGATATGTCGGCAGTGGGCTGGGTTCAGTGACGCTTTCGTGTATTGATGATGAAGGGATACCGCGTGCTGACTTAGAATCGCCGTAGACCGAAGGGGCGGCGCTGGTAAGCGGACTAGTCATTGCGTCGTATGGATTCTCGTGGGTATACATGCTTGAGTCATCAGGTTCTGAGCTGAAATCTGTGTCCAGCGTGTATGCTTGCGATTCATGCTTTAAATTGGACAGAAATTCGTGCGCGATGTTGGGTGAGGGACCAGAGTCGTCTACGACGTGATTCCCCTCGGCCTCTTCCTCCAGGGAGACTTCATGAGTTGCTTCATCCTCGTGGACATCGTCCGACAGATGTACAGGATGTACAGGTAATGGCGATGGGGGTGCCGAAGACAATGAGATTGAGCGTTGCGAAGCAGTATCCGCGTCGTCGTCGTCGTGCAGGTGCAATCTATGCAGAGACTGCTCGAAGCTGGACACTACCGGTGTGCCATAGTCGTGTTCTTGTTGGTCGTTCATATTGGCGGTGAGAATAGTGGTGAATAAAGTGCGGTTGCACCGTGTACTAGATCGGAAACCTGTCGCGGAGTACTCAGCCTCCGTCAAGCCTCACGATTGATTGAGTTTCTTGCACTCTTCACTCTCACTCCCATCTGCTCCACTTGAGGCTGGATATCCCTCGCCATGTTATCTGCGATAGCATTCGTTCATTTCATTCTTCTAAGCTATACTTGCGCCCTGCCCAACATCTACCGTGATATTCAAGCGGCGCTTATTTCAACTTCCTCGGAGGCCGATTCACCTTCGAAACCAGCGGGACAAGGATGGTTTGACCCACGCTTGAACGGTGGCCGTCTCATAGATGTATGTCCAGATGCTCAATGTTCTGCTCAAGTATAAATATTGACCCGCCGACCTAAGTTCACGACTAAAACAAAAGGAGAGCCCTTGAACGTCATTATCTCCGCGAAATCGGACCCCTACGTGCTCACAGAACCTGGCTTGCATGATTATGCCAAGTAAGGTTACTAGCAAGCCCACTTTATCATATCACTAACGTTCTGCAGATCTATAGGCTTCTCGGAAGAATGTCTCGGTGCGTCACTGTCCTTACCACGCGGCTCTGCAGCACAAACCGATATTTCATATTGCAGGTCTACATTATGGGAATGTCCACACTGCCGATCTTGGGGACGGTGACGAGAAGAAGGCCGAGCAGTTCCTAGCACGCCAGTACTACTTTCCCATATGGGGCACTTGCTGGGAATCATTTTACGGCGGGCATCACTTCCGTGCGTGGCATCAGAATGGGACCTTTGCCCCAACGGGCGCGTGGTTTCTTGGCGTGAGTAAGGAGGAGAACTCTAGCAAGCACCATACAATCTCCAAAGACGGATATAACCGGGGTAGGGATTGGCTAGTGGAGAAGGCTTTGCAGGGCGGTAGGTGGAAAGGCGTGTGGTGGTCAGCTGAAGTGGAGTGGCAAGAGGGGCTGCTGGAGCCCGGGCGACGGGGTATGGCCAACGGTCTTTGATTGTGAAAGCGCTGACGATGCAAATCCAGGAATCAATCATGGGATAGCTCAAGACGGGCTGGTAGCCGTTCTGACCGTCAATCGCGGCTAATATTCGAACCATCATCAAAGCGCACGCTCAACAACTGTAACGACCATGTACGACACTGTAACGAATTACCTTCATCCTCGGTTGTAGACTTCAAGTATTATCAGACTGACGTCCTGTTCTATATTTTATCATGTATCACACCAACACGCTCTGCACATAGCTTGACCCACTTCCATGCACATATCTATATCCATACCTGCTCTGTCCCACGAATCACTTGCACTGGACAATTTGTTGAACGAGTTCAATTGTACATAATGTTTTCCTATTTGCTGCGAATATGTAAACATGGCGTCGGCACCTACAAGTGAAAATATCATTTCCCGATCCTCGCACGTATCCATATACTAACTCTAATACAGAAAAGAGATGGAAAGCAGCAAACTATGCACAGCAGGTGAAATGTCAGCCTCACATACTACCCCGATATGCCGGCACTGGCCTCGCATCGGCAGGAGTCCCCACAGAGGCCCGTAATGAAACCACTCATACGATAAAGTTTATTGTAGCCTCTCCCCTGCGCAGAAGCACAGGCCAGAAAGTGGCAGCCGCCTCAGAGCACTCGATCAGCAACCCGTTAGTGGCAGGCGCGTCATCCCGAGGTGCGAGGGGTCGACTGGCCTCCCATGTCACCAGAGGTGGGGTGCGCGAGTGTACTCCTGAGGGGGCACACAGTAGCGGCCTCTGAGACACAGGAGGCAGAGGCAAAGGCGCAGACAAGAATGAATGGGACCTGGTTGGGACGCTCAGCTGTTGGGTCCGGGCCAAGGGAAGTAAACACGCAGTTTCCTTGTATTGAGGATGTAAACAGGACCAGTGGGTGGCTTTTGAGATAGCAAAGGAGAGCAAGACAGCGGTATAACAGACAAATGCGCCGGGAACGTTAATAGATGATGGATGGTGTGAGCGTCAATGATGAATGTGAGTGAGCAAGTGAAAAAGAGAGGATAATACTGTCCCAGACTAGATTACAAGGAAAGGAGTGCAGGGGGTACAGCAAGAGGGCACTTAATGATAACCAATATCCTCGAGTAACGAAGGGCCATTAATCCCCTTTATTGGATCCATTGGCATGTATAGGCGGCGGCCCTGGGTATGCATTCATGATGCTCGCGAACGACGTCGGCACGCCCGCCGGCGTAGGGCGGTCGGGCATGTACGGGCTGTGCCGCTGGCCAGTCTCCACTAACGTGGAGGCCTGCGCTGGCGGCGGCGGCTGTGGTGTCGGCACCAGCACCAGCGTCGACATCTGCCCCGGGGGTTGCGCGGAGGGAGACCGCGAGGCTGGCCCCACGATGCCCTTGTGGCGCCCCTGCGTCCCCGCTATAGGCGACTTGCGGCTCCTCGGGGCGCGCTTCTCCCGCTCGGGCTGGTATTCCTGGATGGTGAGCGTCTCGCCAGTCGTAGGCGCGGGGAGGATGATAGTCTGGAGCGAGGCCTGCGTCGGCGGAGAGACGCGCCGCAGCGGCGCGATGGGCGGGGAGGGCAGCTCCTCCTTCTCGCCGCTCATCGACGCCCGCCGGCGCTGTTCCCGGACCTGCACATCAGGGTGGTGCGCCGCCAGCGAGCCTTGCTCTTGGTAGTCTTCTGGCAGCGCCGGTATCACCGCCGCGTGCCTGCCACCCAGAGGCCTAATCTGCGCATTAGTGCTCGCTCGAACGGCCGCAAGATCCGAGCTGGTCACGCACCCTCCTTCCACAAAGTTCTGCCACACGTAGTCCCTCAGCCGATCGGCGCCAGGCAGATGCTGGATCAAGTGCTTGATGGTGTTCTGCCCTAGCCCAAAGAAGTCTGGGCCTGAAACGGAATTGGAGTGCTGGCGATTCCGGATTGTATTCGCGAGCTTCACGATGTTGGACCACGCGCCCGTTGCTGTGCCGGAGATGACGACACGCTCGGGCGCGTCGGATGGGACGATCTGGAATTTGGGGCCATCGCCGCCGTCTAGGATGGTGCAATTATACACGACTTCTATGTTGGGGTCAACCGTGGAGAGATACCGCCTGCGAAAATCAGAGTCAGAAGGTGCACCAGCGGAGAGAAAGTGGGCCTACCGAGTGACCTCGTATCCCACTGGGTAGATGTATCTCTCCGTGTGGAAATGCTCGCGCATGCAGACCTCACCCAGGTTGATCAGAGTCATGATGCCCACATTCAGTGGGAGCATCGGCTGGCCCTTCTTCCCCCGTGGCACAATCGGCACACTGAAGCTTTTCGAGGTGACGGTGTGCGCCTTCAGCCTTTTAGGCTTGCCCTGCCGCGCCCCATCGGGGCCCGTGGACCCAGACGGCGTGGGCGCGCGCTGCAGCGGGTGCTGGCCATGCCCATCCTGAGCGTACGCGCCCTGTGTGATTGGCGGCGAATTCGAGAGCGATGAGCCGGAGTCACGGCGTGGGTTGGGCGGCAAGTGGCCATTGCGGTACTGGTTGGGGGAGTAGCTGGCGCGTTCTTCATGCGGAGAAACCATGGGGGACACAGGCTGCCCGTAGCTGTTGTACAGCTGCGAGGGCGGTGGCGCGTTATTGGGGTGCCTGCTGTCTGGATGCGCGGTGGGGTTGACACGCATTATGGGCTGAGTGCTTGTGTGTGGCGCCTCGCCTGGCGCGGGCGAGAATGTGAGCAGCCCTTGCTGTGGCAGCCCAGGTATCTCCTTTCCCTTGTAAGTGGCCACCGGTTGAGCTACAGGTGCGGGGTAAGGGTTTTGTAGTTGATGATGCCGGCGGTGGTCCTTTGATCCCTCCGCTCTTCTCTTGTGTTCCTCTATGTGCCGCAGAGAAAGCGCCGGATCGATATCTGCTGCCTCGACTTCGTTCATAACTTGTCGCAGGTTATTGGCAAACGCCGTTCGCGCAGTGGCATCGAGAAGCGACTTTGGGAATGCGCCTGAGTGCAGAGGGTCTCGGCTAGCTGGGCCACTCGGAGGAGGCCCCAGGGTCTGCCCCTCGAGTTCCATTATGCGATCGAGGAGGATGCTATTCAAGCGAGGTTATTGCGGTGCGGCACATGCGAGCCAGAATCACATACTCTCTCTCTCCCCTCATCTTCACGTTGCGCTCACCAGAGCGCGCGAGCTCTGTCGCCGCCTCCTTGTGTTTCTGCCGCCACGTCAGACGGCCGCATTGGGGATGTGGAGGCACGTACGACAATACTGACCTCTTCGAGCTCAAAGTATCTCCTTTTCAGCTTCTTGTACTTCTCGGTGATATCCTGGTCGCCCTTGGGTGTGTGGTGCGACGCCTGCGGCGGCGGGAGGGCTGCGTGCTGGCCCGCTTGCTGTGACGATGGGGCCGGAACAGGCGGAGGGCCCATTATAACATCCCTGTCCGGGGGAGGACCCATGATTGAGCCTGAGCGTCGGCGACTCATTGTGATGAGGACGGGAGGGCGCGATGAGGAAGAGGGAGGGAGGGCGGGGAAGACGATGATGGGAAGATGAGAAGAGGGGAGAATCAAAGGCACACAGCTGGAACGGTTCGGCGGTGTGGCGGCGACCAATTGCGAAGGCTATCAATATTAACTTTTTCCAACTTTACTACTTCAGGGATCTTCCAATAATGTCACGGCGACTTCTCCACACTGCTTCTATTCTTCCTGCCACTTCTTCGCTTCGACGATATCACCCTGTTTTTCCGACGTACATGGTCCTCTCCACCCAATCACAGGCAGGGATGCTCACAACGATTACCAGGCACCGTCCGAAACTTTTTCCGAGCGTTGAGTCTATAAAAGCTCCACTACGCCCCCGTATAAGGCAATCAGCCAAGGAAGGCTCACTGCCTTTTTCAGCCTGTAGTAGATGCTGTGAACAAGGTCCTGATATCCAAGACCATCCTTCATTCTCACATGCAAATGATTCAACGCTCCCTGCTGACGCTGTTGCTGAGCGGGAAATTGTGGGTCCGTTTCAAGAATTTGGTCACATCTAGAACGGCATCGTGCATGTCATCGGAAGGTGAAGGTGTTGTTCTTCGGAGGCTTCTGCGGGAGACCGCCGAATGGGGCAGCTTGAGAAGATCCGTATCAAAGTCATGGGATAATTCTCCAGCACCGCCGCTGCTCGCTGTTCTTTTCCCAAACGCCACTGATGAGGCACAGACGGCGGACTCGTCGCGTCCATAAAGACGTTATCATTCTGTGTAATTGGCTGCACCCGAACCCGATGCAGACGCATCCTCACAACAACGCTCACTCATCGTACACTCGTGATAATCTTACGGAACCAGTCTGGGTGTTATAGCGGAAAGAGAAGCGTGGTGGAACAAAAAATAGACATCCGTCATGCGTAATTCGTAGCGTGCTATCCAAGCAGCCACGCCACATACATATCCTTGGCCTCATGGGAGGTTTCAACACAAGATCATCTTTGCATGTCTCACTTCAGCCTACCTGGGCCGAAAAAGATCGCCAACGGAAGTGACGGCGGAGTAATCCGAATGCCAACGCCACGCCTTAACCGGTGGCGTTCATTTGGGTGGACGCCACGGTTCCACAGGAACGAATGATTCTATATTCTGCGCATACTTGGCGCATACCGCATTCTACCGCATTAGCAACTGACCATGCGACCTACCCCACTGTTCCTGCGCCACCGTACAACAGCAACGCTGGAGTGGCAATATCCACATTGCTTTCGTTAACGACCTCGATGCCCCACAGCCATATTCGGCGGTGTCCAGGCACATGGAGGTGAGTCCGGATGAGGAAATGAAGTGTCCTCCGAGGTGAAACTCCGCGGCTCAACCCTATCACGCCTGCATCAGCTAGCCATGCTGTCAGGGATACGGTGACGTGCGGTTTCGTCCAAGAATATATATGCGCTATGTATCATGATGCACTTCTACCATAGCGATCCTTCATTGACTGAATGACATAGTTTTGAGTTTGCTATCGTATAGCATAGAGCACCAGGGCCACCTACACCGGGAATCAAGCTTGCATTGAGCCAAACATGGATAAATTGAACATTAGCGCCGTTAAGCCCAGACAGGCGCCCGCCGGCCGCCGTGGTCCAGCATGATCGACGCATGATCCATGGCATCAGCACTCTGCAGCAAATACGGGCCGCGAAGAAACTCATGCTGCTCTTGTGAGCGTCTGCTAAGCAAAAAATGCCCAAAGTCGAAGACGCACAGCATTCCGCAGTTCGACGCTACTCAAATACTACATGAACCCGTGCCCATTGTCGTAATAAAGCGAAGGGTCCAGAGCATCAAGCAGCACCTACACGTATTTGGGCAGCAAGCAAAAGCAAGCTGATATTCGAATACGACATCACCGGGCTTCTACGGGCCCTGAAAGTCTTACCCGATTCTGGCCTGAGTGCTAGTGCCGTCATGGATGGCAGGAGGGGCGTTTGGTTGAGTTGAGAAACTCAAGTTTGGGGCTAATTATTCAATAGCTCACTAGGGTGAATGACACGTTAATTCACAGTGTGCTCACTCATCGGATTTAGATTTGGTGCCTTGGGCATAAAGACTTGATCAAAGTGTCTTGGAAGTTTGAACACATCGGTGCCAATATATCAGTTGCTTGGCTGGATTAGGTCTCACCATCGCCGCTTTTGATTTCAACCGGCATTATCCGCAGCTCGTTGACCAAAGCACAGACGCACATCAAGATCGACGAGATATACAGGGAGCCCTTCCTGCTTGTCAGCTTGTCACCCTTAGCTCTATTAAGCGGAGATCGTATCACTTGTTATTGAGTTTCATCACACGACAGGTTTCGGTACAGCTGCTCTTTGAGAGCTCGAAAATGGCCAGCAGGTGTTTGTTGTATCGTGCGGAGTCTATTATCAGTGTTTTCCGATGAAAGACACGCGCGTAACTTGCCGATAAAGAAAAAGCTTAAGTGGCATATGTGATAGGTGAAAATATGGCAATTATAGAAAGGCAGTCACTGAAACCTGCCAATCAATAATAACTTCCCAGCGATTGCTAACCTCCGTGATCATCGACAGGGGAATATCTACGATGCGGAGGTCGAGCATTGCAAATAAAATTCAAAGTCAACTGTCAACTCGTTCGGCCAGAACGGAAGAAGTTTTGTGTGCGGAGGGCAATTAAGCCAGTAAAGTCTCGTTCTGCCACAGGAGTAACAGATCTCCCGAAATTTGGATAGCAAAGTCCCGTGTAGTCCTGTGCGGGGATGAAGGAGCTCCCAGCCGTGGCTCATGCCAATATGCTTCCTGGGATGAGCGCTGAGCCCTAGCCCCTACATCTCGTGTCATTTAGTTACACCGAAGGCGCGAGCCAATGTTTCGGCCCCTTCTTACAGGAACAAATGGTCACAGCACTCATGCATACCACTGACATCGCGAAGCCGCACCACAACTCTCGATTGGGCCTCCAACTCGCGGAGTGGTAGATCCCTGGCAGGACGATATAGCGGCAAATCGCGTGCTGCCGGGAGAAAAGCATGTTGCATGGTAATGCATTCTTGGGCGGCATGCTGCAACATGGGACGCATTTGCGCACCAGAGCTCGGGTCCCACAATTCTGTTTTAGCTCATAGGGGGCCGATTTGGAGAGGCACGCCACCGATCTGAGGACCATCAGGAGACACGGCCCATGTCCGTCGATCTACAAGAAATGGAAAGGACACCGGAGAATCAAGTATTGCGTCTAATATAATATCCAGTTCATCGTTAATGAATCAAAAATTTGAGGGAAATTTCCCACTTGCCTAAAATCCGGAGATAGTATTGCATCACCCGAAAGTCAGTCTCACATCCAGCCTCTGATCCTCACTGACGAGGAGCTGATGATTCGGGTAGGTAGTCGAGTATGGCAGGGAACATAGTCTCCTGGCATTTCCGGAGCTTCAGATGCTACTTGCCAACAGAAATGATGCGGCTATCAAGCCAAGGAATGAACGCCCCCAGCATGTTACTGTGGAAGCGTCATATATGCCGTCACGAGAAAGATCAAGAGCTGCGACTTGCTTCGCAGTTCCACGCTAATGTACTCAATTGAGTTACGTTCCGAACGCGCATCGTGTCCGCCAAACATGGCTCGGAGTGTGATAGGGAAGAAGCCATCGAGGCCATTGATGTGAGAGACAGATGGGAAATTCCTCCAGCTGGTCCATGATGATTTCTATGTCGCCTAGAGGGAATTCTACCGAATTGTGATAATTAACGTGGCGGAATGTCTAAGGGTAATTTGATTCCATACCCGACAACTCTTGAGTAGATCAAACCACTGTCGCACGAGCCAGCGACGATTTGAATAACGTTCGCGAGGAGATTCAGGGCAGTTATCTGACTGCACGGCTGGTCCTGAAAAGCGGAGAAAATGTCAGCGCCAGAGGTCGCATCCCACGCACCAATGCCGTATTCCAGGTGGCGGCGGGATACCGTCTAAAACAGTGCCGATAGCCTCTTAACCACCCAAGGTCCCCGTTGATAACATGCTGATTGACAAACAACTTCGATGACCGAGCGCATGCTCTCCTGCGTCGTCTGATAAGGAGGCACAACACACAGATTGTGTTGTAAATACAACACGATCCCTGTCTGGAGAAAAGTGTGCAGATGTCGACCCGAAGGTAGAAATATATCGGCAATGACACCGAACACTGACATATTCTGTAACTTGCCGTTTTGACCGGTGAGAGTAGCGGTGTAGTATAGAGTACTGAAAAGAGGATGGTTGAAGGCTGAAGTAGTTGCGAGAAACGCTAAGCGGCTGTTACAAGCTCCCCTGACTCTTCATCAGTCAAAAAAAGTTCTGAAAAATTCATCAATAAAGACCGTATATAGCAAATGGCTGCCCACTGCTACCAAATGGAAAGTCCACCCAGCAAGATTCCCACATCTGACTGCGATCCCATCGCAAAAAAAAATATTGCGATCCGGTCAACGCGAGATGCTATGCATTCAGAATGGAATGAATAACGTCGTCCGAGCTCCTTGAAACGGTTAAACGCCAAGCTAGACACTTGGCCGCAAAAGCGGCATTCCAGATGTTTCTTGGGAAGATAGCTGCCCACGAGTTTTGCCAGTTATTGCCTGAATGAATAGGTCGTTTGCAAAATCAATCAAGCAGCGAGCGGGATTTCATCAGGCCAGTCGAATAAGCATCGTTTGTGTTATAACGTCCAAGTAATGGCGAAGATACGAAGAAATATCCAAAATGAAGTGAGCTCGAGTGCCAGTTGTCGTATGAGCCAGTTCCCCAAGCATCTATATTGCTTTCTTTCCGGCCAGTGATAAAGTGTATGTGGGCGAACATGTTGGCAGATGTCTAAGTTTGAAGAGTGATTCTCGAAATTTCTGCGATCCGGATTCGTCGAGTGTGTTGATGACAACGGTGATACGCGAGTCAGCTGCAAATTCTTCAGCGAGAACTTATAAGGGGCGAATAGTGATTAGTATAGATAAGTAGGCGGGAAAGACACGAACGATGGTGGTTTGATGATAGTTTGATTCACGAGGCATAGAGGTCGATTTGGAATATGAATCTCAGTTTAATTGACGTCGAAGAATATTATTGAGGTCTTCGTAGTCCAATATCAGCTGTGATCAGGCCCATATATCAATACATTGAAGGCACACACCAAGGCTCCTAGAATTGGCAGGCCTGATGTAGTTGCGTTAAGTGAAGTTGTCATTCCGATTATCAATCATTACTCTAGAAATCCATCGTATCATCCACGTCTACGTGGAAGAAACAGAGACGAACTCTGCAGAGTCGCAAATGAGGTCGAGCGCCGGGTTGCCGCTCTGAAGTCGTGCGTCGCGACTCCACACCGGGAAATAGCCAGTGTAATGTGAAAACTTTGGGATTTTGGTCCGCTTGTAGTCACTTGGCATGAGTTTCTGCTGTGATAGGTGTCAAGCATGTCACACTTGTCAAACTTGCCAAGGTGGACTGCGATGTGCCTCGAGAAAGTGAGAAAGGTTGTGTGAAGCAGGCCCAGGCGTGGGCACAAGGGGCACTAGACCTGATTAGGTATCGACGTCGCCGATTTGGACTCGGAACCAGTCGATCGTTGGCCTCCCATTCTTACTTGCACCTATCACTTGCTATTGCTGCAACTTCTTGCTGGGGCCACAGTATACATGCAAACTAAGATTATCTCCTTCACTACGATACACACGGGTAATCATTTACTAGGCAATCGTCGACCCCTGGCATGTATGGAATGAATGACTTCTTGTCGTTCCCCAATATCTCCGAACGGCAAGCCCTGGTCTATGGACATACACCCAACTCTCACTGTGGCATCGATTTGACCTGATCTTGCATATTGGGATCTCTAGCATCTTTTACAATTCCTCAAATTTCTACGAGCACGCACACAAGCTCATGGAAAATATTTCCCCTACCCTGATGGAAGCGCCCAAGAGAGCCCTCAGTCTTTTGTCGATTGTGGTGGACCGTGCTGCTCCCGAAAAATCATGGGACCTGCAGCTCAGGGTGATTGGTTTGTGCAACGCATTCTGGGCGCCTTGTTGGATCGAATGGGCCGCGCAATGACATTGTTGGGCTAGTCTGGTTATTACATTGGGCCCCTATTCCTCATCGGCTACTAGACCTATTATGGACCTTGAAATCTTTCCTTGTCGTTAAGTGGAGCCTGTCGAATTACATTTCTTCCGGCAAATGCCTTCTGCGAGGAAATCTAGGCATTCGAGAAGCACGCTGAGCGCTGAGCGCTAGCACAACACTCATAAGAATGGCATTCTTGCAAAAATGGGACGCACGCAGCCCCGCCCTCGCTCCTGCTATCTCTCTCAGATGCCCTCCTTCATCTGCCCATTTCGTCTCTTGGGATACGGCCTTCTTATGATGATCCTGCTTGTATTTGTCCACTTGCCTTCTGCCAGTAATGCGGCATCCCCTATGGAACACTGGCAAAGTCCTCAACACCCGCGTCGTGAGTCCATCACTTGGAGCAAAGGCCATGACTGCATCTGACACACGTATCTTATTAGCAAAGCCCTCGAAGCCAATCGGTTTTCCCATCGCCAAATCCGCAGAATCCGCATTCAGCTTTGACTTGCAGTATGTACTCTCGATCCAAATAATTGTGGATTGTCTCTGACATACTCCTAGTACCCTGATGTCCATCAGAAGACTACTCGGCCTTCCGCGCTATGTCGAGTCTAGCATTTGATGTCAGACACGCTTAGGGCGTAGCGTATGTCAACATCTGCATCATCACTGCACCCCGTCATTTCCCCTACAAGGGAATCATGCTACGTTTTTTATGTCCTATTTACGCCCAAACTGTACCAGCGCGCCACCGGCGGCTTACTTTGAACATCTGCATAATCGAATGCGTCTGTACACCAAACTTAAAACTTGCCAACCTCACATTCACCCGCGGAAGGCTAACAGTGAGGTGAGCGAGTCGGTTGCTCACACCTGGCCAGCTGGTGGTCGCAAAACTAATTAGTTTCACAATGAAATTGGTTCAAACTTCATAATTGCATGAGTATATACAACAGATGTTCTGGGTAACAAGATCCATGACATTTATGCAATCACAGACCCAGTATACTAAAAGACGAGCCACCAGTTGTCAGCAACCACCCTAATACACACATGAAATTGAAATAAAGCTACGGTACAGAATACGACCTTCGAGCCAGGAGGTAGAATGTGGCACAATACATGCAAAGGTCCGTAGCACAGAATGCGCAGATATTCACTACCCTTCAAAAGGCAGTCCGCGAGTAAAGTAAAATGGGACGAGATGAGACGAATGGGGAAATGGTATAAAGAACTTTAGATTCCTGTATATGAAACAATGTAAAGGGGAAGTGTATATATTAGTTAAAGCCAAGCGGCGTAAGTGAGAGGTGGTAAGACGAAGGATTCCTTTGAATGAATGGGGGAAGCAGGGGTAAAATTGCAGGGTGTACATCGGTGAAGTTGGTGACTCGTTGGGCGAATAGTGATAATTTAGGCCTAGAAGGTATGTGCATGAGTAACGCTGGTACACACATCAAGTCAGACGCAACGTACCGTGTAGTGCGCGTCTCGTTCCAAATAACATAGCAGAGCGACATCCATCCCCTACATCGCATCACCAAAGTTCACCGCACTGGCGTTGCTCATGCTGCTCACGCGCTTCGAGGCCAAGAACGCCGGCAGCTCCTCCCCGGCCTCCCGCAGGCAGTCGATGGGGATGAGGCCCTGCGCAAAAGTCGCCACGTTCTCGACGTACGCCCACCCGTCGTCGAACACCTTCACCACGCGGACGCGGTCGCCCGGCACGGCCGCGACCTCGTCCTCGAGCGTGGGCGCGAATGGACGGCGCACGACCTCGATGGGCGCGTTGCTCAGCTCCTCGGGCGTGAGGCTGGCTCTGGTGGCGGAGAGCGCGGCGGCGTCGGTGAAGGGCGAGGTCTCAGGGGCAGGGTCGCTGAACGGGTTCGGCATGGGCGGCGCGAAGGACCTGTCGTTGATCTCCATGTTCGCGCTGTGGCGCTTCGCAGCGGCCTTTTGAGGCGTAAGCGTGCGCATAGACTCGATGGGCGAGTTCGGGTGGGAGCGGTTGAGCCAGTCCGTTTCGCTGCTCGCTTCTGCGGGGGGCTTGGGGAAAGAGAAGGCCTCTGACGGGGAGAAGGGGCGGACAGACATGGGGCTGGCGGCTACGGGGGGCGAAACGGGCACGTTGGGCACGTCCAGGTACTGCGAGTGCTGGCTCTGGCTGCTGTTGCTGCTGCTGGAGCTAAAGCGCGCAGTGTTGACGAGCGTGCCGGTGCGTACTTCGGCCATGGGCGGTACTGTAGGGCCACTGGCAGTAGCCGCGGCGTTCAGTGCGTCGAAGTTGAACTCGGGCCCAGTGAAGGCGGGAGACTCGACGCGGAATTGCAGACCATGGTCGAAGTTGGTGGCGAAGCTGCTGCGAGCGCTGCGGTTGCCAGTGCCGATTGTGCCATCAGCAGTGCGGTTTGTGGACGAGCCGGTGCTGGTGAGGCTGGCAGTACCAGCCCATTCATCCATGCGCGCATTTCGCTTAGCGTTGGTTCGACGGCGCATAACCACGACGGCGATACCACCGAGGATGAGGAGCAGGGCGATGACGATGCCTGCGACGGCCCCTCCAGACATACCGTGTTTTGCTGCAGCCGAGGAGTTGCTGTTGTTGACAGAGCCGGTGCCCGAAGAACCTGCCGGGCCGCTGAGTGTGAGCGCAGTGCCAGTAACTCCCGGGGTGGACACAGCGACGACCACAGTGGATGCCGGGTTAGTCCCAGATGCAGGAATAACCGAAGTCGTTGAGGCGACGGCGGGTGCGCTCAGTGCAGAGAGGGCTGTGGCCTGGCCGCCTGAACCGTCGTTGACGTTAAGAGCAGAGCTTGAAGTCCCGCTGCCTGCGTTGATAATCCCTCCAACACCGCCGCCACCGCTGGATCCCGAGGGAGAGGCGGCGCCTGCAGAGCCAGAGGGCGTGCTGCCGCCGCCGGCAGTGAGGACGCCCCCACCTGAGCCGCCACTCCCCGTGCTAGCAGACGAACCTCCTGCGTCGCCTCCGCCGCTACCACTTCCACTGCCGCTGGTTCCACTTCCGCCGGTCCCACTGCCGCTGCTACCACCTCCACTCCCACTACTGCCGCTTCCACTGCCAGCAGTTCCGCTCCCACTGCCGCTGGTACCACTTCCGCTGCTGCCACTGCCACCACTTCCACTTGACCCGCTGCCGCTGCCGCCACTGCCAGAGCTCCCACTTCCGCCATCACCACCAGAACTGGTCGGAGTCGAAGCAGGAGGGCTATTGGCAGTCGTAGGCTGCTGTGCAGGAGTGGTAGGAGGATCCCCACCGCTACCACCGCTACCTCCACTACCGCTGCCCCCACTACCGCTACCACCGCCGCCTCCACTACCGCTGCTTCCACTACCACTGCCTCCACCACCACCACCACCACCACCACCACCACCTCCACTGTTACTGCCTCCAATCAAAGGCTGCAAGATGGGCGTCAAGATGGGGATGGACGGCAGGGGGATGGGGAGATTAATCAAAGACGGGTCGCGCTCCTCCAAAACAGGAGTGGGCACGAGAGAGCGCTTTAGGCGCATATGCTGCGACGATGTTTCACGACGCATTTCTGGTTCTTTTTTGAGGTTGGTTCAGTCTGTTGGTGGTTTTTGAGCGAATGTGGGTATGAAAAGAATGTGGGCTCGATGCTGTTCAGCAAGCGAGTTTAGTGAGTGTCTAGACGAGAGCTCAAGAAGTTTGCCAGAGTGGTAGGAAGAGAGAGAAGGGTGAACAACAGACAGAACAAGAAAGGGTCGTTAAGCGATGTGGCATCATATCCCAATTGCAAGTCGAGATTAGCTCTCGGGACAAATATGGCAATTAGTCAATATCAAATTGATCCGGCTACGGGGTATTATGTATCGGCTCCGATTATAAAGTTGAGGACATCACCTTCGAAAATTGAAAATGCTGACTCGATGCTTCTAATTGCTATAATCATCCAGAACTTGCGCTCATTTGCACGAATCATTGCGCTGAAAGCTCTGAGGCTCAGAGAAATGCGCGCTGGTCATCCGCGCCCATGGCAGGTGTCAGAGCACCCAAATTGACGTTGATGCCCGTCGCAAGCGCTTGTGATTGTAACCTTGTGGCAGCTTGTGGCCCGTTGCACGGCCCGGGTCGATCGCGGTCGATTATCGCTTTTTCGCAAAACAAACGCGTATGTTGGCCACGGCTGCACTTCCCCACATGCTTCGACTATCGTATCCTTCGCCGATCGAATAGTTACCTACGTGTGGAGGCCCAAGCATTCGCGTTCGACGAAAAGTTACACAGGTCGAGCCAGGCACATATCACGTACATATACAGGGAAGCGAGGCCTGCAAACTTGGACGCCGCGGGATAGCGTAGGGTCAACAACACCGTAAGCTTTCCCCTTGTTTCCCAATGCACTGGAATTGAGGCACGATCCGCATGCAGCCCAAAGCAGCCCAAAGCAATTGCAAGAGCCATAGAAACCAATAATAGAAAGGCGTAGTAACCACAAGTTTGTGGTAGCGTGGTGATCAGGAACACAACAGGCCAGGATGAATGAATTCATGAAAATTTAAAGTAAGTCACACCGATCTCTCAGGCACTGAACAGCTTTGAAAACTGCGAAAAGATTTTGAGTGATGTCATTGTATCTGTGTTCAAGTTTGATTTTAGGCCTTGGCGATGGGGACCGAGGACATTGCTTGAGCCATTCACGGCCAAAATCTTCGACCTCGAAGATACCATGGCAGAGCTTAGTCATTCAGGCACTTTTACGCCAGAACTCATGTAAATTAAATTAAATACACTCAAAGTTGCGGACGAACTGACGGATTGCGATGTTACGAGCAGGTCCCCTACCCCAAGCAATTTGAATCAAGCGGACTGTAAGATCGCTGGGATGATTGACAAACGACATTTAGTACACCGTGCAAATCGATTACTTGACCTGCCTTCACGTTCATCATAGAGACTCTCACTTGCTATACGGGTCTTGGAATTATCGCGCGAGACGCCGTCAAGCAGCACGCCCCAATACCGCCGTGTCAGTCACTGTAAAGACTGACTTGCCATCTGTCGAGATGGTCAAGGGTGGATATTGGCTCGCAAGAAGTCGCCGTCTACGCCCCCTCATCTCCACCGCCGCTCGGACCGTCAAAATTCGGGCAACACCGTCACAAATTTTTACCTGTAAGCGATAGCAGGGCGGCTTTCGCAGAACAATTGATCTCAAATTCGCGGACCTTCGTCGACTCGCCTTCATAGAATCAAACCCTTTCCCATTTTTCATGGCCCGAATTTTCACGGTGTCTCACTCGTCAACTGCTGACCCAATATCAGCCCTTGAACCCTATCGCCACCGCAACATCGCGCGAAAGTTGACGATTACTTTGACGTCGAAAATGGTGGTTCCGCAGTCGACGACGACGGCCTCGTGCCCGCTCATGAATTTGATCTCGATCTCCGTTTTATAGGGGCCAGCGGGTCCGCCCCAACACTGTTAAAGCTTTCCTAAACCAAAGACCACATGATGTTCCACACGCTTGACCCTCACAGATGTCCGTTCCAACCGAGGTATTTTCCAGAGACGATCCCAAGAACGAAGGTGATGCCTTCCCAGCATTCCCAGCCATATTTCAACACCGGTACCTACCCGATCCGTTTGCATTTCCCGCACGCAGATATCAAATCAGTCGGATGCCTCGGCTATATGCGCAGTTGTCGCATCCTGCAGGCGGGGGTATCGGTTGGATTGATCCTCAGATAAAATTAATCGGGCCCGAGCGAGCGAGTACTCATAAGCTGGATCTATAGTGCGAGGAGCGAATCCAGTCTCTCGCGTCGCTCGGCTCGCATTTCTTTGGAGCACCCATAGAGGCTGGTCGGTCGGCGGCGAGACGATGAACAACAATACTGGACCTGTTCGAGCATGGACAGATGTCGCGGGTGCCCTGGTCTGAGAGTTTATAGCTTCATTCGTGCGAATTTGCGATGTACCCGATGTTCGCCGCCACCGAGAAGGACCGGACGATTAATTCCCAACGCGTGCAAACCGTTGGAAAGTTGTACGCGCCAGCTATATGGGTTTCACGGAGGTGCTGCGTAAGCGGGATGACTTTGACTGCCTCTTCGCGGCTGGAGCATGGCGGGTCTCTGGCGGAACGGGCGCACTCTGGCAAACTGCTAAAAGATCTACAAGTCGGAGTGTCCAGAGAATCGCGATTCCTTTCGCCACCAAAAAAGATATATCGGCGCAATGTGACACGAGGCAAGGATGAGAGATAATAAAATTACTTCGAGGCTCCATGAAAACATGGTACAAAAGAGGCAAAGTTGATATTTGAACTCGAAGTCCCGATATAGAAATTGGTGCACCACGTGTTGGGCACGTGCATCTTATGGAACTCCCAGCCTGCGTCGTCACTTGTTCTGGAACCGAGTATATACGAGAAACGAAAACAAAAGATCGCTTAAGCAGTATAGACACCGATATCTCCGCCAGACCTCCGAGTGGCTTCACGGGCCCTCCGTGACAGCCTGCCGTGTGGCGCGAGTGTGTCAACCGGATTTGGTAGTGCATTACCGCCGGCCACTCCTTGACCACTGCGCCACCTCGCGCCACCGTCAATACCTTTGCTCGTGTCGCTGCTGCACGCTTCCCGTACTTTAGAGAACTTATCTAAAACAGATGATATACTTAATGGCGTGACCTGGCATGTTTTATTCCTTATTTGGGTGTGTATTTCTTTGCCACCCACCTCTTTTTCTGCCTTTCTCTTCTGCCTCTTTCTGTTCCACAAATTCCAGGGTTTCTTATTCCACTTTTATGTGCTCATTCTATCTCCCATCTCTACAGTCTGCTTCTACGTTTTCCCCCAAGGTCTCTATAGCTATTTCCCCCTTCTTGTTATGTATGTATTTTTGATCATTTATTTCAGACTTTATCATAGCACCTGTACGAAGATATGAGGGGAGTAAAATAGTATCTCTGAGGTCCCAGCTACTGTTCAATCTCCTGGAATTAATAATCGAAGCCGGCGAAATTTTAGAAGTAGTTTTAATGCAGAAGAATGGTCATTTTGTATATGAGTAATCAGCTCTTGTGGATTTATTTTGTGAATATAGCAGTAGATAGTCTTATTAGGGGTGTAAATATTGCAAAAAAGGTGGCCGCGAGACTATCCATTGTCCAGTATAACACGGTTTTGAGGCGCGAGGCGCGCCGTGGCGCGCCGCCACATCCAAAAGGAGGAAATGTGGCTGAAGGCGCTTGCCGCGCCACCCGGAGCCACGGGCGACATGACATCGGAGCCGGGAACGAATTTGGAAGTGGCTGTGAGAAAGCCACGTTGTTATCTATGGTTCTCACGTTTAGCCGATCTTTCGTTTTCGTTTTTCGTCAACACCGTCTGGAACCACTCCCTCCATCAGGCCTCACCCACAAAACACAGACAATCTACGCGACATTCGCCCCCTGGTTAACGCTGATTCGATGAGAAACGATCGCTGGATCGCTAGGATTGCCTTGGCGGTTGGTAGAGATTCAAGTTGCGCCTCGCGCACAACACGCAGCGATAATTTCTTTTGTTCATTGAAACACTAGCCAGGATATGCGTACTAGTTCACGCGGGTAGCTATAACGACCCGCTCCAAATAGGTGTCAGATGTTGTTCGAGTGCGGGTAACAACTTATTCCCGCGTTCTTTCTGGTCATCAGACACTGGCGGCGGACGCACTGGCTACTATTGTCTATGTCATTCCGAAACCCGCGGAGGCGAGTTCTGCAACATTCTACGTCCCGCTCGAGGTTCCCGCTCGATATAGGAGCGGTGTGATTTTGTTTAAAAGAGCATACAGTTTTACGTTTTTTCTGGCTGCGCACAAACCCGCGGGCATGAAAACTTGCCGGTTCCTCCTAGATTCTACATCAAAATGTCCTAGGGCGTCCCGCCTCAACCCACAGTCCTCTGTGCAAACCCGCCCAGTAAGGGCGGGAACAAATCACTATATCAGCCTATGAGGCCGCGCATGCACTTCAATAAAGCAGTATATAGGCAATCGGTCATTTGAGGATTCAAATCCAATTCCCCACAAATCAAGAATACGCCCCCGCTGGACTATTATCCAATGCCTGGCCATCTCGAACAGCTATACAATCCTGCCAAAATTGTATGTGTCCTCCATGCCCGAGCAGTTCAGTCGGTTGATCGCCTTCATTTTTGCCAGGATATTACGGGACGCACCACGTTCAGCAAGGGTTCACGCAATTTGCTAGGCGAGGGTAGTTTTGGCCAGGTTTACTTGGGTCAGTTTACTGACAGCCACAATCGGCAAATACCCGTGAGTGCGGTCAGACTACGTCGATTAGATGCCGTGCCTCTGACAGTTCACATGTACAGGTCGCTGTAAAAGTGCTGAAGTTCACACCGCAGAACAGACGGAAAATCGAAGAAGTGAGTGCCCCAGCTTGCATTAGATGCCGACAACCGTTCTCTAACCGATTTGTTTAGCGGCTGAAGCGTGAAGTCGTCACTTGGAAGAAGGTCTCCCAGCTCGATTACGTCGCTGACTTCCTGGGAATTTACTGCACTCCCAACGACCCTCCATACCTCGTGTTGCCTTACTACAAGCACAATAACCTTTTGAGATATACCTCAGGATGTCATCTAGACGCGAGACTTGTCCTAGTGAGAAGCTCTTCCTCTCTCGCTGAACGCGTTAAGTCACTGATGATTGCGTTACGCTAGGCTAAAGAAATTTGTCGCGGCTTGGATACTCTTCACGGGAACAATGTCGTGCACGGAGATCTCAAACCGGTGAGCCAGTTCCTTCCCTCCGAGTCCACTCTGGTGAATCTTCTGACTCTCCCGATGTGAACCAGGAAAACATCATGATCTCGGACAGTGGCCATGCGCAAATTGCAGACTTTGGTGTCTCCATTATTCCAGGTCTCTCGGGCTTTACCACTGTCATTAACTGGAATGCGCGTCACTCTGCCCCAGAGCTGCTTCCCATCACCGACTCCGTGCCAGTCAAGCCGACGAAGGAGACCGACATCTTCAGCCTGGGTATCCTCCTCATGCAGCTCTTTGACGGCCGGCCCGAGTGCCTGCCATACAACCACGTCCACATAGACCAGCATCGCGACCCTCATGAGATTAATCTCATTCGGGCCATCCACAAAGGGGACCGGCCGCGGTCCGAAAACTATGGTTTCAAATATCAAGCAAATCGCTGGGCTCTTATTGAGAAATGCTGGGCCGCGGACCCACGTTCTCGCCTAGACATTGGGCGGGTGCGGGCGAAGCTAGCTTAAGCATACACAAACGGACGGGACACACATAAATTCATACTAATTGATATTTCTTTATACGTAGCATCATTCTAAATACAATACGAAGACTCCCCGGATACTTATGAACCGCAATTTCCATCACAATCAGACGCCGTTCAACCATTAGTCGATACAACCATGGCAGACACAGGCGCAGCTCTGCTGGTGTTATGAGCTCACAGCCCGGCGCTGGCTTAGTAAGTGGAGCCCAGGTAGATCAGGAACGGAAGGACGTCGACGTCACGATAGCGAAACAGACCTCGACCTCGACTCGGAGGACTCCGAGGAGTGCCACTGCGGTGCTATGCACACGTGATCTACAGTTGACCCAGATCTAGACCTGATCCTGCTCGGCTCCTCCAATCCTTTGCTCATCGTATCCTAAGTTTAATTATAAACTGAATCTATGACGGCAAGGAGCGAATCTATGATATCGCAACTCACACGGCTCCCTGCTTCAAGGTGGAGCAGACAGAGGCTGGACGGCGACCCAGTCGGAAAACGGCGAGAGATAACGAATTGCAACTGGATCCGTTCGATCTGTATATGCGCAAGTTGTAAGCTTGTTTCACGCCAATGAGGGCGCAGATTGACGCAATGACGGGACGAGTTGCAACGACCCGCGATGTCCGCGGCCCCCGAGCAGGATCGCCGGGATATCAATGCCAGCGCGGATTTGAAACTGAAAAATTACATGCGGTCACGATCGCGAGTTCTACTGAGGTGGCTGAATGTGCAGGATGATTTTGGCTCCCTCTCCGTTGGAAGATGTTGAGCACTGTGCACTGTGGAAGGAGCGGCACCAGCCGCGACACCGGTGTATATGTGCAAAGTCAAAGTCTGTTACAGGCGAATGGGGACGCGGATTGACGCGCCGCGATGTCCGCCGCCACAGATCGGAATATCGGCTGCAGTGCCAGCGCGAATTTGAACCTTCAACCGCTGGAAAATTATGCGAATTCCTCGCTCATCGCATCTTGAGAGCTTATAATTGTCTATAAGCTGAATGTATGACGGAAAGGAGCGGGCCTGAAGATATCGCGACTCACACGTTTCACTGCTGCGAGGTGGAGAAGGCAGAGGCTAGATGGCGAGAGATAACGAATTGCAAGTGGACTTATTTGTCAAGATTCGCGCCACACGATGCTAGCGGCTATGAAAATGCAGGCCAAGGAGCAAACGCGAAAGCGCGAAAAGGTGTACAGCAGGCTCATACCAAAATAAGTGAACTGATAATCAAACCGAGGTATGAGCACCAGGTACATGGTGGCGGTGGCTTCGCACAAATCAATATCATAACAATGGGACCTTTGCCGCGCAGAGTACACATCCTATCCTATCGTATTCGATCTATATATGCCCAAACTCTAAGCTTGTTTTACGCGAATGAGGACGCAGACTGACGCAATGCGGGACGAATTGCGATGTCCGCCGCCACCGAGCAGGATCGCCGGAATATCAATGCCAGCGCGAGTTTGAACCGCTGAAAAATTATGCGCGGCTGCTCCGCGAGTTTCGCGGGGGTGCTGAGTGTGCGGGATGATTTTGGCTCCTTCCCCGTTGGGAGATGTTAGGCACTGCGGTGCGGAATGAGCGAACTCTGTACACGACCGCCCCGCGAGTTTGCGGTGTTATCGCGGTGCTCTCAGACAAGGTTTGCTCTTGCATCGCTCAAACTCAGAAGCAATCATCGCGCTATCACGCGAGGCAAGGATGAGAGATAAGAGATTATTTTGAGGCTCTACGAAAAACATGATACAAAAGCTAGCAAAGCGAAGCGTAAACAAGGAAGCGTAATTATACAAAGTAGAAGGGAAGAAACCGAGGCAGGACACAAGCACTTTGTACCCTACACCGCGATCGTGAACCGCAACCTGTCCCCCTCCGGATAACAGTGCACCTTCTCCATATCCTCCACAATAAAGTGCGCCCCACAGTTCTCGATCTTGCTCCGCTCGTGCGACGTGCACACCGCAATCACCGTCGCGCCCGACGCGACCCCCGCCCGAATCCCGCTCGGCGAGTCCTCAAACACGATCGTCCGCGCGCAGTCGAACCCGAGCTCGCGCGCGGCGAGGAGGAACGGGTCCGGGAACGGCTTCCCGTTCTTCAGGCGCTTGTCGTCCGCGGTGATGGTGACGGGCGGGGGCGTGATGCCGACGCGCGTCATGCAGCCGTAGGCGTAGGTCTTCGCGCCGGAGGTCGCGACGGCGTAGCGCCCCGCGGGGATGGAGGCCATCATGCGCTTGACCCCGGGGAGGATGCGCACGGAGCGGTCGACGCCCGCGGCCTCCGCCTGCCACGCCTCGAGCTGATGGATCGCGATTTTGTCCTTGCCGGTGTCGGCGGACTGGAGGATCTCGGCGTGCGCGTCCTCCATGATGGGGTCCTCGAACGCGGACTCGTACTCGGGGACGGCGGACATGGCGAGCATGCTCGAGAGGCGGGAGGCGAAGGACGGGCGGCGGGAGTTCGACGCGGAGAACGACGACGCGCGGGATGACGCGAGGGACGAGCCAGCCGAAAGGTCGGGCGTCGCCGCGCCGGAGTCGTATTGGGGGGCAGCAAACGAGGCAGGCGTCGCGGGCTGCGAGCCGGGCCCGTGCAGGTGGTACGCGTCCGCGAAGAAGAGGATGCTCTCCTCGAACGCCTGCACCTCCGCGTCCATCTCGTGCGCCCTGATATGGGGCTTGAACTGCGCGAGGTTGTCGACGGCGCGCTTGCCGTGCGTCGCGGCGATCACGTGCGCGGGGTCCTGCCCGATGTCGGTGGCGACCTTTCCCCAGGCGGCCTCGACGGCGGCGATGGAGTCGGTGAGGGTGCCGTCCTAAGCGCACTGGGGGAGTTAGACTTGGTAGGGGTTAGGAGGGGGGGTACACACCATGTCGAAGAGGACGGCATCGGCGAAGATGGTCTGGACGTTGGATTGCGCAACAGACATTGTAGTGATGCTTTTGAGTGGCTCGGAGGAGTGCTCGAGTGGTGTGAGGAGGAGAGGTGTTTTGGTGAGGATATTCAGCGATTGAGCAGGTCCTTATATACGAACGGCGGCATCCTGACGTCAGGCACCCTGAAAAAGTTTTCGTGCTGGTGCATCGCAGCGGTGGAGCGGAAAAGACAACATGCTCGCCGGGAGAACAGGGCGGACGCGGCGTACGTAACCCCTGAGTTTTCCATCGATGGACCCTCGGTGCCCGGAAAGGAAACCGATCTCATCTGCGCTCCACGCCGCGATCTGGTGTGTCGGCCGACCCGATACCCGACTGCGTCGCCCACCCCCAAACAACACCCCGCTCACAGGGACCCGGAATCCATTCAGTGGCACGTTTCTCGCGTTCATTCACGCCAGCCACCGCACCACCCCTCGCCGCCCATTTCACAGAACCCATTACATTCACTTCTATCGGGGGTGCGATCTGACTTGCGGCACGATCCAACGTTCGCGAAGCGCACCGCCACCGGGTGGAGCGCGCCATCTCCGATCGGACATGCCAAAGCCATTGGCGTCTGAATGCAACAACACACCCCGTTTGGGCGCGCTCGCTTCAGATCAGATGCGGGCAGCAGCCTGATGCGTTGTCACCCTCGAATCGGGGGCCGTCTTATGCGCGAGTGTCGCTTTGGGAAGCAGGAGGTAGATAAGGGATTCAGATGCAGGGACGGGGGTCAGGGCGTGGGTCTGATTGGGAATTTTTATTTTAATAATGGTGGCAGCTATCGGCCAGTAGAAACAGGCGCGTCGCCCGTTGGCGCTATGACGCCGGCGCACTGCAGGACATCGGGATGCATCGCCGGCAGATCACCCGCGTCATCACACCCACGCTCGCGTCCCGCCCGCCCACCAGTATCCACCGTCCAGGGTGGCCTATGCCTATGCGACGTCAGCTGCAGAACCAATCCCCCAGCCCCGTTCTCCCTGCTCCACCTCGCTGCTTCCCACTGGCCCCATCCACCCTGAATTCGTGCGCATCTTCTATTTCGTCCCATGCCTGACAGATGAATCATGATCTTCGCGCCGCCATTTGGGCAATTATGTATCCCGACAGCCCCCGCATCGCGTCACCACGTCCCCATCCCCTCCCGCCAGCTCATGCCCATGTCGCAATTGTAAATTTGTAGCGTTGCTTGTTGCTCGCCCGCACGCAGTGGCACTTGTGCCTTCTGCGGCGTGATGCTGATGTTATGTATCCCGACAGGCCCCGCCAGTCACGTCGACGCAAATTTCGCGCGCTGCCATCATCCATGGACTGCGAGCGAGAGCGTTTCCGCGCCCAATCCCCTGCGCGGCGGCCAACGTGCCTCCGGCCGCAGAGCAGATAAACTTCGCAGAGTGTTAGCCTTAGCAGTTAGGCTTTGCGACAGCCTCCCTCCCCCTGGCGCGGCGAAATGCCATGACGTCGCCCGCGGCCGTCCCGAGGATCCTGTATGTTTGGCTTTTGCGCTGGACATCATGTCGACGTGGCCCGACAACGGCGCGATTTTCTCGCGCGCATACACAGCTGCGTCCGAAAATTCAAAACATGCACGTATGTACGCCCGCCGCATCCCCGCTGTCTGATTGCGCACTCGAAGCTTTTGCGACACCTCGCACCTTACTATCGGCGTGCCGGTGCTGGCATTCACGCGACGCCATATCTGGGCACAAATGCTAATGCTGATGTCAATGCCAATTCATGCGCCCCGTCTGCGAGATATGCACAACGTGCCCCTCGCTGATCTTACAGGTCGCCAGCCGCGACGGTACCCGGTACGTCTGCGATAGATATGCACAGGCACGGCAACTAACTTGAACGTGCCCTCGCCGATCGCACAGGTGGCTGCGGCAGTACACCCGGTACGCCCGCGCGCGCTTTTCGCTTCTCGCTGCCGCCTCAGCCACGGAGGAGACCTGGTGGAGCTGTGATATCACACTTCGCGCAGATCATCGCGGACGCCTTATCAGTGCGCCCTCCGTGATTCTGCTATGGTGCCCCTCCGCTGGGTGCTTCGTTGAATTTCGATGTGACTGACGCGGTTCCGTGCGGTTTGCGGCGAAGCACGGGTTTTTCGGGGTGTTATCAGTATGATTGTGGGCTATCAGAGTTCTTCGGGCTTTCGGCGGGCCCGATAGGCTCAGCAGAAGTCGCCGCTGCTGGAGCGAATTAACATGCTCTTTCTAGGAACGGCGAAGGTTGCTGGGTCAGCAGAAGCCGCGGTGCTGAGGAGATTGCTGAATGAAAATAGCCTGAGAACTCTTGGCCACGAGGCGAACAGATTAACATATTCTTCTAGGAACGACAAAGGCTGTTAGATTCTTAGCAGAAGCCGCGCTGCTGAGGAGATTGCTGAAGAGAATAGAGGTCGGCACGAGGCTGAACAAATCAATATGCTCTGGCAGGAACAATGAATGCTGTGAGATTCTCAGCAGAAGCCGCGCTGCTGAGGAGGTTGCTGAAGAGAATAGAATAGAGGTCGCCACGAGGCTGAACAAAGTAACATGCTCTTTCTAGGAACAACAAAGGCTGTTAACGTTTTTCGGCACCGAATAGCCCCGCTCGCCGTCATATACTTCGAATCCACGATGCTGAAACTGAATGGCATTCACCTCGTGCGTCCGGCTGCCCAGCGATGGTGGCGGCGACAGATAAGCGCGAAGTTCATATCCCAGCTCTTGCATAGATAGAACACCGCCTTTGAGCACCCTGTCAGGCCGCAGCGCCTCATTCTGCAAAGTAGCGCTATCTAATCTCGAGCTGCGTGGTGGCACCGTCCATATGCGGAAACGTTCGCACGCGCGCGGCGTTTGTGGCGACGTGGCGCGCTGATCGCCTGTCCGGCCTGAGCGTGAATCTGTCGACACGTCGTGGCTGCCGTCCTGCGTGTGCCCGTTGGGGGTACGGCGCTCGCAAGGGCGCAGGGCTGCCGGCCGGCAACCCAGCGCCCGATATCTGATATCCTATCCTTATCCTTTCTGAAACTGAATGCACACCGAATGCACCATCGATGCGAACTATCACACCACGAAGTCGGCCGCCCAATCCCTCCGACATTCTTGGCCAACGCTTGGCGCATTTGTGCTTTCGATTGTCTCCCCGTGCGAGGGCTTATCGCATTTGGCACGCCACCAGGCAAACTCGGCGTGTCAGGATGCGGTCACGAGGCCTGTGCGATATTTGTATTACTATTTGTCTTCTATCTCAGCCACGCTCAGGGAATGTCGCGCGTTGCAATTGACGTGTCGGGAAGCCGCCCACAGCGGGCCCCGTGATGCGCCTTTCCCTGAACCGTAGGGTCTCGGTGCAGCGCCCTGGACGTCGCGTGTACACGCCCTCCCGCGTGCCCGAACCGGACTGGGCACGGATCTGTCGTGTCGCGCCTATGTTATGCACTCAATTGGCGTTGCGGGGTAATCTGGGGTAGGGCCTGACGTCGACGTGAGATGTCAGCGCCGTCGACTTCGCGCAGGGTGCCAGCCCTGACGGGCTGGACGCGGATCTGCCAGGCGCCGACGTCGACTCAATTGGCGTTGCGGGGTAATCTGGGGCAGGGCTTGCCGTGACAGTGCCTGCGAGGTAATGGGGTGGTCCAGGCCCGATGGTAGGGACTCGACTGAGGCGATCTGCCCGCCGTGTATGCGTTGTCTAGACAGACATCCGTGGAGCGTATCAGTCATAGCTGTCAAGATTCACTCGCAGTCCCTGGACAGCGTCTGCGCCAGATCTGGCGTCCCAATGTAGCGCTCTCGCGAAGTGCGGGGAACCCGCACTGTCGCGATCGAGGTAGTCTGTTTGACAACGAACCCTGACTTGGGCATGCGCCTCTGGCAGCGCAACGCGCCGCGGAATTTGTCGGAAGTAGCTATCCAAGCGATGGTCGCGCCCCGCCAGCTGCAGAACGCAAAGACCATTATGCAACTCCATACAAAATATCTGAGCGTCACTGTGCGCCAGCCGCGTTTGAGCAGGTTTGAGCTCAGCGGCGCTCGGGCCCGCGGCGTTCCGGTGTCTTGAGGAGGATTTGCGACCTGATCTCTCCTGATCTGCATAGCCGATCTCCAAACAGACTCCAATGCCTGGACCCTGCTCTGGTGGCATTGAACACCGGTCATATGACCGTGCCGCGACACAGCATACTCCGACCCGCCATCTGTTCGAGAAAGGGGTGTGATTACCTCTTCACCCTCTAAAGCTTCACAATCTCCGGAATGGCTTCGGAGGCGTCACAGAACCCTTGGACGTGCGTCAAGAACACCACCCATGACAATGCATGACTGCTGGGGATCGCGATGTGTGTGTCGATCTAGGGTAGTGACAGTGAGTCGATATTTTGTGGCCCCTCGTTGCATATATGCCCTAATTTTACACTTAGCGGCATATGGTAATCGGATGCACTTCGTGTGACTGAGCATTTCCACCACGGGACCTCATTTGAACCCTTTGCCACTACCACCGCCAACCGCCTCTTCATCCTTATCATCCTCAACACTACCAGGGCTCGCGCCGCTCGAGGGGATCTCCATATTCCCCTCATTTTGAACCTCGATGGCGATGTATCGGGCTTCTTCCTGGGAGAGGCCGCCATGCACCTTCAGGACGTCGTACAGAACCTCTTGAAGGACATATGGCGGCATTCCAAAAGCGCCCGCCAGGAGATTGTATGTTCGCTTGAATAATTTCTGGATGGTTGGCGGATTCGGCAGCTTCCATGGCGGCTGTCGGACAGTTTCCACAAGCAACGACCTCGTTATGGTGCGCGACTCTTCATACTCTTCCTCAAATATATGCACTCCCTTGATACGTTTCCCTTTGATGCAGGTGACACAAGCATGGCCCTTGAACTCCATGTGCTGCCTCGTGAAAGTAGCCTCGTTAGTGAGCCACCAGGAGTTCATGTCTGGCTCCTCGTGCTCCAGGCCGGTCGCAACCAACACGATTGGGACTTCTTTCATGCACATCCCCTCGAAGAAGAGTCTGTAATTCTTGACAGTAGTCTCCCGTATGCGTCCTCTGAAACAGTGTACAAGCAGACCAATCCCCCCTTCGAGGCTGTCCATCAACTTGTAGAGCCCGACGATTGCATCCTTTGTTAAGATCTAGATATGGAACTCAGACGTTGCAAGTGAACGACTCGTCATTATTAGCGTACCTAGATATGGAACTATAGGTACGTTAATAATGTATGTTATAGAGTAGTTGAATCTCTTACCTCAGACGTTGCAAGTGAACGACTGAGGCAAGAGTGTATGTAGTATTCCGAGAATATAAACAATGTAGCACGTGACGGAGAAGTGGCGTAAGGATGTTCGTCATACCTCAACACTCCTCCTCATCCTGAGACCAATACGACGAAGATGAAGGAATAATAAAAATGAAAAATAAATGAGAAAGATTGACCACTGAACTCAACTCCACTCCTCCTCGTCTGGAAACGCGTCAACGGTCGCACATCCCCAAGAACCCGCGCAAACGCAGGAATTGTGGCGCGGGTAGTGGCTTCGTCAAGATGTCGGCGACGTTGTCCTCGGAGGGGACATAATGTAGGCTTATCGTCTTGTTTTCGCAGCACTCCCGGATGTAGTGGTACTTAATATCGATATGTTTGGAGCGGGCGTGAAAGACTTGGTCTTGGGATAATACATTTGTAGCCTCGTTGTCGCATAGGATTGGGGTCGGGCCCTCCGGGGTCATAACGATGGCAGAAAGTATAGAACGGAGCCAGGTCGCCTCGCGAGCGGCTTCCGCCGAAGCAATGTATTCGGAGTCCGTCGTCGATTGCGCGACGGTTTTCTGTTTCCGCGACGACCAAGAAACGATGCCGCTGTCGCCCAGTGTGAAACAATACGCCCCGACAGATTTTCGAGAGTCTGGGCAGCAGGCAAAACTGGCGTCCGTAAAGCCCACCAAGTTGATATCTTTTCCCCCTAGACGTAAGCGTAGTGTACGTGTCCCCTTCAAGTACCGCAGTAGACGCTTAGCCGCCTCCCAATGTTCAAAGTTATAGCAGTCCAGAAATTGGCACAGTTTCTGTACGGCGAGCGCGATGTCGGGCCGAGTCCCAATGGCGAGATACATCATCAACCCGACTAGCTTGCGATATGGGAAAGACTTGAGAGTTGAGACATCGGCGGGGGACAGCGGTTCGGCAGGAACACGGGAAAGGGCTTTCTTCGCCTCCATGGGCGTTAGGACAGGAGTGCAGTCGGTCATTTTGAAAATGGCAAGAGTTTTATCGATGAGCGCCGTCTGTGAAAGGAATATATGATGGTTGGCGAGGTCGCGTTCAATAGCAATCCCGACGCAGAATTTCGCGATGCCCAAGTCCTTGATGTCCCAGATTTTGCGGAGCTCCTCCTTGAAGCGAATCCCCTCGACGTCGGTGCTTGCGGCTGCCATATAGTCATCCACGTGTACTCCGGCGAGTACGGTGCCACTGGGTGATTTCCTGAAGTATAGACAATGTTCACAAGACACGCGGGTGTAGCCCAAATCGAGCATTGCCGCGTTCATCGCTAAGTACCACACACGCCCAGCGTTCGGCAACCCGTATAGGCCCATGATCAATCGCCATATCCAGTCTTCTTTACCGACGGCCTCAAAGCCCACTGGTTGTTCCATGAACACGTGTTCACCAGGGGGTAGCCGGCCACGGAGAAACGCGGTCTTCACATCCAGTTGATGGAGAGCCCATCCCATAGCGGCCGCGACGTGTAAGATAATACGGAACGTTTCCAGACGCATGGTTGGTGAAGTGGTCTTGCGAAAATCGATGCCCGGTGTTGCTTTGTCACCCCGGACGACGAAGCGAGCTTTCCACCTCTCGATTGCGCCAAATTGGTCGCGTTTAAGGTGGAATACGAACCGTCCTTTGAGTACCTTCCTATTCTCTTGAATTGCCTGTGATCGTGGTACCAACTCATAAACATTAAGGTCGGATATTGACTTCAGCTCCTCCTGGATCGCGACGATCCATTTGTCACGGTCCGAACGAGCCATCGCCTCCTTGAAGTCCATTGGGTCCTCTGGATCGACTTCATCATCAGGGTCCAGATAATCAGCGTCGACAGGCCCAGTTTCCAGCAAGCAAGCCCGTATTTCTGCAGGTAATGAGCCAACGAAGGACGCAACGTCCTCCTCAGAGATGGTTGGAATACGCGCACTAGCAGTCGGCGCGGGAATACGCGTCTCCCCAGAGTCAGGACGCGCAGAACTCGAGCGTGCACGGGTGACAGGGCCGGGGTTTGCAGTCACAGATCGACCACGCGTCCCAGAGTGCGACCTCGTCCTCCTAGCTTCACGCAGGCGTTCCCCCGAAGCCCTAGCTTCCGCGGTAGCTCTAGCCACAGCTGTAAGGCGTGGAATGGAGCTGGCCTCCGCCAGACGTTGAGACGGGATAGGTTGCCGTCTGCTGCGACGGGGGTCGGGTAAAGTCTCACCAACAGGAGCCCCGATAGGATTGGCGACAGGAGGCACAGGAGGCAAGACGGGTGCATTGGCGGTTTGCACAGGAGGAACGGGCAGAGCCACAGGCTGGGTCTCGAGAGTCGGCGCCACAGGTTCGTCGTCTCCGTTTAACCCGGCTATCACTCCCGGCCGAAAGTCACGAGCACCGTCCTTGGACTCCACGAATACAACGTGGAAGGACTCATACACGCGCTGGGTAGGGCGGTGGAAAACGCGATAAGTCTTCGTGTTCTTGCCGTAGCCGATAAGAATACACTCCTCCGATCGCGAGTAGATTTTCGGATTATGACGATTGAGCACCAGCACAAAAGCCTTACACCCGATCTCGCGAAGATGCGACAAGTCCGGCTTCTCCGAAGTATAAGATTCGAACGGCGTCATGTGATCCAGTGCGGCGGTAGGCACACGATTGCGTAGGTAGTTCGCAGTAATCAAAAATTCATCCCACCTATTCGGTGGGACGCCGGCCTGTATGCGCATTGTACGCGCCGACTCTTGCAGAGTTCGGTTGACGCGCTCGCATCGGCCGTTATGGGAAGACGTGTGAGGAGCTGTCCACTGGACAACAATGCCCCTCGACGCGACAAATTCGTCGAGCGCCGTAGACTTCAATTCGCCGTTGTCGATCCTGATAATCTGAACCTTCTTTTTCGTCTGGGCCTCCACTTCCGCTACCCAACGCATTAGCTCAGGGCACGCGCGGGTCTTGTCCTTCAACGGAATAGACCAGCTGACAGATGATTTGTCGTCTATTATGTTCATGGCGAAACGGTTTCCCGCCGCCGACGTCACATGCTGAGGCCCTATCAAATCGACATATACAATCTCCAGTACCTCCTTCGCCCGAACACCTCCTCGTATCTTAGGCACCGACGTTCGAGTCTGCTTGCCCTGGATACAAGATTGGCATTTCTCGGGTTCAGAAGAAAGATCGATCTGCATACCTGACGCCATGCCGTGATCCACCATGTCAACGAGCTTCCGGATGTTAGGATGGCCAAGGCGGCGATGCCAAACTTGTAGATCCGGGACTCGCGTAGTGATTGATAGAGCGGCGGGGGCATCAGGGTCGAAGTCGGTGGCAGGAGTATGGGCGTAGCTTATCACAGTAGCGGTTTGAAGGACGTACAACCCGGAGTGAGCAGTTGATATGGTTCCGGTGGCGATGACGCGAGACGACTCGTCGAGAATGGTGCATCCATTTGATCCGAAGGTGGCGGTGACGCGTTCCGGGCTGAATGCGAGGGCCCGGATGGAAATGAGGCGTACACCGGCACCCGGTACGTACAGTACGTCACGTAGGGTGACCTCGCCCCCAAGAGAGGTCGAGAGGCGGATCTGACCCATGCCAACGGCGCTGAGAGAGCCGCCAACACCGCGGATAGTCCTCGGCGTGATTACACTGAGGCTCTCGAAGTCCAAGCGTTCTCCGGAGATATGGCTCGTGGCGCCGGTGTCAAGGATAAACACCGGTTCCTGGCGACGCATAGCTCCCTTCCCCCCCGCGCCAGGAACGACACTGAAAATATACTCGTCGTCGCTTCCCAGCTCTTCTCCGAAGGACCAAGTAGAAGGAATGGAGGGAGGCATGCGGGTGACGACCGGGTTACGAGACACGGTAGGAGTAGGAGCCGCATCGGTAGCAGATAATGCCCAAACATTTGGGATGGGGTCGGTCTGGAGAGCCATGAGCGCGGTTGCAGAGTTGCCGCCGGTATTTGATGATAGAGCCGGCGACGTAATGTTGGTTGTTCCCGCGGAGGCATCAGAGTGAGATAGGAAGAATGCCTGATTGGTAGCTGTAACGCGGCGGAGTTAGCGCGCGTGACTACAACTCACTTCTAATTAGTTACATGTATACTGTACCCGATTGCTACTTATGGGCGTCGGGTGGATGGTCTGGTCTTGAGCCAACATCCACCTACCCATACTCGCATCCATCCAATCTACTTGGCTTTTGGACAGTTAGTATTCAGGTGTGATAAGTAGCCATATCATATATCCCCTTTACACTTTTTTTAACTCCTGTTCTCGACTTAAACGCCGAGAAAACCAAGTATACAAACAATCAAGATCGGTACCTCAGACATCTAGGTACTAACTATATCTGGTTCCACTCCGAGCTTCTATCGCCGTCGCACCCAAAACAATATGTCCAGCCGAGGTGCGCATCTCGAAGAGGACTCGGCCAACCATGAGTCGGGAGCCACTGTGCCCCGACTAGTATCACCATTGGGATCCCCGCTGCCACCCGGCGCGGCCAGATCCCCTCCCCAAAATTACGCCCAAACGACACCGAAGGCTCCCTCGGTGTCAGGCATACCGGAATCGCCTCAGCGTCTTAGCCCCGTAAGCCCGTCTCCGGTACGTCCGGTACCATCAGATTCTGGACTGCACGGGCGCCCATCGGACGATCCCGATTCCTCTAAAATAACCGTACCCGGGTACACGTCGCCCCAACGAGCGCCCACTGTACCCCATTCTTTAGCTTCGTTACCATCCTCTACAGTCCCGTCCTTGGGAAGCCACGAACATGCTGACCCCCCTATTATCCGATTCGACGTGCTGGCCAACCATGACGTTCCGGCCGACACTATAAACTACCTCAAGCGGTTTGTGGAGCACCACTCGCGACAGACACGCAAATTGCGCCAACTGGGCGATGGGCTGAGAGTGCTCAGGTCGGACGTAGAGGGCACGCGAGAGCACGCCGTTAGTCTCACGGCCAGGGTTGACCGCTCGATGTCGGACGCCGCTAGGTACCTACTCGAAAGTGAGGACCAGTTGGCGACGCTATCGATGGCGTTCGACCAACCACGATCTGGTATGTCTCCCAATACACTTCGCACTATGTCGCCAGGAGCCGCGTCGGCCCTGAGGGCTGCTGACCCCATAATACCACCCGCTCATGTACATAATACCCCGGCTCCTCAGGTCACTGAAGAGCCGGAGGAAAATGATGATCTGTATGCGGCATCCCAGCCATCCGTCCACGATGCGCCCCATCGCCAGATCACCGCTCCCCACCACCTCGAAGCTTCCGTCCGGTCTAGAACCGAGACTAATAGCTCGCGGTCAAGTCAGCAGAACAGTCAGAGCCACCGCCGCCCCAATGAGACTGATGACCAGTTTGTGGCGAGACAACAGGCCGAAATGAGATTGGCGGAACGAGCCCAAACTGCGTGGTATCGCGCATTCCCTGGGACGCAGCCTGATACTGAGCCAGATGCTAATAACCAACACGTCCCGCCAGTAGCACGCGCGCCGACAACAATCTCGGACGCCCCCTACCGGTCCAGACAGGAAGGCACCGCGGGGCTGTCCCGTGACCGCGCGACCGATGCGCGCTGCCATAGTGAGGACGAGGCGACCCCCGATTATCTGGGGCGCCGTCCACGAAGGGCCGCCGAGATTCCCGGTCCCCCTCACCGCCCGGATGTGCGATTCCAAGATTCCCTGGACTCGCTCCACCCGGCGGTGTCGGCCGGCCCCATGGGGCCTGAGTACGACTCGATTTCCCGCCCGCCTATGGGATCACGTCCCCCGGCGGCCGCGGTTGACCCGTATTCCAGCCTTTATGTCCGACCGCAGGGGCTATCGGCGTATCGCATTTCGCAAACGCCGGCGGCTGGGGGCCTATGGAACAGTGACCAGTACCACTTTGTTGTACTCATCGATAAAGTGGTCAAACTGGTTAACCATAAGGTGGGGGATGCGTTTGAGGCTCCCCCAGGTCTCAAGGTCCCTAAGATTCCTGACCCTAGAAAGTACTCCGGAAGTTCGTCCCACGAGGAGTTCATGGATTGGTTGGGGGAATTCCTCAACTGGTTACGGGGCAACTACATATGCGGTCCCCCCTGCGACCCTCTTCGAATTAACTACCTGGGACTCTACCTGTCCGGGTCGGCTAGCGACTGGTACCTTACGGAGATCGACAATCCCGACCGCTCATTCCATCCGGCACTCAAGTTCGTGGATTGTGTGGCCCTTCTGCATAAACGCTTCGTCAGAGCGGCCACCGCCAATAATGCCGTCATTCTCTACAACGCGGTCCGTTACAATGCCAAAGACGGAGTTGAAGGGCTGTACTACCAGCTCGACCGCGCAGCCAGCAAAATGATTGAGAGGCCGAGCGATTATTCCTTCCGCAGCCGGTTGTTCAATTGTCTACCTCACTGGATGCAGAAGCTCCTACTGACGCGCAACATTACCCCCGAGTATCACCAACTCATCGATATTCGAGAAAACGCGCGGCAGATAGAGGAGAACTCTCTCCGGAAGTACGAAGGGTTGGAAGAGCACTCCACCTCGAACGCGTCCGGAGGTCACGCCGCCTCGACCAAGGTTCCCCGAGCGAGCCCCGCTCCTAAGCCCACCTCCAACCGGGCCCCGGTGCGACCGGCAGTAGACGCGAAGGCGAGCGCGAGCCCGCGCGCTGCCCGCCCGCCTAAGGCGACCGGCACTCGTGACACCTCAACCATGACCTGCTATTCATGTGGGGCTGTTGGGCACATCTCCACCCAGCCCGTATGCCCAAATTACGATCAGAACAACGCTCGACTGCATGCCCAATGGGAGGTCGAAGACGACCAAGCAGCCGAGGTCAACGACCACGATGCCGCCAACGTCCCTGGCCCTGAAGATTACGCCCACACTTGGGGCGGGTCCCAGTACGAGTCAGAAGACGACGCCGCCCTCGCGGACAATGAGGCGGACGACAGAGCCTCTGACGGGGATATGGCCAGGGTGGCACGCATGTATGCTGACACTGGGCCGCGGCTATGTGTCATGCGCGTCGAAGACAGCGACGAAGAAGACGAATTAGCCGACGACGAGGGCGAACTCTGCGGTAGCATCGGCACCGTAGGAGGTGAGGAGGGTATCGCTGACTGGTCACTCCCGGGCGCTACCCCGCGGGGCACTGAGCGAGCCCTACTGAACCGACGGGAGTCCACGCCGGTACAATCGCAGATATTCGCGGTTTCCATGGACGTGGACTATCGATCACTCCCTGTGCAGGAGGATGATGCTATAAGGCTATCCCTCTCGGGCGAGGATTTGCCCGCCTTGGAACCAATAGCCAACGACGCCCCCACGGGATCGGACAGGGACACCGACGACGAGATGCCCGCCCTGCTATCTGCCTCGGACTCGGAAGACGCGGACACCGACAATCATGGGTCCGAATCCGAGCCCATGTCGGAGAGCGAGGATGGCTCTTCCTCGGATGCGTCCACGGACATGTCTTCATTCACCGACTACGTGGTACCGCAGTTCATACCGCCTCCACAAGAGGCAGGCGGCGCGGTGCATTATATGGATGACACTCTCCACGCCCCAGCCGTAGGGCTACAAACCCACGACTACCCGACTCAGCGAATTACGAGGCCATCGACATACCGTGTGATTCAGGACCTCCGCCCGACTTTCGAGCGGACCCCGTCTGTCGGGGTACTACCCCATTCTCTGATATCAGATCGGGGCCCGACGCCACACCCGTCGCTCGGACTCGTGGTGCGATGGCGATACGTGGGACGCGCCCCCGAAGCACACTTCCCATACACCGATACCGTGAAGTTCCTGACCCCCACGGTGTGGGTCGACACTCAGGAACGGTTCCTGGATTTCTGGGACGGTGGAGATCTGCATGAATATAACGAGCTGGTGGCCAGGATCGTATACTGCATGGCCTGCGGGGGTGAATGCCAACCTATAGTGATACAGCAGCTGACACAACTCCCTCACCGGCTCGACGGCGCGGTGCACCAAACCACCTACCTCTGCACGGCCGGAGGATCGGCGCCCGCCCCACCGGAGCAATACCCCAACAGTGTTGAGGAGTTGCACTCGTTCCACTCTGACACCCTTATGGCAATGCGCGTAGTGCATTCAGCTACTGTTCGGAGACCCATGGGCGATATATCGGGACGCATCTCGCGGCCGAAACAGTCCCACACAACCATTACCTGCTTGATAGACATTAATGGCCATAAGGCGCTGGCACTGTTCGACTCGGGGAGCACCACTGATTCAGTGACTCCCGAATTCGCGTTTGTCTCTAAGCTGAAGCAGTTCACCTTGCCCGAGCAGGTGACGCTACAGCTAGGTTGCATCGGTAGTCGCTCCAAGATCTGCTATGGCACCGTGGCCCCCGTCGACATACTCGGAGTGCGGACGGAGATGTATTTCGACCTGATCAATATTGACAGGTACGACGCTATACTAGGAACCCCATTCCTCGAAAAGCACGGGGTGTGTCTGGATTTCAAAAGGAAAGCGGTTGTCATCGACGGCACCGCTCACGGAACGTTTTCGGTGGACGAGGAGATCGCATACCTGGCCAAGAGGGGGGGGGTAGAAAAGAGGATGCGTGGTCAGAGGCCCGCTCCGCGAGACACTGCCCCCATACCACAGCGGCGAGGACCGGCGCCGACGACTCCCGACTCAATATGACAACCAGAGGCGGGGTCTATGATAGTAGAACCCGCCAAGTCCTCCGCTATGGACGCTGACGGCCCTGCAGAACCCAAAATACCTACTAATACGAACTCCACTCGACTATTCGTGCGGCGACCACTGACATCTGAATTACAAGCTTCCGACATCCCATTACTTAGGGAACGTTGGTTCGAATACGCTCAAGACCTACTTGGGCCCATACCTCTTAGACTCCCGCCATTCCGGGACGTCAATCACAAAATGCCATTAATTGATCCTGATACGCGCTACAACTATCACCTACCCAGATGCCCCGAAGCCCTCCAACCTGAGCTGCGGGACAAGATCAGTCGCTATATAGACGCCGGCTGGTGGGAGATGAAGGCTGCTTATCAGGCGCCTCCACTCCTGTGTGTTCCGAAGAAGAACGGTAGCCTGCGCACCGTGGTCGATGCTTGGAAACGAAATGACAATACTCATAAAGACGTCACGCCATTCCCCGATCAGGACCAGATTCGTATGGACGTGGCGCGGGCAAGGTACCGAACCAAGATAGACATGTCGGACGCCTACGAACAGATTCGGGTGGAAGTGGAAGATATCCCGAAGACTGCTTTTGCCACCACGTTGGGAACATTCGTGTCCCACGTGATGCAGCAGGGAGACTGCAATGCCCCTGCCACATTCCAACGCCTAATGACCTGGATTTTCCGACATCACCTGGGAATATTCGTACGAGTATACCTCGACGACATATTCGTTTACTCAGATAGCATCAAGGATCACGAAGGACACCTCAAGATTACGTTTGACATACTCCGCCAAGAGCAATTGTATCTTAGCCGGAAGAAGTTGGACCTCTATTCAGCGGACATGGACTGCCTAGGGCACCGGATCGACGACCAAGGTCTCCATGCCGATTCGGACAAGATGTCTCGGATCTGCGAATGGAGGCCCCCCCGATCGTACCCCGAAGTCCAACGACTGCTGGGTCTGATCAATTATCTGTCCTCCTTTATGCCTGATCTGTCGGCTTATACCAGCCCCATTGAGTCTATTTGCCGGAACGGGCAGCCCTTCTATTGGCGCCCGCTCCACCAATCCTGCTTCGACCGAATTAAAGATATGGCCCGGAAGTCGCCAATACTCCGCCCCATCGATGTGCGTCACCCCGACAAGATATGGGTCATTTGCGACGCATCGTCTCACGGTATCGGAGCGGTCTACGGGCAGGGCCCTGAATGGCAGACCTGTCGACCAGCCGGATTCATGAGCAAGAAGTTTTCAGCGGCGCAACGTAACTACAAGACGTACGAGCATGAAGCGCTTGCCGTCATTGAATCCCTCCTGAAGTGGGAAGATAAACTCATCGGGCGGGAATTCTTTATAGCCACTGATCACCAAGCGTTAGAGACTATCAAGACCGTCAATAGGGATGGGCACTCAGGAAGGCTCATTAGATGGGACGAGTTCCTGTCCCGGTTTAAATACACCATATTTCACGTCCCCGGAGAACATAACAAGGTCGCTGACTGTCTGTCGCGATACTACGAGAACGATCGCTTCGATGAGGTCCATGAATCACATCACTACGTCTCAGCCGACTCCCGACTGGATCCCAACCTCGAGGATCTGCCCGAGCATCGCGTCCGAGAACTGTTAGCCAAACCGGACCCAATGTTCCTGGCCCGGAGGCCGCAGGTGGCCACGGAGGACCGCGTACTCGAAGCCGACAGGATGCAGGCGGCATCCGCGGAGGACGATACTCGCCCCGGAGGGGACCTCACCGCCGATCCCGAAGATGACACTCTCGGTGCATCCCTGCAATCTGGGCCCCCTCTCACTCCTATTGTCTGCGGGGACACCACTCTCCTGCCAGCCGTGGCGAAGGGCTACGCCAACGACCTCATGTTCGTAAAGATAATCGACCACGTCGATCGCTACAAGCAGTTCCGTCTGGAGGATGGTATCCTATATACCAAGAACCGTATGGGGTCCGAAGTCATATGCGTTCCCCGAGCCCTGAAAGACCAAGCGCGTAGCATCCCCGAAATCATCATAACGCACGCTCACGAGATCCTCGGGCACCTCGGGGCTCAGAAGACGGCCGAATACGCTCGCCGTTGGTTCTGGTGGCCCCGAATGGGCACAGACATTGAGAAGTATTGTCTCAGTTGCGCCGCCTGCCAGATGAGTAAGACAAGCAATCAGCCGAAGGTCGGCATGCTGCACAACCTACCGATACCCTCTAGGCCATGGCAATCCATTGGCATGGATTTCGTCGGGCCATTTCCACTGGACGAGGGATTTGATTACCTTTGGGTGATTTTATGTCGGCTCACGAGCCTGACTCACCTGGTACCGCTATCGGTTAAAGTCAAGACTACGGACCTGGCGTGGATCTATTTGCGAGACGTGGTGCGGTTACACGGTATGCCCGAGACCATAATATCGGACCGTGACGCGAAATTCACGGCCAAATTCTGGAAAGAGCTGCACCGTCTGATGGGGTGCAAGCTGCTCATGTCCACGTCCTTCCACCCACAAACCGACGGCCAGTCCGAACGCCAGATTCGGTCAATAGGGCAGATACTACGATCCGTAGTTCGCCCTGACCAAAAGGACTGGCGCGTGAAGTTGCCATTGGTAGAGTTCGCGCTGAACTCTAGCGTGAACAGCTCGACGGGGTTCTCTCCGTTCGAGCTGACCTATGGGTACATGCCTCGGTTCATGCCGTTCCCCACCGAGCAAGTAGCGTTCAAAGGGATACTGGAATTTGCGCAGTCAGCGCGAGCCAGCCTGGAAATAGCGCACGACGCCATCATTGAAGCTCGTGTCTCCGCTACTTTCCAGGCTAATAAGGATCGCTCGGAGGAAATCCCTTACGCCGTGGGCGACATGGTATATCTGTCGACGAAGAATCTCAACTTGCCGGCCCAACGGGCACGTAAACTCGCACCCAAGTACATCGGCCCCTTTCAGGTCGTAGCGGCGCTGCCAGAGACGTCTGATTATGACCTCGAGCTGTCCCAGGAGCTGAAGGACCGACGTATACACTCGCGGTTCCACGGGTCGCTATTGCGTCCCTTTGTGGCCAACGACGACTCGTTGTTTCCATTGAGGGAAAGCAAACGATTCTATGACTTCGGTATGCCTGATGACGATGAATGGCTGGTCGACGAAGTTTTCGGGCACAGAGTGGTGGGCCGAAGTGTGCAGCTAGCAGTAAGATGGACAGCAGGCGATTCGACTTGGGAACCGTACGAGAACCTGACAGAGACTGCAGCGCTGGAGGATTACCTAGCGCTGCATGGTTTGTCTAGTCGGGAAGATTTGCTCCCGGCGGCTGGCGCGGCGCCTGCTCAGGCGGGAGTGATACGACGACCGTCTGTACCGGTCCACACCCTCGCAGGCGCGGGGCGACCTCAGCGACCGCGAAAGCGCCCCGTCAGACTGATAGAAGAATGACAGACGGTCCGGGCCGCCGCGCCGGTGGCTGACTACATCGCCACCGGACGCTTTTGCTTTCAGCGCGCTAATTACCTTCTCGCGCGGCTGGCCCCTTTCATTACCTCTCTTTTCTTTCTACCATATCCTTGCACTGCGCCCCCTATTAAGATTTTTCATTCGTCTGTCGTCGCGATGTCCTCCGACTCGCGTCAAAATCAAGACCGTCCTCCTTCGTCGGTCTCTCAAAACGGGGGCGCAGGCAATGCCGCGCTCCCGACTAGCAATCCGCAATGGGCGGGCGCTCCCTATGGGCCGCCGCCCAACCAGTACCCTATGTGGGGGCACATGCCCCCTCCTAACCCACATTACTGGGGTTATCAAGCCCCGTACGGCGGGATGCCTCCTCCCCCGCCGCCGCCCCCAGCCCCTGTCCTCCCCGCCGCCAGGCCAGTGATACACGACCTTACCGGTGACTCGGATCGTCCTCGTGGTGATCGTCGAGAGGGGAGGGGCCAGAGCAGGGATATTGATCGACGAGGAGAACCCCGAGAACGAGAACGTGGGCCGCCATCCCCCAGACGCCGACGGTCCCACTCCCCTGAGCGCTCGAGATCCCCGTACTCCCGCAGGTACCCAGCACCGCGGTCACGCTCTCCTAACCAGCTCAGGGGGCGGTTCAACAACTTCCTCGATCAACTCGACGAGCTCGAACAACGCAACCGTCGATTGGAACGAAGGAACGAAGATCTTACCGAACAAAACCACGACCTGAGGCGACAGTTGAGGGAGTGCCAAGGACGCAACATGGTGCCGCGTAACCCAAGCCGCACGCCTTTAAACCGTCTGCCCATTACCGGTCCGCCCTCGGCGTCGTCAACCTCTCGACCCGCGGCCCCATCTACCCAGCCAGCGCCAGCGGCTGGAGCAACTTCCCGACCCTCGACGGAATCGGTGTCAAACCCGATCGTCAACCTGCCCAGTGGTACGGTGGAGGAGCGAGCCAAGCGATCGCTACAAGATCGCATGGAGACTCAACCCCTTGTCGCGCCTAACACGGCGGTGAACGAGCCGCGACGACCACCGTCCCCGGGACCATCCACGGCTCCCACATACGGCGGACCCGGCCCCATGGAGGACACTCCCCATGGCTCATGGCAGGGGTTCGAGGTAGCCACCATCGCGGACTACGAACGCATCAGGGACGCGGCTGACCAAGGATCAGACGCCGCCCTCCTATACATTGGGTACTTAAACGCCACCCGACAGCGTACCTTGGTCACATCTCGCAGCGCCGGCATCAAGGAACTTCTCAAAGACTGGGGTAGGTTCTCAAAACCGCACGAAGATAGGCGGGCCCGCCTGCACGAGCAGCACGGTATCAAAATCCGGGTAAAGGGCAAGAAGACCCTGTCCCTCGCCCCACCGGGAGGCGCGTCGGAGGCTAATACGACGGATATCTCCATGCGAGGCATCTCCCCGGCCTCCGCCACGTCCATGGACACCGATGTCACTCCGGGACCCAGAGCAGTGAGCGAGCCTATGCCGCTCACTGGTCCGGACCCAGACTCTGCGGTGCGCACCAGCGTAGACATGGTAATCGACCCCGTCACCGCCCAGGCCGACGATAGTCGCCTGTCCGCGACTGGGCGGCATCTGGCCACTATCCCTCCGGGCGAATGGCCTCCCGGCATACATGCCAATATCGACGGACGGCGCACGGCGGTCACAGCGGAACTGCTAAGCCGATCACTGGAACCCTGGGCCGACGACGTATATGCCTGCGAAGTAGCAGAGGGGCTCTCACCCGCGGTCCTCGACGACGACCCCACTTCCGCCGGGCGCCACGACCGTTTTCTCCACACCCTCATCCGGTTCTGGGCGGTACCTGATTACGCTATGTATATCTACGGCGTCATGGGGTCCCCTATGGGGGATCGGCCCATCGAGCCGTTTCCGTTTGAATTCGAGGACTACAACTTGGTGCACGTTGGTGCATGGTGTCATGACCACGGCATTGAGCTAGAGTCCGAGACCGCTCAGCACCTCCATCAATGGGCCGTATCCGCGTACCCTTTCCTGCCCGGTGCACTCCCTCACGGTCCCCCGACTCTGGGGCAGATGAGGGCAGGGATTGCGGGTCTAGATATGAATACTGCCGCGTCCCACTTCCAGTACCCGGCTCTTCACTTCTCTCAACCAGAAAGAGACTGGACCACGGCCACTGAGGACTTCTTCACCCGTGGCCACGCTGGCCTCGAATCGCGATCCGCCGCGTCGTTCCCGGAGCCGCCGCCGTTGGTGGCAAAAGCCCGTCGCCCGCTCACCGGCCCTTACAGCCTCCCCCATTACCCGCAGGAAAACCCGCGGTCGGCCCCTACTCCCGAACCAGGGCCACCAATGACGGACCGAGTACTGAAAGAGGCAGACTTCGAGCACTCGGACGACGACACCCCGAATCCCGCCGGCATGTGAAGTCCCAGGGCCTCGCCCGGGACGACGCCTCATATCGTTTCGACAAAAAGTTCAATCGTTTGTGTTATCGCTAAAATCTCGTCACACTTGGGACGAAGATGACTATCTATTTTGTTAGGACCTATTGCTTCGGTCCAGAGGGGGGGAGTGTAACGCGGCGGAGTTAGCGCGCGTGACTACAACTCACTTCTAATTAGTTACATGTATACTGTACCCGATTGCTACTTATGGGCGTCGGGTGGATGGTCTGGTCTTGAGCCAACATCCACCTACCCATACTCGCATCCATCCAATCTACTTGGCTTTTGGACAGTTAGTATTCAGGTGTGATAAGTAGCCATATCATATATCCCCTTTACAGTAGCGGTATCAACGACAAAAGCCCTTCCGTCAGGGGTCTTGCGGAAAGGGTTGTGATCCGACCGAGGAGCATCTGCCCTACGCTTTCCCTTGTCCCTCCCCGCGCTCTTCCTGTTTTCCACAATACGCTTCACCTCATCCATTTTTCCTTCCATCTTTCCTCCTTTCTGATAGCACAGGTCGTCCTTATGTCCCTTCCTTTTGCAATTGCCGCAGACGAGCATCGTCATCAGGGCGATCTCGGAAGTTGTGGGGTCACCGATCGATCTGGCTTTAAAGAGGACTTCCTCCGAGAGTCTGTTAAGCAGCCATTGAGGGCTGTCGGTGGGATTGGAAAGGTAATGCGAGGAGGCTTCAGAGCGGAGGGCGTCGTAGTTGGATTCGAGTGCGTTGAGAACAGCGACGAGCAGGAGAATGTCTGCAGTAGGGATAGCCTGCGCATATATGCGGTCTACGATGCCGCGGAGTCGATCGATAGTGGCGGGAAGAGAACTGATGTCGGAAGTAAATTTGATCGAAAGTAGTTCCTGGATAAGTCGAACTTGAGTGATCGGACCGCGTTTCTGATGACGGTCCTCGAGATTCTTCCATGCTGTAGAAGCGTCGTCGGTATCGACAAACGATCTCTCAGACTCAGCGACGTTCTGTTTGATAAAGGCGACGATCTTGCGATGATTGGTCTTGAAGTTCCAATAAGAAGTCTGATCGGTTGCGAACGTAGGCTGTCTAAGTTTTCCGATGTGAACATAATCGTCGAGTGCGCCTAGTTCCAGCACGCCGATCATCTGCCTGCTCCAGTGTACGTAGTTGTCATCGTTCAGACTGAGCGGCTTAAAATTGGGATCGTTGGATAAAGAATTCATCATGGCGGTGGTTATGTTGATAGCACCAATTGGTTGAGCGTACGGGTTTGCAAGCGATCCTGAAGTTGATGAAGGTATACCGCCAGTACCGCCAGCTCCAGAAAGAGCCCCGGCGGACGCAGAACCGACTAAATGTGACATGCTGGCACGAGTTGATGATCGAGATGAAACGATCTCGATTCAGATGCGGACAGAACCGCGAAGGTGACACGCGTTATGGAAGACGCGACAGTCGAGCGAGGCACTAAGAAGTGGCAGAGGAAGTAGCGCAGTAAGGAACAAGTCGATGTGGGTGAAAACACTGGACTGTATGCGCTTCAACGGGAGGTCATAACCTGTTAAGATCTAGATATGGAACTCAGACGTTGCAAGTGAACGACTCGTCATTATTAGCGTACCTAGATATGGAACTATAGGTACGTTAATAATGTATGTTATAGAGTAGTTGAATCTCTTACCTCAGACGTTGCAAGTGAACGACTGAGGCAAGAGTGTATGTAGTATTCCGAGAATATAAACAATGTAGCACGTGACGGAGAAGTGGCGTAAGGATGTTCGTCATACCTCAACATCCTTCGTTTCCACCGAGCCCCTCTCGTTCTCATCCATGCCGGCTGTGTCCCACAGGCGGAAATGGGATGCACCTATAATGACGTCGTACGCAGTACTTGAAAATGTACACCCTCGAGCAGTGTTTGTGGTCTCGGCAATGTTGCAACCCGCGATCATATTGATCAGAGAGCTCTTTCCCGCCCCCGACTCGCCGAAAACGACGATATTTGTGGGAGCCCCCAGTCCTTTCTCGTCTGAGATGGCTGCCAGCTCCGTGCGGGACAGTCCGCCCGGGCAATGATCTTGGAGCACTTGATGTAGGGCCTTGTATATGCCCACGCGCTCGATTCCGAGCCATCCGGCCAGGACGTTGTACGCCGTCTTAGATATGGTGGCAATTTTGCCCTCTTTCTGCAACTTCCAAGGTCCGCCAGCCCGTAATTTTCGAGAAATGAGGTCTCGTGTCACTAGCCCAGACTCCATGTATTGTGCTGCATACATATACCCTTCCTTCCGCAGCTTCCCCTTCGTTGCAGTGATGCAAGCGTGACCTGCAAATTCCATTTTCGCATTTGTGAATTCCCGTTCGTTCTCTTTCCACCATGACTCCATGGTAGGCTCCTGTTGCTCCAGGCCTGTGATCACGAGCACGATTGGGACCTGGGACTGGCAGATTTCCTTGTGAAACATCATGTAGTTGGCCACTGTGGCCCTTGTGATGCGCCCCCGCATGCAGTACACTAATAAGCTGACACCGTTTTGCAAATTGGTCGCTAGATGGTATAAGCCAGCGATGGCTCGTTTGAGATCGACCTTCCCGTAATCCCCTTCATTCAGACCAGCAGTATCCCATAGCCGGATTTTAGTGTCCCCGATGGTCACCCCATACGAACTGCTCTTGAAGGTGCACCCTTCCGCTGAGCTGGCGGTCGTGGCGGCGCCATCGTCTCTGATCAAGTTGACGAGCGAGCTTTTCCCTGCGCCGACTTCACCGAAGATGATTACATTCGCTGGTTGCGCGATCTGTCCTCGGTGCATCTAACAAGAGATAAGTGATATAAGTCATTGCTCTTTACTCGTGGAATTTTACGTTGCGGGGATGCCTGTAGCAGATCAAGCTCAAGATGTTCGTAGTTGATGAGGGTTCGATTGGACACGTTGCAGCTCGGTACCGCGCGGCGAAAGTGCGCAACGGTATGGCGCCTACAGTCGAACATACCGTCACATGACCATGATCCCGTGCCACTGCTGAACGATCGACAATTTGTTGACAATAGAGCATATTTGCAAACCGCTCGTGACGTCGCAAAAAGGAAATTTTTGAGGATCGGAGCCCTCTCATTAGCTCAGGAGCCGGGCGCCTAAATTTGCAAATATGCTCTAATACACCACTTCTTTCGAGAACAAACGTGCATACTCTGCGCATCCCAGTCCTCCATCATGTGTACTCACTAGCAGCTCATCTACGCATATCCTAGTCACGGTCAAGACCCCCAAACACCAGCCCGGAGCCCGTGAGCGTCACTACGACAAACGCCAGCGCACTCTAACTTCATCTCTTTTTTTATTATTTTTAAAATCATCATTTTACCTCCATGGGTTCTAACTGAACTACGGTAGAGGGTAATACTCGTGTAACTAGCTGGCGAAATGATCTAAGATGAGTCCCTACATTAACGCGTGATCCGTGATGAGACTACGCGACTTCATCTCTTCCATACACAACTATGGAGCCCAATCCTTGAATCCATCACCCCCACCGCTGACCTCGTCTCCGTGATTGAAAAAGGCGGAATACCCCAGCCTTGCTCCCTAGTTCGCAATTGTTTGGCTATCGTCAAGATATCTGCTACTGGGATGCTCGAGACTGTCCTGTTATTTCAAAGCATTACCTGAGTAGCTCTTGGTTGAAGATATCTAGCTTCAGTACGTATTCCATGTTATAAAGCCTTCAAGTTTAATTGCTCTATCCATACAGATCCAACTAAACATGCCAGCGCTCAAGATTTAATGTCCAACAACATCAGTTATATCTCGAACCATGCACTGCCACCTAAGTCTGGCAACGTGTAGTCGATGCTGGGGCAATTGTCTCGTTGCCCGCTAGTACTTTCTCCATCCGACACCACATCTTCCTCCTCGTCGCCATCTTCATCGCCATCTTCATCACTAGTTTGACCAACACCGTTCCTGGAGATCGCCGTACTCTCGCCATTTTCAACTTGGTTGGCGATGGCTCGTGCTTCTTCCAAGGAAAAGCCGCCATGCACCTTCAAAACGTCGTACAAGACCTGGCAAAGGACAAACGGTGGCAGCCCGAACGTTCCCGCCAGCATGTTATATGTCCGTTTGAATAACTGCGGGATAGTTGCTGGTTTCGGTAGCTTCCATGGCTCTCGGAATGTCTCCAGGAGCAACTTCCTCGATACGGTCTGCGACTCTTCATACTCTTCCTCGAACATATACTCCCCATCGATGCATCGTCCTTTGGTGGAAGTGACACAAGCATGACCGTCGAAATCCATGCCCTGTCTTGTAAACGCGGGCTTGTTCCTGAACCACCAGGAGTTCATGTCTGGCTCCTCCAGCTCCAAGCCGTTCGCAATCACAACGATCGGAACTTCCTGCATGCATATCCCCTGGTAGAAGAGCCTGTAATTCTTGACAGTTGTCTCTCTTATACGTCCTCTGACACAGTACACAAGCAGCCCAATTCCTCCCTCAAGGCTGTCCATCAACTTGTAGAGACCGATGATGGCGTCCTTTGCTGTCACTGAACCCCTCTCGCTCTCGTCCATGCCGGCGGTGTCCCAAAGACGAAATTTGGATGCACCTATATTGACATCGTATGATGTACTTGCGAATGTACATCCTCGCGCGGTATTTGCGACTTTGGCAACGTTGCGACCCGCGATCATATTGATCACGGAACTCTTTCCCACCCCCGTCTCTCCGAAAACGACGACATTTGTGGGAGCCTCCAGCACTTCTTCATCTTCGATGGCTGCTAGTTCGGCGGTGGATAGGCCACCCGGGTAAAACTCTTGAAGCACCTCATGCAGCGCCTTGTAAATGCCCACTCGCTCAATTCCCAGCCATCCGGCCAGGAAGTTGTACGCTGTCTTGGAGATGGTGGCAATTTTTCCTTCTCTCTGCAGCTTCCAAGGCCCGTCCGCCCGCAACTCTCGAGAAATGAGGTCTCGTGTCACTAACCCGGACTCGGTATATTCTGCGGCGAACATATATTTGCCTTTCCGCAACTTTCCCCTCGTTGCAGTGATGCAAGCGTGGCCGACGAATTTCATTCCCTCATTCGTAAATTCCTGTTCGTTCTCTTCCCACCATGAATCCATGTTGGGATTCTGTTGCTCCAGGCCTGTTATCACGAGCACGATCGGAACCTGGGTCTGACAGATACCCTTGTAAAACATCATATAGTTGGTCACCGTGGCCTGTGTAATGCGCCCTCGTATGCAGTACACCAATAAGCTGACACCGTTTTGTAGATGGGTTGCTAGACTGTATAAGCCAGCGATGGCTCGTTTTGTGTCGACGTTCCCGAAATCCCCTTCGCTTAGACCTACAGTATCCCATAGCCGAATATCTGTGTCCCCAATAGTCACGTCATATGACTTGCTCTCGAATGTGCACCCATCCGCTGAGCTAGTGGACGTGGCGGCATTATCGTCTCTGATCAAGTTGATAAGGGAACTCTTCCCTGCGCCGGCTTCACCGAAGATGATCACGTTTGCTGGATGAATGACTTGTCCTCGGTACATCTAATACAGAATGAGTGATGTAGCCCAGTGGTCTTTCTCGTGAAATTTACGTTGACAGGATGTCTGTAGCTGATCAAGACTCGGGATGTTGTAGCTGATCAAATTGTGATTTGGCACGTTGCAGATCATGCCTCTGGCTCAGACTTAGGGTCCTGTAACACGCAGCTTCACACGTGTTGTTTGATTCGTACTGCGCGAGGAATTGATAATATTAAAACCTTATCATCAGCAACGGGAGGATGCCAAGACATCTAAGTATTGCTTTACCCCTTGACTTCCCCGCAATTGAAACTTCGCAAAATTCGTAAGAATTTGTCGAATTTATGACAATGGCTTGTACAGGAAATTTTATATGTCATAGAGTCGAGGGCATAGGTCGTTAAGATAGCCGTTAGTTGGCCACTGGTTGCTGTAGATAGTTTCCGACTGTGGGCCAGAGCTTGGTCAGCTCTGCCTTTGGAGGTGGCGACCAAATGCGGCGCGTTAGCCCAATTAATGCCCCATTTCCTAAATCGACTCTCGCCTACAAGTGGGATGGATATATTATAGGTCAGCAAACTGTGTCACTTGTGTTCAACAGATTGTGCTTACAGGAATGCAGCCTGCATGCGCAACACATCATATACCCGTAGTTACGGTGTTAGCAGCTCATGCTCGTCAGGCGCCCTGATACTGAAAACCTTCTCTCTTCTGAGGTTCTGAAGGTCGGCCAGCGCTGAAGGTGTAATCCCGGTGCCCAGAAGATCAGAGTATGGGCACTCCACACACACGGACAAGAGCTGGCTGACACTATCTCCACTGTCCACGCTCCGACGTGACTCTATCATGTCGACCAATGTTACCCCATTCCAGATACCAGGTGGCCATTGAGGTTTGTAGACAAAGGTTTGTAGTTTCGGAAGAAGACATCTACTGTTGGAGACAGTGAGGATTTCAAACACTTCATCAACGGTGGTGAGATGTGGAATTGGCGCCTTGTATGCCACCGTCAGGTTTTCAACATTTGGCGCAACTTCCATTATCTGCATCGCGTGCCAGGAGGGATGTGGACCAGGGAACGTAAGGCTGAGGCTCAAGAGATGCTTGAGTGTACATGACCGAGCGAGCATTGACGCAAACATGGGAGTGGCATCGCCTAATATTCCACTAAAGCTCAATTGCTCGAGCGATGGGAATGTAAGATGATCAAAAAATGATCCAAGCAATTCACCAGCATAGTCGGTGATGCTAAGTTTGCTCAAGAAGGCGAGATGAATATGCGGAGTGATTCTGACCGTGCTCGCGAAGACTGGTTGAAAGTAAACATCCAGCGATGTTATGTTCGGCGTTTGCTGCAGCAGCGCAAGGCAATTGTCAACCCCAATTGCAAAGCCAGACAGGCGGGTCAATTGATACCATGGCGGAGAGGTGAAATGGGCTTCGCTGATCCCTGCAATAATGAAATTTCGAAGCTTGGGAGCTGAATGGATAACACTCAGTAGATGTGATTGGGAATATTGGGGCGCCACGAGCGTAATAGTGTCAAGCAATGGAAGATTGCCGACGAGTTGACCCACAACCATCATTGGCACAGACGGTGCCCCCAACAAGGCAACAATTCTCCATCTCGCACAGTGGGCAGCTAGTAGCTCATAGACGGCATCCGACACATCATGGTCAACGGATTTGCCGGCAAGAGAAATGCATTGAACTAGGATGGTTATGGGGGCTGTACCCGAGCGACTGAGGTAGACTTTAGCCATATCTATCTCTTTCCTATCGCAGCACGTGAATGTTAAGTGTGCCCACAATATAGGCATCGAAAGTCCCAGAACACGCCATCGGGTACATACGTGCGTAATTAGCACGACTTGAGCAATGGGTTCCCTGCGTCCATCTGGGAGCAATGTTTGATGGAATATTTCGGCAAGTATCTCAAGAGGAATGCGCCGTGAAAAGTCAACCGGCCCTGGATCGACCGGAGCATGAACGGCAAGGTCCAAGGCGAGATCGTCTCCCACGGGGACAGCCAAAGCACGAGAGCGAACGTCCTCAGGCTTTGATGATCCAGCGATGGTTTCCGATACGCGTGATATCCTCGAGTGTGCAGTGTGTATGTTGCGCTTGTCACATTGGTCATCCGGAGAAAGAGTCTAAGTGCGAGTTTAGATTTTCATTAGCCAGTCAATGGAGCAAATACATTAAATGAATACCATCTCCCCCGAGTACACAAAAGAGTGAAAGTCACTGGGGATCCTTTCGAATGATATCGATGTGATGGGCGGAGTGAACAAGGCAGACTCGGAGCCGCGCACAGTTTCGGGTACCTCCCATTCTTGGCTAATTCTTGGTCAGGTACCACCACGTCTTTCAAGAACAGACTCGTGTATTGGCCTGCGCATCCCAGTCATCCCAGTTGTCAATCATGCTTACTCCGAACTAAAAGTTTATCTACGCATACCCTACTCATGGTCAAGAACCCCATATACCAGCCCGGAGCCCGTGCGCGTCACTGCGTCAAACGTGCCGGCTCACTATAACTTCATCTCTTCCAGTCACATCTATGGGGCCCAAAGCATCACCACCAGCGCCAACCTCGTCTATGTGACCGAAGAAGGCAAACCTGTCGAAGAGGACGATGCGATGTCATACGGAGATCAGCCTCTCCGCTGAGGAGATCATCCTAACCCGGGAGCTGGTGCATGATGCATGGGGGCTCAAGGAGTTGACGGTATTCGGGTATGTGGAATATGAATTCGTAGTACTATTCCATCTTTCACCTCCACCTCGCTAATGCGCACACTGACAGTCATATACCACCAGCCCTGCTCTGGAGTCCGGAAACCTGATATATATCGACTCTTCGACAGCCTGCTCCATCTACACAATCCCCACCGCGAGGCAATGCTCGCAGAGAAACCAGGCGGCAACCAGTAACTTCGACCCCGCGCCGCTCCTCCGCCCTTTATAGCCTTTGTTTGCAGATGTCACGCAAATGGCGACGATTTAGCACCATGTCCCAACACTATAGATATACAAAGCCGCGAAGGCTTGCGAAGCAGAACTTCTCGTCTCAGCATGATCAGCTGCTCAGGATATTCGATGCATTCTAGGGTAGCACTCGAGATAAAGATGCACGACTGATCACGCCAAAACATCGACGTGAGTCCCTCATCCTCTTGCATGGAGCGAAAAGCTGACGGTGCTGCTGGGGAAGACTTGAAACATGAAGTTACGACAAATGGCTTACTCTTAGAGTGAGCACTTCTCTAGCGCGATCCATCGTTGAAGGCTTGCTGAATCCTGATTGTGCTAAAGATTGCGACCTCCTGGATGACGTCCGCACTGTCAGCTATGACGTTCATCATGCAGGGGCAGTAGAGCACATGGTGAAGCTCGTCAAGCTTGTGCCGTGATCAATTTGGTCAGATCATGCATATGGTTTACTTTTGTCGCGAGATCCCAACAGCCTAGTCAAATATGACATTAATATTACAACAAAACAGACTGCCATGTCAATTGAAGCTCCATGGAGCCTCCGAAATTCGAATTCAGAGAGCGCCAGGTATGGTGGCGGCACGGCATGTAATTGTTGACAGCGGAGACTATATTTCTGCCTGCCTCATCGGAGGCACACCCATTATTGCATTTCGCTCTTTGTGTCTAAGAAGCCCGATGCCTCGACCATTGGCTTAATTGAAACTGTATGATTATACGAATCTATCCAACTTGATTTTTGGCAGCCTCTGCTTGAGCCTTACTAGCCGAACGAGCTCGAACGTACTGCATTATTGTGGTCGTGTGACCATTAAAGGGACTCGGAAACTTTGTTCCCGATCGGTGACTCTCGGTCTGACTCTCAAGGTTGGCCACCCAATTGCAAGCTGGCGGTCTGAACCATGGTTAGTTATGCATTTTGCGAAAGCCTACACCCAACTTCTCCTCTCCCTCCCGCCTGATCTGAGGGAAAACGCAATCGAATACCGCCAGGTAATGCCCACACCCCTATATTTTGAATATTCGACTCACCCAAATCTTTCGGCGCAGTTAAAGAAATTAATTCACAAGATCGAAAATGAACTTCAGGAACTGGGTTTGGGGCCTTCAGTTCTTCAGGAGTTGATAAAATCTGGGAATGAATCGTTGGATGGAACTGGTGCGGTCTGGCAGTCAGAGTCGACCGCCTCTCCCGAGATTCCCCCCCACCCGCCCAAAATCATATATGAGTTCTCAAGTTCTTCGCCGACAATTCAGCCGCAGCTGCGGTTTTGGGTCAAAAGGCATGAATCGGGGCTTGCTGGTTGTTCTTCCTCCGCTGTGAGTCTTATACCGGCGGGCCAGGAAGACAGGGGGGAGCATATCCATCTCGTCAGTCCGAGGTGCGTGGCTCCATTCAGAAAATGGCAAGCTCTTCTACTAAAAATTTCCACGAAGTATATTGTCAGACGATCCAGAAGCGAGAGAGGTGGTTGTGCCCCTTAGTTCAGACACGGCCTTTTTCGAAATGCTGTCGAAGGCACTCCAGTCGATTTCGGACCACCTTGCTACTGCACAATCCAACTTCACACACACGCTGGAAGAACTTTCGCGCAACGTCTCCGTCACCGCGCGGCCCATATCCTCAACCGCTTCGTTCCACGCCCACTCCTCAGCTACGCACCCGGCATCTGTGAAGGCAACATCGTTCGGGATCGGCGCCAAGTCGGATCTCTACTCGTGGCGGGAGCTGTTCCAGCTGTACGTTGACTCGGAGGTGTTCGAGAGCGTGAGCGAGGAGCGGCGGGGGGAGCGCAGCGTGGAAGACTCGGAGGCCCGGCTGCAGGCGTTCAAGGAGCGGGTGGCGGAGCGAGGGCTGGCGCGGAAGTTGAAGATGAAGCCTAGCCATGCGGCACTGAAGATGTTCATGGATCTAAATCTCTTTATATTAAATATCAAGAAGGTGCGCTTCTTCGTTTGAACATCTTGTGGCAAGATCGCTCACCTGTTCGACAGTTCCAGCATGCTAATGCGGAAGCCACACGCAAGATTCTCAAGAAGCATGCTAAACGCACTGCGCTTCCTTTCCCTACGGAAGAGGGCCCGAAAGGGCTCGCTCTCCTGCCTCAAGCCTCCTTTTCCCTCCCGCGAATCCTCGTCCAAGCCGTCGGGGAGACACTGCTGCCTATAATCCCACACGTTGACGACTACTCGTGCTTAATATGCACAAGCATAGCTTTCAAGCCCATTCGGTTGTTCTGTGGGCATCTATTCTGTGTCCGGTGGGTTTCATCATTCGTTCATCTTACCGCCCATCTAAACCAAGCGGCTCGCCTGCCAGCTGCCTAGTAAAGATGCAGAAGCGCGGTCAGGACGATTGTCCAATGTGTCGAGCTCCCACTGTCATCACGGCTGACAAATGTGAGTGCCACATATACCTAGTCTACATGTGACTTCTAATGACTTCTCGCGATAGCCAACGTGGATTGGGCACTGTTGAACTTTATGCAAGATTGGTTTCCAATCGAGGCCAAAAAGAAACTTAAGAGCAACGAAAGGGAGGCTGCTGAAGATCAACTAAGAGAAATGGGGTTCGACACGGAAAGTTGCATCATCGCTTGACTGTAGCGGCGTGGTTGAAATTTCATTTGAGATTTATGCTCAGAGTATCGGTGGCTTTATGATATCAGCACGCTTTATCGAAGCTTTATCAACGCAGTCCTGGTCCCTGGACACTCATTAGTAGATCAGCTCGACTCAGTCTACTGTGAATCAATATGCACTGCATCTTCCAGTCATCAGCAGACCTGTTGACCAGAAACTTAAGCTGTTCATTGTGTCCGCTTCTGATCCTCAGGATTCGAATTGAATTCATTCGTGGATATGTGGTCACGATGCGGCGTCTTCGGCGATGCTAATCACCGGGAAAATGTGGATCCTGGAAAGAATGTGATTGTGGTTAACACTCGATTGAACAATGCACGGCGCTGGGGTCGTTCCTATGCATGCAGGATCCTGCATGCTAATCTTCCTTCGACAATTTGTGTTATATGGCGCGGAGCATAATGCTAATATCAGGCGATGATCCTGGTAGTGACATAGTACCACGAGCATCAAGATCTGCTTCGTCCAAATCCAGTTCGGAAAATTCTGTCTTGACCTGGTCTTCTGGGGTCATGCCTGGCATGTTAATGATCAACCTACAGCTCTATGCGTGCGTGAGTGTCTCTGTCGTTCATACATCGAAAAGACAGCCGCACGCACAATGCACGGCATGGTTGATACAAACCATCTTGAAAAGGGGCGAAGATGACTTGAGTTTAATAGCCACATTCGCGAGCAGAAACTTACGACCGGAAGAAAGTTAGACTGTTGGTCGTCATCAGACAGGCCAACATTCCCCCTAAGGCCACTGTAGAGCGAACAAATGAGTGTGGTGTACCACGTAAGATACCGCAACCGATGAGAGCGCATTGAGAGCACATACCAAAAATAGCGAAGAAAGCGAGTAAGCCATCCCGAAGCATGAGTGACCCAATGGGCGTTCGCCCCACGCCAAAGCGGGAAGCAAACAGTTACTTCGCAACAGTCAAAAAAGGCATGCTTGTTTGCGTACATATTGATATAGCCTTATAATGAGATTTGGCTTGATTGTAGCCAGGCTAGTGTGAACTGGATGGAAGTTAGAAACGCACGAGAACTATAGAACAGGCCGCCGTCCCATGTCGTCGAATGGCACGCCAGGCTGAATATCAACCGCGGAATATGGGTGAAGAAATTTATCACCGAACATCCTACTCAGCCAAGACAAGAGTCACAAGGCACAGAAAAATGACCTTAGACCTGTTATAAAGGGCGTATACTGGGAGTGCATAACGGTGTTGCCGGTATTTGAGGTGCTAAAGATGAAGTGAACGCACCACGGATGATGAGCAATACTTCGACAGAAGTGAGCACAACCTGACCCGCGAGCATTCTCCACATGTGCCATAGTTGACAGTATGGCACGGAGAAGGGAACAGATGATGCAACATTGACTGATAATATATGATCGACTCTTTAAGAGATGCCCGGATGAGCAATGGGAGTATCTGCTCGCAAAAAGAGAGACGAACGAACATTTGTGCAAGTATGCTGAAATATCGCAAGAATAAGAGCCACTTCATGAATGCGCGGTTCGGTCTGCTGTGGTTTGATTGGCGCCACAGCTTTCACAGCATTGTGAGACGGAGCTGTACGGACCACCAAATGAGATTGATTTCATTATCGAATGTGATGAGGTATTCCCAAACCAGCAGTGCCAGAGCACCAGATGTAAAATAGATGGTCAGTCACTGGGGGGAGTTTATGGTCCAAAAGCTCACTTGAGTTGATTTGGATGATTGTGGAGAACCAATCCTTGTTCAGTGTTACCGCGCACCTGGTGGTCGACTATCGGTTCTCGAGAATCCTACAAGCCCTTAGAAACCCACTTATGTCCCATCGCCCAGGAAAGCGCGTGATGGCACCGGAGAAGCAAGACTTATAAGATTGGGGTTGGTGGGCTCGGTGGGACAGAAGCAACTGGGGAATTGTTGGTTCGATCTCGAGCAATGTTAAACTCTAGCCCACATGAGTCCAGATCTCTTAGACCAACAAATAATGACAGGGAAAGCTTTATGAATTGCAGGTCGCCAGTGCGTGGAGTCAAAGATAGGGGCTCCGCGACCGACATGCGCTTTCGGATCGGGATTTGGCGGGATGTCAAGTCTCAACCAACGACAAAACTTCCCCTCCTGCGTGTACGGGCCTACGGCTTCTGATAGGATCTCTCGGATGTACGTATCTCGAAGTTCTGCATAACTTAAAGCGCATAAGATTATGCGTATGCTCACAAGGTGATTCACTTCCCAAAATGAATCAAGTTCCGGTGAATGCCGTCAAAGCAATAACACTCAGCGGTCGACGTCGAGCGCTGAATGGCAGGCCTAGATCTGGCGCAACTATCACAACTTGGCTTCTATATCTCCTCTATTTTGTGCGAGCATCTTTGACCTATCTTGACTGCACAGTGCTCGTTTGATCGGGTCACAGACTGGGACAGACTTTTGTGGTGTGCACCCCGAATTCTCAGCCACTTACCCCCCCAGGTACCCGACGACTACGGGAGGCATAAACTATCAAACAGTTGTTCCTCTGGATCTGAAACTGCCGTGAACGCAAGAAAACCTACCTGGCTATATCCAAAACGGAGAAACAAAAGTCGCATCGGGCCTATCGGCACGTTTCCCTGCAGAATACGATTTAGTAGCTGTCGAAGTGATCCCTATCCCTGGCCCACGTCTACCTGACGCTTTGTTCTCGCATGTCTGAACATGAATGGCCTTCACGCACTGCACATCTTATTCGTCTGTGCACACGTTCAGTCTGGACCACGGGTTACAATACGCACAGTTTCTCGAGAGTTCCCGAAACCCGATGGTGTGTTCTAGTATATTTACGTGAGATTGCTAGGGACTGAAATTGAAGTAAATTAATCGCCATTCTAGGAGGCATCGCTGCTAAAACGCATATAGCGGCTAGATCCTCGCTCTTTACCTGCGGGCACCGTAGCTTATAATGATTCGCACAAATGAACCTCCAGGCAAACAAACTAGAGACAAGAAGTACGGTCTTCGATCCGACGCTTGCCTGCTGCTTGATCTCATGGTACTGGCATTTGACTGCCGATATCTTGGCTCACTTATATGTTACGACCCACGCAGCAGCCACGAAGAAAGGATCGTCCGCCTGTGTTTAACTTGCACATCTCTGACACCGTAAATAATCATGTCAAGCTTATGATGTGGACTGCGCACGACCAGGTTGGAAGAGTATTCATGAAGAAGCTGTTACCAATGCTTGTAGGCCCCTCTGTTGTGCATATCCTTTTGGAACTTGCCCGTTTCTCCGAGGTCAAGAGCTTTTGTTGCAGGGCAAGACGTCCTCATGGTCCAAATGATTGACTTCGTGCTTTCGTTCGGTCCGACGTTCAACGCATTGGAGGAAGCAGGCAAGCGCCGAGTTTTGGGAAATATTAGCTGCTTCACGAGGCTTCCCTTCAAAAAGCGGGATGCAAGATCCAGTGGCCCCAATGTTGTCCAATTTTACAACCCATCCTCGAGGCTCTGTCACACATCGTACCGCCCGTAGGGCTGGTCATCCCTACTGCGAACCCAGTTCGCGATGCACACCTTTTCTCAATGATTTAATGCACCGGAACAGGGTTCGTGAAACCCACGCCGCACATGCTGGCAGGAAGTTACCTAAACAAGCTGCCCATCCGCAGGGGCAAACCCAAGGCGCGTCTCGAAAATCTTCACCGCGGCGTCCTTTCCATTTGTCGCCCATGGCGCTTGCAAGGTCTGCTGATGCTCCAAGCATCAAGTTACATCTACTGACTGCATTTATTCATTCCAGAGATTCCACGCCGTCCCAAGTCGGGGAAACCTTCATCGAAGACTCGTCATTTGGTCGCGGGACGTCTTTTGTGCAGCCATCCGCGCATATATCGGCCCCGGCGCAAGTGCCATTCCGTGCCATACATGCGTCCAAGGAAATGAGGAGTCTTATGGGTGTGTTTCGTCTCAATCCGTTTTCACTACCATACGGTGCCGGGCGTGAACCGTCTGACCTGTTATGGAACGGAGAAACACCAGGTCCACTGGCAGAAGCGCCCAGGTTAATCGAGTTTCAACTCGAGGGGTTCGAAGCCGAGGAGTCCAAAGAAGCTGACCTGTCTCGAGCTTCGCGAAAACCCGAGCGGGCCACGGCCTCTCGGCCTGCGGAGATGGGAAGAACTGAGGAGCCTCAACCGCTTTGGCTCATGCCTGACTGGGAAACAGAACGTATCTTGTCGCCGCAGCTTGAAACATACGTCTTCAATGGGCTCAGCTACATCAATCCTGAATTCAATTCAGATCCCCGGTGTAAGTCAGCACCTATAATCTGTAAACCCCGCCTTTGTGATTGAAAATGTCTGACTGACATTATTATAGCTTGTTCAAGCCCATTTCCCGAACTGCATCATCATTTTCGTTCAAATTTCCAGAAAATAAATGATCCTTCAACTGCCATCACTTCTTCGTCGACACATTCCTTCACCGAAATACCTGCCACGGCGCCCAAAGATGGTGTTCCACAATTTTACTCAGCAAACCTGCATCTCTCCTCGCCAGAGCGGTGGTTTGATACTTGCTTGTATTAATATGCCCTATACTCTATCCAAGGGAGGTTTTACGTATACCATATACTAGCGCTCGTCTTTCAACGCTGCTGAATTTGACCATCGTATGATAATCCTTCACGGTCGTACAGTATTGCAGATCACCACATGTTTATTTAATTATATATGCAGCAATATGCAGTCTATCAGACGATAATCATTACACGTTTTGACCAGTTTCAATTCTTTTATAACAATACTCTACAACATGCATCTTCGCATGCGCCAATGTTGCACATAGACATACTCATATAATATGTACGCGTGTCGACAGCACGCACATTATTCACGGGGGATTAAAATGGGGAGTCGGACAAGAAAGATGCGGCCTAGAAACTCATGAAGACCAGTTGTGGCAGAGAGAAAGAGGAAACAGAGGAAGGCAGTGTATGTAACAAGGCCATTGGCCTCAAGGCAAATCGTCCAAGAATATGAGGGAAATAGGGAAGGTATAGGCAGCATCTCTACAAATGTTATGCGAGTGCAAATAAAAACAATAGAAATATAAAAAGCTATGAGGCAAATGATCAAAAAGATGCCACGATTTGAAGGAAACGAGGGACTCACGAGGATGGAATTACAGGAAAATATAGTTCAAATCTTTCTCAAGAGAATATCTCAGTGACAGTCCGTCGTCGATCCCTTCGTGCTGCCGAGTTTGAAGGGACTACGGTCCGATGAGTGCCAGTGCTGCTCTCAACTCGACCGGAGTTAACGGCGCTATCAAGTGACATGCGTCCACCAGCGCGAGCCCCTACGGTCTTTCGCCGGTTGTCTCGCTCCGCCTCCAAAGGGGATACAACCTGCTGAACAGAAGTGCTGACTTCTTCCGCATTAGAGGAAGTGGTGGATATCGTACGCTTCCGTATGCCATTGAGCGCAGATACAGATATGGTCGAAGGGCGCGAGAATGTTACATTAGTCGAGCGAGTTGAGGCGCCTGAGTCATTTCTTGTGAGGGGGAACGGACCCCCGTCACCCGTGGATACAGCGGTGGTGGCAGTTGCGACAGACGGGAATATCGGGTTTGCAGACCCTCGGAGAGTAGACATAGTCGCCATAGAAGGTTTGCGGCGATTGTTTTTAGCATCCGTTGCATTGCGATGCAAGGGAGACTCAGAAGGCAGATTGGGCAAAGGAGGTGGAACAGATATAGGTGGCAGAGTGCGGGCTCGCCCAAGAGTGCCTTGGTTGCGGGTAACGGGAGACGGCGAGGGCTCATGACCAATGGTGGGGTCTACTTGATGGTCTCGCTGCTCCCGTGGAGTGAACAGCCGGCGAACTGTACCAGCCAACCCACTCCTTCCGGAAGCAGGTGCTCGCTCACTCTCACTGGGTGAATCCAACTGAGCACCGATGTCACGATGTCCATTGAGCGCGGATGGTGGCCTATGATCCACGCGGGAGGATAGTCTCCTCGACACCGAGGTATCAGCCAGGGTTCTCGGTGGTTGCTCCCAGCTGTCCCTCGAAACAGAACTGCGACCGTCTCTGCTCAGGCGTCCACCACTACTATGAGAGGCAATATCTGGGCTGGCGCCGGTTCGCCTGACTCCAAACTCCTCATCTATGCTGGCGCTCCTTGAATGGTTTACATCGTCCACGGATATACTTGCGACGGCCGCAGTATCTTTCAACACTCTTCCCAGCCCAAGCAGGAAGCCCGTCATAGTCCTGACTATCTCGTCACTGATGCGGAGGCTCTCTCTCATCTCGCCGCCCACGCGCCTCCATACCTCGGCAATTTCCTCCCCCCCGGTTGCCTCGTCATTGCCGCCAACTTCCGCGTCGATTTGTTCCTCTAGCGCCCCGTTGGTCCCCGCTCGTAGTAATGCATTCAGCTTGTCGGAAGCATTCACTATATTTTGAGCAGAACGGAACAACTCAGGAATAGTCTGCGTTGATGTGGTGCCCATGGGAGGGAGTTTAGCCAGATTGGACTCGAACATTTGCAAGGACTCCAGCATCAGGCAGCCGTGCTCCGAGCTTGAGAAGTGATGCGACGATGGTGCAGTCGATCCGGCTCTCGGTGGCAACGGAGTCACAGGCGTATGACGACGAGTGATTCCAAAAGGCGACGCTGTCCCGGCCCGATCTTGAGTACCGAAGGCTTTGATTGTAGAGGCTGTGGATTGCCGAGCATATATGGATGAGCCCAGGCCAGGCGAGTCTCGCTCTGTCGCCAATAAATCAGTACTTGCGCCCTTCGCCACACATAGTCGACGCTTACCATGGTTGGACTCAGTCATGGATGTGGAAGGCCTGCTGCCTACCCCATTATAACTTGCACGATGCGCCCTGCGGTCTTCGCTGGATCGTGTGTCAAACGACACCTTCGTTGACGCCGTATTCGGCTCCCCGCCACGCCCACTTCCACCTGCCAGGTTTCTCTCATCCCCCCCAAACACATCCTCTCCCCTTCTCGTCTTCAATCCTGCAGCCTTAAGCCCCTCTCCTACCAAGCTCCGCCCGTTGCTCAGCGGACTCTCCATGCTACCCCCGCGCGGTGTTTGCCTCCTTCCACCACCGTCCACATCCTCGTCTCCAATCTCTCCCGAAAGATCCTCCGAAAGCCACCGCGTCTGGTGCCGTCGTGTGAGGTCCCGCACAGTCGAGCTGCGCCCTGTCTTCGCGCGCGGAGAGCGTGTCGGGTTGCCCCCAGGTGTAGACGCAAAGCTCGCAACCGAAGCATTGGGATCTGGGCTACCGCGCCCGAGGTAAACATTCGTGTTCTCGTGCGTTGGTTGCCGATGCGGGGTCTGAGGCGAAAGATCTACTGATCCCGTTGACTAGCATGCAAGAGGCCATTAGTGGGCAAGTCGGCGAGGAACGGCATTGAAACTGACCTTGCCATCCAAGCTGCGCCTGTCTCTGCCCATGAACTCCCGTGGCAAAGCCGTCCGCTTGCTCTTGGAGTTCCCACTGGTCGCACTGAGAGTAGCTGGGCTTCTGCTGCGCGCAACAGCTGCAAGGGCCGCGCTGGTAAGGTCCAATGAATGATGCCTGTCCCGGCTGTCCCTAGCATCGGAATCGAACATTGGAGTTGCAGTGCTGGGCCTCTTCATTGGTGTGCGCGAGGGACCCGGGCTAACGCTCCTATCCTCTCTCCGCCCTGCCCTCGCCTTCGTAGGTGTCATGTTCAGTGCCTTCATTGGAGACGTGGGGAGTGACGTTCGCCTGGGACGGCGTGGGCTGCTGGGGATGGGGGGAACCATGCCGGTCATTCTCAGAGCAGATGTGGAAGCAGAGGATGGCGGAGTGGTGTCGGACGATGAGTTGCTTTCGGCTAGAGATAGGCGGTGGTCCTGGTCGCGCTCGGTCTCGGAGCCAGAGAGTAGCTGTTCGCGTTCAGCGCGATGATAATCACGGGAGACGGTGCTATGATGGTGCGGGGTTTCAGGGGGCCGTGGGTGCAGGAAGGAGTCGGATTGGGAATGCAGATGACCTGATTGTCGGGATTGGCTGGATGAAGACGAGGTTGTTGACTGTGGAGGCATCGGGGAGCGAGGGGCACGGTTGCCCACCGGGGAGGGAGATGGAGACGGGCTGCTGAGTCGGGAGATTGAAGACAGTTTGTCTAGCGCCTGTTGATGTGATCGTATCGGATGAAACGGGGTGTAATAGAGCCATAAAGTGGTATATTTTAACGGATGGAAAGGTAAAGTAGGCGGAGTGGTAATAAATCAAAACGCATTGTGAGCAAAGAAGGGCGAGAATGAGTATGAGTGCGTCTGACCATTCGATTTCGCTGTGCGAGGCTTTTAACACGCTGCAACGCCAGTGTGTTCTCGCTGAGACCCTTGAGAGATCGTCTCTTGTCGAGTCTAGCTGTATTATCTTCTCCATCGTCAAGGTCGTTATCGTGTTCGTCGTAGTCGTCGGTGTGTTGTTCTTCGTTGAGGTTCGTGGTTGATCGGGGGCCGATTTCGGAGTGGTAGATCGCACTGGGCATGGCAAGTGCTGGCAAGAGTTCACCAGTATCTGGGAATGGGTGGGAGTAGGATGCAGGCCGCTGGCGCACACTGCCAAAGTTTGTCGTGTCGTCACCGTTGCTGCCACTGCCTGTCGAATTGGTTGCTGGAGGCGAAGGTAGCCCTGATTCTGACCCAGTAGATCCTCCTCCAGGGCTAGGAGGGGGCTCGGGGAGAGCGGGAATGTGACTAGGTGTGGATATGGATCCCAGAAAAATGGCCGAAAGCGGGCGAGACTTGTTTGAGTGTGGTAGAGTGGGTCGACGAGTGGTCATTTGAGCGTTGGCGACAACCCAGTTGTCCGCGCATGCACCTGAAAGAGGGTGTGATGAAGAAAAGAGCGCGCACGCCGTCGGCCACAGCAAGCGAAATCAAAAAGAATTGGGAGAAGAAAAAAGGGTTCCCTAGGTAGACGACTGCGATGAGGAAGGGTCACCACGCATCATGGCTACAGCGTGGCAACTGTTTTCCTTTCCTGGCCAAGAACGCCCCCAAGTGGCGAGCGCCAAACGAGCGCTTTGCCATCTATCCTGCTAAATTCTTGGAAATACCCGATCACCTTCCATGAATGGCATATGCACGCGAGTCAAACATACTCTATGATATCGTGCATGTTCTGCGGGCGTCTGATGTACAGGCTGAGGTAAAGGCCGAGTTACATGCCGAAAACTTCATGCCCGAGTCCGAGGCCAGCAGTATATAATCACCCTAGATTTACCCCAGGTCCCGATTATAGCCCACCATGTCAACAGGTCCTCTCCAATTCTCAGCAGAATGCCTCTTTGCAGATATCGCAGCAAACAAACCCTCAAAAACCCTCCTAGCCCACTTCTCCACCACGGACACCGTTGTGCTGAGACATGACTGTGTTTACAACCCCTCGCCATTTTCTTTTGAGGGCCTGCACGCCGTTCGGTCCTACTTTGATCTCCTTTCGCTGAACTGGAAGAAGAGCGATATGCAGATTCATTCCAAGGAGGTCGATCTGACAAAATCGCAGGTCGTGTTGCGGGCCAGCATGCGTTGGACGTGGCGGATCAGTGGGAACAGTTGGCGAGAGGTGTTCACCTGCACACTGGACTATGATGAGGAGGTCAAAGTCAAGAAATTTATCGTGGAGACAGATGTGCCGAAGTCCAGCTGCGTAATGCACGCCGTCGACTCTGGTCCATTGAAAACCTTGCATTGAGGCCTGCAGGTATGTAGGGGGGTATTCAGTTCGGCCATGCGCTGATAAGCTTTTCCGGCGATGCATCTAGGATTGGCAGGTCACCTTTTGGATACCATTGATACGTCTCGTTGGCAATTTCGTCAAGTCCCGATATGCAAATATGTCTGTCTCCAGCCTCGGCCTCGGGCAGTATCAACACAACATCCCCGAGTCCGTTCACCTCGCGGACAATTCGAAGTCATTATGACTCATGGGAGGGCACATGGCGGACTGGAAATGTCAGGCAAATGTGTTGTATTTATTGACACTATGAGATCGGTGGCGAATCCGTTCATCGGGGCACCGCAGTCGTATGGCCATCGTGTGCACAAGCTTCTGGAAAATATCTAAAAAGGCATAATTCAAGCATGTATGCATGTCTTAAAGCAAAGAAAACCGTACTGGAGATCTGAAGACCCGCCGTTCTCGTGAGTATTGGGGATCAGCGCGCGCCGAGATCGCAACCTTTGTCCGAACAGGTAGTGCTTAATCTTGTAACTAAAATACCCCAAACTGTATTTTTTGTTTTTGTTTTTACTCGGTGAGGAAAATATGCATGATTTAAACGGTCCACCTACCGGATTACAGCGGTTCAGCAAGTTTACAGTATCCAAGCCCGAGCGCAGGCCGATCTGAGCGCACTCGGAGTCCGGATTCTTCCTAAAGCTAAGAATATATCTGTTCACAATTTTGCCTCAGTAGCTGACAAGAATCCAAACTAACAGACCTTAAGATAGCTTAAAATGCTGAACTGTGTAGATAAGAAAGGGTCAGTGCTATGTATGCGTGCTCGAGTAGCAAGATAATCAGTTATAGGTTTAATATTTGCAACAGCCTAGACCGACGGGTTTGCGAAAAGCCCAATTTGCAGCGAGCACCAAGTAACACAGTCTCCAGAGCCTAGAAATGGTTGCCTAAGTGTTGAGATCTACGACTTTGGTCTCAGTGGGTTCAATCCATAGAGTAATCCACGCAATATTTCATGTCCAAGTTATCCCAGTGGCATATTGTAGATGGGGAAGAAGAAAACAAGAGAGTGAGCATACGATACCACAACAAATTGCGGTGCCAGTCACTCATTTGCCATCGGCATAAACCTTACATAAGCCCTTTACGACGGCTCAAGCCAGCCGACTCGAACTATTTGCGTGCATTCTCTCCGTCGCATCTACCACTCTGCAAGTCAGAATGGCACTATCGCTATCTTTTCTTCTCATTAGCATATGCACACCCTCTCTCGTTTATGCGCTTCACGACTCTAGGGGCCACCCGCCAAGCCCGGCCAACATCTGGCGCCGCGGTGAACCTTCTGCTGGGTACTACGACCCTACGACCAACGGAGGCAGCATGCTTACAGTAAGCAAATATTCCTTTTCACATCTTATGCCATAGATCATTGGCCTACCATCTTGGACTTTGAAGGAGGCGCTGAAACTCCTGATCAACAGCAAGTGAACAATACATATCCTGCGGGTCAGAGCGAGCCTGTCAATGTCATCCTTCTTGGCACCTCTGATAGTGCCGTCTTGGCCGACCAGTCTACTGACGGAGGGCTCAGAAACTACTATTTGTGTGTTCCTAATGTCTCCTGTGATAAATGTGCATCCAGTTTGACTTGGACTTCAGATCGCTTGGTTTTTCTTCGGAGTGTTTGGGACAACATGAGGGTAGCGACCAAGCAGTAAACTTGGGGGATGGACATGGCTACCGTGCGTATGCGCTACCTCTTCTTAATTGATTCTGCTGACCAGAATCTTTCTGGCAGTCAACGAGACGGCTGTGATAAGGTGGGACTACGGCGATCCTTCACTAGGAACATGCAAGGAGACGATAGAGGGCGGGAACCATTTCAGGTATTGGGTGCAAAATGGGCCCAGTGCAGATAGGTGTGTCAACCAGATATCATCCTGCGTCGCGATTGTGGGGCTGACGACTGTAGTGGCGCCGTCTTCATGGCGCTTTCGTATGAGGAACCCATTGCAGGTATATATCAAATAATGTGCAATTACAATTATCTATCTAATGTTGCGCTCCCAGAACAACACGATATTATTGTCAATGGGCGAGTTGTAATGTTTTCTCCCCTTCGCCCTTACGCTGACCTAACCACGCCACTCAGATATAACTTGGCTCGGTATGTACTCAACGCTGTCTCTAAACTTAACAGTTCTCTCACAAGTTGAAAAGTGACTGGTTAGTCGGTAATGCTACTGCCCAAAGCTCGATAATCGACACAAGCGCCGTATCCAATACCTCCACCTTCTCCGGCTCGACGCAATACGGCGGGTACACCTATCAAACCAACGTGCAGTACATATCGGGGCTGCTCCCTAATACGAGTATGGGGATTAACCACAATATAACTGTCGGCGCGAACGGAGTGCCTGCATGCGATGGATTGGTCGCCTTGCTTGATGTCAAGATTACGGCGAAGCCAGCCGGGTCGTCTTCGTGAGTACCCTCCATGTAGATCCTGGTGTATTGATATTGATTGCGTTCTTTCCAAAAGCGATGCGCTACCCTCGCGAACATGGTCCCCAGCAATATTCGCGGTAGCTTCTTTGCTATTGTTTCCTCTTGCCTTTTTATAGACTCTAGACTAATGTCTAAGAACACATCCCGGCCCTTACTTATCTACTGCCCGAACACTGAGTGATCGGAATGGACGATCTACACCTAGGTACCTATCTACGTACTACGCGAAAACTTATTATATCCCATCTACCCACGCACTCCCTCAGACGGGCTCCGACTTCCACGGCCATAAATTTGTACCATCATTTGTCGATATAGAGGATCTGTGCTTGTATGTCGCCTGGACTACAATATACTGAGTACATACCTTTGATATTCTTGGTTGCATTCCAGAAAAGTTTGGAAACAAGTAGGCACATAGGCAATACACCAAGAGTACAAGGTACATTCTGCATTAATGAACTACATTACTGCTCAATCTTGACATCCCCATATGGCTTCGCCCTGAAGTAACTGTCATCGTAGTGGTGTACACGAACAAAGCCATCCTCTCCGCCTGATGCGTAGGACTTCCCATCTGGATGCACAGCGATGCTACGGGAAGTCAGTGTCGTCATTGCTTGCCGACTGCATGCCGCTCACGTATTGATGGGTCCAAAATGCCCCTTTACTCGTCCGACTTCCTCCTCGAACACTTTGTGCCAAAAGCGGGTCTCAAATTTACCCTGGCGAAGAGAAGTGGTTGTCACGCTCATAGCCTCTTGGCCGCCTCCCAAAAGTACCTATATCAAAAGTTAGCGGAGCTGAGGATTAATCTCCCTTCTGGAATCCTCACGTATGGCCGATCTGGCGAGAGAGCTGCGCTGTTAAGAGGTGTCTCGGTAGAATATGTCTTGATAACCATCAAGGTCTTAGTATCGTGGATCTGAGCAACGTCAGTAAGCTGTAATAGGATTCACAGGTAGAATTTCACTCTGGCCATCTTGTCCTTGCTGCTAGTGATAAAGTATGTCCGATCCGAGCTGAGCTGGAGGTCGGTGACAACGTCATTGTGTGCGCGTTCGTTATTGAGAACCTCATCTCCAGTTTTAGCGTCGAAGAGCGCAACCTTGCCAGACTCGTGGCCAGTGATGATAATTCCGGGTTGATACGAAAAAGCGCACACGGTGGCCTTTGAGCCGACGGGGTTGAACATGTGCGCAGGCTCCTCCGCCTCTGATTGAAGTCATAAGTGTGCAATTCACATGGATGAGTGTGAGAGACTCACGAGCTTTGCCATCCCCTTCCCTGTTAATGTTGAAGACTCGGATCGCACCCTGGTGACCCATTCGCTGCTCGGTGATACACACAACCTGCGAATCATCGTCGCTGAACGCTACCCGCTTCACTGCTGTTGGAAATTCCCAGGTGTGCAGACATTTGCCGTTCGCTACCGACCAAAGTTTCAACGTGTTATCCGCTGATCCTGAAACCATGTATTTTGACTCTGCTTTGAAACAAATTTAAGCTTGGATTTCGCAGTAAGACACCTGGTGCCCAGGTGTACTCACAATCAACGTCGATCGTCCAGACGGTACCGTTGTGACCATCGTATGTACCCAGTCTTTCACCATTATGAGAGAACCAGACGTTGATAAGATTATCTTTTGAGCAAGAAAATAGCAGATCGCCTTCTGCGTTGAACTTGATCTGGGTCAAGGACCGTTCGTGGCCTACAGGGGAAAGTAAATGCCATTAGGATGCAGTTTACCCCAGTCATAGGGTCAAGAGAGACCTTGCAATAGGATAGGACGCTTTTGAAGCCCATGTCAGTTTAGTAGGACTCTTGCCAAGTGTCGACACACACACCATGTTAAGATTTTGAAGGAAGCGCACAAGGGTGATTTTTCAAAGTTCCTATGATCGAACACGGGGGCTATATATGATGATTCCTCTTAACAAATGATTCAGACGGGTGCGCGAATTCGATACAATATGCTTGTCGATCGCGCTTAGAACAATATGTGCTCAAAGATAAATTCCGTCTACGAATATTTACCTCACATAGAGGAAGATTAATGTCGGAAACCTCAAATGCCGCGTCGGTTGCCGGGCCTTCAAGTCCGTTGACCCAGCAAGACATCCTCTCAGTCAGAAATTGCGATTCTTGCAGCTGGATTCTGAGCAAGATTTTAGCGACGTGCGCCTGGGGCATGTTTTGTCAATCGGAGCGGTCGTTATAGCAGATGCATTCCTTCCTTTGCTGAAGTGTTGCGCTGCAGCTGCGAGCCCGAAGATCATGAACGTGGAACTAGGGCTGTAAGAGAACTATTAATCCTCGTTATTCTTTTTTCTCCTCCAGGTGCAAGCAAGGCAGCGTTGCATTTGCTTGCTGTAATTTTGGCTAGGAAAAATACCAAAATTCATGGCGTATCCAAATGATATATCAACAAGTAGTACGACGGCGGCCAGAACCCACCCCAGTTTGATCCCAGGTAACCATTCAACATCTGAAGTGATTGATTTATGCTGTGGATTTGGAGTGGAAGTGAGGCCTAGTGGGGAGAAGTGATCGATGTTGAGTCGATGCCAGTACAGTAGTGTCGGCGATCACTCACTCAGGCTGGTGACACGCTCAGCTGAAAGCCACACGCTCAAGTTCTGAATCACACGCCACAAGTTAATGCTGGTTTTCTTTGATCTTCAACTTGACCTCGATTCAATCTTCATTCTGTTCTCGATGCGTTGTCCATTTCTCTCCCTTTGCGATTGTCAAGAATTATCCACGACTGATTCGCTATCAAATCTGCCTTAGGAGGCCTATTTGCAGCTAATATAGCGGTTTGTTAAATTTATATTCAGCCTCAGGCGTCAGCACACGGAAGCGCCATCGTACGTTGACAAGTTATCCATGCAGAGGCAAAAAGTGGTGCGTTCTGCCCTAATCATGTCTCTTCCACATAATTCTGTCAAATCAAGCTGATTGAAATTGGTCCACGTCACCCTAAGAAGGCTTCCACCTAAAGGTTTGGCGACGCAGCCTTTGAACTTTCAACGTTATCAATCGTACAATTTCAGCACCCGTCAGTCGTGAATGAATTAGTCGATGACGCCGGCCCCGCAAACCGGAAATTGCCGTTTCTCTCGACATGGAGAAGTCGACGAGTTGGACCGATGACGACGTTTAGCACACGCGTACGACGCTCACAGGGTCATGCATGCATGAAAAAACTATAAGCGTAGAAGAAGCTCAAAGTATTTTTGTCTCCAACTAAATCGATCAGCATGCATCACGCACTTCAAATAACCGAAATCCTTTGCTACATCTCTGATTTAGCGCTGGCGACGTCGAACGACCGTCGCGCTGTCTTGAATCTAGCTTTGACATGTCATGCGTTCAGAGAGCCAGCATTAGCAACGCTCTGGAGAAATATGGACTCTATTGTGCCGTTAATCAAATGTTTGCCCCACGAGTGTTTGGAGGAACAAGACTGGGATGGCGGAGAGATCATAGTGCGTAGCCCCAGAAACCTGGATGCACGCAAAGGGCTAATTATGAGCGCAAAGTGCATAAAACATCCTCCTACGCATCTGGAACTCGAACGTCTGCAAATATACGCGAAGTATATCCACCAGTTGGGACTTCACGGACACGATTTAACCGCGAGGCTGGGATCGGGAGCTCTCGTAGCCCTCTGCGCCGATCGTACAGAAGAAATACTCCCCAATCTTCTTACCTTGAAGCTGACGGAAAACGATCGTCAGCCTTTGGATGGCTTATATTTTCTCATCGGCCAGAAATTGAATTCGATCTCTCTTTACCTCTCTGCCACCGCATGCGACGAGATTAAATGCTTGCATTTTCTGGACACCCTGCGGAAGAGATCCAGGTTTATTGAGAAATTTGAGATCAGCGGGTACGTCTGACCGACCGTCACCCGGTCCTTCTCTCTAATACATGTATATCAGCGGTCCTGCTGTGTCTCCATCACTCTCCTCTACACTTTCCGATCTTGTTTGCGGATCCCATTCTGTCCATACATTTTACAGCCCCGGCATATCCTTGAATTGCAAGGCATTCGCGCATTTATCGTCCTTGCCGCACGTTCAAGTCCTAGGCGTCAAGGTCCCTAATTCAGACGAGTTCAAACGTCTTCCTGTATCATTGCAACCATTCCCCGATCTTCGAGAGGTGACTATATGGACAACCTATCTGTCAACGGCAACTGAGATGCTCCACCGCATGAAGCCGAGCGTTTTGGAAGTTTTGATCTTTCATATCGAGGACACTCCTTGTGCATGTGACGTCGATGACCTCTTTGCTACCATGGTTCAACACTGCTGTTGCACTCTTAAAAGAGTCTACGGCTTTCAGGACGAATATTCGGATAACGTCGGTAGAACCGAGTACACCTACTCTTTCCGGCCCCTTCTAGCCTTCCCCAATCTGGAGTACGTGTGGATCAATGCATGCATCTCTTTTGAGAATATGGACAATACATTGATCCACGACATGGCCTGTGCGTGGCCGCATCTTCGCGAGCTCGATCTCGGCTCCACTTCTTGCTGGGGGCTACCCTCACACGTTACATTGGAGGGTTTGCTTGAGTTCTGTAAACATTGTCCGGAGTTGAGCTCGTTGGGGCTTACCATGGATGCATCATCCACTGCCCCACCACCGCCTACACCGGATTTGGAGGCGAGCAACCCGCATATGGAGGCTCTTAGAGTGGGCAATTCGAAAATCGGGGTTAATCAGGTTAGAGCCGTTTCTAGGTTTCTCAGGCGCATATATCCCAACCTCTCTGAGCTATCGTGCTGGAAAGAAGATGGCACTGCAGGATGGCTGCTTATTCGCGTAGCATGGCTCATGGTCGGCGATATAGTCACCACTGAGGACGACGAGGGTCCCATGGCTGCATATTGGACGGAATGACTTGAGGTAATTTGTCCACGACTTCAGTTTACACACACACACATGATTTAATGCTAACTCATTGTCAGCGCACCAACCCCCCTGCCACCAATGCAAATATTATTTTTACATACAGAGGCGCTGGATTTGCCACCATTTGTCTCGACAACATACGTACACGAGATGTTTTAAATGGGGAAAACCGATAAAAAACGCGCAGTCTTGCCCATGTTGACACCGTTATCGTTCAAGTATCATTTATGGTCAGGGATCTCAATACATTCTGCTGTACTTTAGCCAGAGGGGCCTTAACATTGACGGCATTGTTGTTATGATCCTTCGTTAAGCAGCAACTATACACTATAACGCATCGACGATGTTCTAGATCACTCGGTGCCACGTCCCTGGCTATAGCTGTAGGGAAGTCGCTCGGTAAAATCTTGCTGGCGAGTCCGATTTCCCGTGCACTTCAAACACGAACCAATGTGAATTTATAGTAGAATCATAATCATTGCGGATTCCGGAACCGTACATCCGAGTCCTTGTGCCCAGGTCCTTTGCCGCCAACGCTGTCACAGCCACATTCCCTCATTCTGCTAACCATTGCCTGTAACATCTAACGATCGTCGCTCGGTCTTTGCTCGCCCTAGAACTGCTTTTGGACGAGAAAAAAAGCCTTGTATTTCAACTTGATTCCATCTTAAAAAGAACCATGGGAAGAAACGCGAAAGTGCACAAGAGAGTGGTAAGTTCCTCAGCGAAAATCTATCACGATCGGTGAATTGATCCAAACAATTTCCCCCTTTTGCCTGGCGCAGAACAAGAAGAAAGAAACAAGCGGAACATCGGCTTCATCTGGAAGTTCTCGCACTCGCGCTCCACAAGCTCAAGTGCAGGCTGCGCAGAAAAAGGCTGGGCTGAAAAACAAGACAAAAGGCAAAAGCATCTCGGACTCGGAGGGAGGATTGCTCGGTGGAGCCGACTACGTTTCTATGATGATGGGTGGTCGGAGGAAAGCGAAGTCCGAAGCGGAAAAGCTAACCCAGGCGAACGAGTGACCGAAGAATCAGCTCACCACTGCTGTATGACGCTTGCAAGCTTGACCGAGGAGGATACAAATGGGTGAGTGGGAAGTGCTGCGTCGGACAACGAGGTTGAACGGCGCTTTCTGTTCATTTAAGGGCTTATCTCTTGTTCTCTAGTGGATGAACTATATTCAGCACATCAGCATCCAATACAAAGCATATCGCCATGCAGACCCAGGCGGCAGGCTGCTTTAATATCTACCTACGGCCCTCCCACACATCTCCACATATACATCCGTTCGGGATTCGTTGCTGCGTGCACTACTTGCAGTCAATAAAGGGACGAGCGCAACTGGTCCATTTGTCGCTCGGTAGTACCTAGTAGTACAAAGGATAAAGACACCAATAATGAAACAATTAGAAAAGGTTCACAAGTGTGAGAACGAAAACGAAGGTAATGTAAGAACAAATGCCTTATCGAAAGGCAAGTTGAAGATCTAGCAAGATCGCTGAAAGGAAGAGCCGTCAGATCCCGCTCGATTCGCCCACTGCATTTGGTAGCGGCGCCTCAATCTTCTGTACCTGCGCCATGGGCGTCGAGTACTTTATGCTCCCACTCCTTCCCCCAAGCCTTCTCGCAGTCTGATTGCCTGCCCAATGGGACATGGGCATTCCCGGCTCCTCGTCAGCCACCGGTGGCAGGCGTGTAACGCTGTTCGCACGGCTTCGGGTCCAAGTACGGACAGAATCTGGCGTGGACTGACGGGTAGAATCCACGGCATACTCGGGCGAGTTGGGCTGCGTGTACAAGCGCGCCATGTCAAGGATTTGTTCGATATCCATGTCAGCGCCGCGCTCGGACGATCCCATACTGGGACGCCGCGAGGAGCCTCCAGTAGTTCGGCGGGGGCTCTTTGTGCTCCCGCCGGATCGATGGGATGGTCGGCATGTGGGCCCAGGTGGTTGTACCCACGGGCTGCGTTCGCTCCCTCTGTCTATGTAGCTGATGAATTCGGGGGAACCAGGCGTCTCCGAAAACAACGCAGCTGAGCTTCTAGAATAGCCGAAAAATTTGGGTGGAGTGGGGGGTGCATAGCTGGAGACAAGAACAGGTAGCGGTCGCGAGAGGTCTGGGGATTGCACCATGTTGTACTGAACAAGATCGCTCTTTTCTGCGCCGTTCCCGCCGAGTTGGGCAGAGACGTCGGTGAAGTTGCCTGCGGAAACGCTGCGCTGACGGCGCTGGAGAACGACCCATACGCCCATGGCGATGGCCACTACGACCACGGTCCCGACGGTGCCCACCACAATGCCGATAATGCTAGTCCTGTGCAATGATGAATGCGAGGGCAGAGGAATTGGTTGGCGATAGCTTACCTTGACAATCCTCCCTTGGACGTAGGGGAAGGTGTAGGAGTGGTCTGGTTAATGATGAGGGTAGAGTTGGGGATGCACGAGGAGCTGCTCGACGGAGTGCCAGTGACGGTGGTCATGTCTGTGGTCTGCTGATTGCCAAGTCCGTCATCGAACAGCATCGCCATCTCGAATCCTCTCCGAACTTCCATCAAATATTCTGCCGCTCCACCTTCCTGCTCTCCCGCACTACTCAGAAAGAAGGACGGCCCTAACGGTCGAAAAACCCGAACGGAGGGAATTGTGATGGGGTATGTGACGTTGAAGGACTCGCATTGTGAGAAAGGACCCTCTACTTGAAATGCAGGGGTGAAAGACGAGGGGCTGCTTGAAGCAATGCAGGAGACGTTGTCCGATGGTTGGATAGTGATGATATCGGAGACACTGCCTGTGCCCTGACTATCTGCATCATCGAGGGAAGCTACGAACGACGTGCCTGCTGCAAAAGGTAGAAAAGTCACCGCAGCTCCAGTGCTCGTTGCAGAATCCCATGAATCAGCTGATATGGGGATGGAAATAGGGTTTGAAGAGTTAAAAGGAATGACAGTCAGTTTGAGAGGGAGCGCGACAGGTGCTTGGCCACCGTTAAAGGTTACGTTGAATGACCCGCATTGCTCAATCGAAGAGAATGAGACCAAGTTGAACCCAAAGGCGCCCAGCGAACTATATGCCGAAAGAAAGCTGAACACCAGGACAGCAGGAAGCATGATATAGCAGATCGCTGTTCAAGCCCGCTAATTCCAGAGGGGCAGCATATGGCGAAAGGATAAAACAAGGATCGTTTGACATCCCACGACCTTTCATATCGGAGGAGGCATTTGTCGCTGTGATGATTGATCTATCTCACCTGATAGCTGGTCGCCACGGTCCGTGGAACCGCGTACTTGGTAGAGGGCCATGGGATCCCATAACAACGTTAACAGCAAGAAAGTCGTCAGAGTAACGATGGCAAACGGGCCTGACGGGCTAATTCTTAATCCAAAACATCAGCAACTGTCAAGAAAGTGTCCACATTATCGAGACCCGAGACTATCGAGGATAACGTTGAATAAAGCCGTCAGGTACAAGATGACTGCCTCGACAAAGACTTCGAATTGAGGGAGCGTGTCAATTCTGTCATAGAGCTGTCTCGGTCCTTCAATGCCTAAAGACTCCGGTGAGGTTAACGGTCATGGATCCCAAAGGCTAAGCTCCGGCCTGTTATTTGCTGTTCTTTGCTTCGACATCCACCATCATGCTCAGAGGTGCCCGAACACTTTCTTGCCGCCTGAGGACTCTTCCGCAATGTCGTTTCATAACGAGTACACCTTTGGAGATACCCACTAAGACGCAGGGCGTTTTGCCTACCTCACAGTCTGCAATCGTGTCTAAGATGCAATTCTTCAATTCGGTCACGCCAGATGGTAGCCAAATACCGACATATCGAGTTATAGATGGCTCTGGGAAAGCGATAGAGGAAGCCGAGCTTCCAGAGGTAAGTTACATGTAGCACATGTTATGGTTGACTGCTAATGACACGCGCAGATTAGTGAAGAGTTGGCTCGGAAATTGTCAGTATTCACCGTTACCTAACAAGCTCCAAGACTGAATCTGAATCATCTAGATATGAGTACATGCAGCTCCTACCCACATTGGACAATCTGCTCTACAACGTCCAGCGCCAGGGCAAGATCTCATTCTACGTAAGTCAACGCTTCTCTTGACGCGTTCTCATCGCTAACGCACCTCTCAGATGACATCGGTAAGCAGTCTTTCAGTAACGTGAACAAACACTGAGCGGTCAATAGTATGGAGAAGAGGCGACTATCATTGGCTCGGCAGCAGCCCTTGCGCCCGACGACGAGTAGGTTGCCTGATCATTAGTGTCTGATTATAAATACTCACTAAATGGCGAAACTTGTAGAGTCTTAGGTGAGCTTTTACTGAGAAGCTCTACTGCGCGTGTCTCATTAGTTTGCTTTCCAGGTCAATATCGAGAATCAGGTATTCTTCTTTGGCGGGGATTCGGCCTTCACAACATCATGTCCCAATGCTTTGGAAATGAGGACGATACTTCTAGCAAAGGTCGCCAAATGCCTGTCGTGCGTATATCATCAAAGTTTATCGTCGATAAATCACCTCATCCAACCCTTCCGACAGCATTACAGCTCGAAAAAGCATCATTTCCACCCCATCTCCTCTCCTCTCACTACCCAAGTCCCCCAGGCCGCCGGTGTAGGCTACGCGCTCAAACGCGACCCATTACGGCGCGACAAGAACATCGCAGTGGTCTTCTTCGGCGACGGCGCCGCCTCTGAGGGCGACTTCCACGCCGGCTTGCTTCTCGCGTCTACGATCCCCTCCCCTACGCTGTTCATAGTGCGCAACAACGGCTTTGCGATATCGACGCCGAGCACGGAGCAGTACTATGGGGATGGCATCGCCGCCCGCGGCCCGGGCTATGGCGTGGATACGATCCGGGTGGATGGAAACGACGTGCTTGCTGTGATGAACGCGGTCAAGGAAGGAAAGCGGAGGTGTTTAGAAGGCGGGAGGGCTGTTCTCATTGAGGCCATGAGCTACAGGCAAGTTCTTTCTATTGTATAGTCCTGAATTTAGCCTAAGTAATGGTTTTGATTCACAGAGTAAGCCATCACTCGACTTCCGACGATTCCTTTGCGTACCGCCCACGGTCCGAGGTCGAAGACCGCAAGCGGATCGACAACCCCATATCGCGCTTCAAACTATACATGGAGTCGCGCGGGTGGTGGAGCGAGGAGGAGGACGAGGCACTAAAGGCTAAGCTCAAGAAGGAGGTCATGGACGCGTTCAAGAAGGCTGAAGTGCGCAAAAAGCCGGAGCTGGGAGAGATGTTTAAGGACGTTTGGGGCGGCGAGGAGCCATGGATGATTGTGAGTGGTTCTTGCTTTTGGTTTCGTGCACAGCTAATTCGATGGACATCTCGTAGAAGGAGCAACGGGAGGAACTAGGCGCACTCTTGAAGAAGTACGGCGAATCATGGGAGCCTTGGCGCAAAGAGCTTGCGAAGTTCAAGGATAATGGCCACAATCTGTTGAAATGATGAATTTATATTAATGGTGATTAGCTTGTTCTAGAGTGTCCGTACTCGGTTGTATGCTGGTAAGAATCTGTCGGGCCCCAGCAAGAATGTGCTTTCAAGTTGATCGTTCAGCCAAGCGCTCAGCGTTGGACTCTCGTTCAGGTTCTGAGCTTGTATTATGCAGTGCTGAGCGTTCATCGTCTGACAATTCGAAGTCAGAAGTGTTCTTGAATCGAGATACATGAATTCTAGCATAGACTGTAATAGCTGAGTCTGAGGCTATTGGTAATGATAGCAATTGTCGACATCTGCCAGTGCTCCTCCAATGAGCTCCAAGTTAGCGGTAGTAGGAAGTGCTGTGAGATAAGTGAAAATCTTAGTTAAGATATTTTTTCGTTTGTTAATCCATAGCAGCTAAGAGCTGTGCCAGACCTGCGATTTTGCACTCTGATCTCATCCTTTCGAGGAACTCCTCGTCAGTGCTGCTCGTATGTTTAAAAAATCTTGAAAGATAGTTATGAAAATTCGGTTTGCTGCGACCGACTCTTGCGCCATAGACATGCATTCATTCCACGCAGGGTTCCATGCATATTGACACCTCTTTGTTTGGGAACAATTCGAGGCGCAGCTTGGGCGCAGTCACGCTGCAGGTTTTGATTGGTAAGTGTCCTGTGCAAAAGCTACCGCAGTGTCAACGAGTTTGGTGGCAACGAATCCCGTCGGAAGCTGCTGACTCATCCCGCAACGCTTTTGGCCGTGATGTGACCTTTTCAGGCGATTACGCTGTCCTGTGCCTTGCTCTGAGAATAATCGAACCATATCTCCGGAGGCAAATAGGCCTTTGAACCATTTCCTGGATTTCTCAATATTTCCAATCGAACCATGTCTCCGGTGGTGTTGGTTCAAAAAGCACCTGTCATCGCACTTTGCCTTACCCTCACTTCCTCCTACCTCTTCTAAATTCCCTTGAAGTCTCTCTTCTACCAATGTGAGTTTATGCTTGTTATCCACGCGCTCTTTGCAAATCATGAGCATTAAGCGCAACATTTATTTAAGACAATGCTAACGAGTTGGCACATCTCTAGTCATCAGTTCTTATAAATGGCCTCTACCGCAGCCACCGACGGACGCCAGGTCGATCGCATGGATGGGTATACCAAGCATTGGCAAAAGGATTTGAATAAAGAAGCAACCGTCGACACCGAGAATCGTCTCGACAGCTACGCTGACGTTGTTAACGGTGCGTTGCTTATTTTATTCTATCCTGCGATATGAATTCATGCTGTTTGATGGCAGGTTACTACGACGGTGCGACCGAGCTCTATGAGTACGGCTGGGCGCAATCCTTCCACTTCTCTCGGTTCTACAAGGGCGAGTCGTTCTCCTCGTCCCTTGCTCGCCACGAGCATTACCTGTCCTCGCACATGCGCCTGCGCCCGGGCATGCGTGTCCTCGACGTTGGATGTGGGGTCGGTGGCCCCGCCCGCGAGATTGCGACCTTCTCAGATGCTCACATTGTCGGCCTCAACAACAACGACTTCCAAATTCAACGTGCGAGGAAGTACACCAAGAAGGCAGGCCTCGATAAAAAGGTGTCGTTCGCTACGGGCGATTTTATGAAGCTCGCGGAGCAGTTCGGCGAGAACTCCTTCGACGCCGTGTACGCGATTGAGGCCACTTGCCACGCACCCACTTGGGAAGGCGTGTATGGCGAGATCATGAAGGTTCTCAAGCCAGGAGGGGTCGTAAGCGCTTTCTCCCACCGATGAGACTTCCATTGCTGACTTTAACATCCTCAGTTTGGTGTCTACGAGTGGTGCATGACCGATGCCTGGGACGCCTCGAATCCAGAGCACCAGAAGCTCCAGCACGAGATCGAATTCGGGAACGGAATCCCCGAGATGCGGCCCATCGTCAAGGCACGCGAGGCCCTCAAGTCCGTTGGCTTCCAGATCGAGCACGAGGAGGACTTGGCGGACCGTGGCGACCAAGTGCCATGGTACTACCCCCTTGAAGGCAAGGTCGGCAACGCACAGACTGCGTGGGACTACTTCACCGTCTGGCGGATGAGCTGGAGCGGGAAGCTGGTCACGCACAATGCTATCTGGGTAATGGAGAAGATGGGGCTCGTGCCCAAGGGTACCGGCGATGTCGGGGAGGCGTTAAAGGTGGCTGCAGACTCGCTCGTTGCCGGTGGTCGCTCTAAGGTATGTGCAATCTGGTTCTTGGTTCTTTGCTTCATCAGCTGATGGATGCTTTTTCCCAGCTGTTCACACCGATGTACTTCGTTGTCAGCCGCAAGCCTCTTTAGATATGCTGTGTGCGTTATCTGGCGTATGATCAGCTCTCGATTTCGTCATACACTGTAATCAATGTTGAAGTCGTCATGCAATTAGACGGAATACTGTCATTTGAAAGTCGTTTACCGCCCTGGAACCATCGTCGTAATGCTCCGGGCCACCACACAAAATTACTGCTAAGCATCCTCTTTCATTATGCTAGAGGCATATCGAGGTTTCCAAGGTATCCAATCATCAATGAACACACCAGCGGAGGAGCTGGTGGTATGCCGCCCAATCAGCAGTTTCTTGGTGCCGAGTTGCCGTCGTCCATATCGCCGCTCTGATTTGTTGCCCGATAAGAAGCTCTGTGAACTTCCCGAGCTCGCGACGAGTTGCATATGCAACAAATATGCAATTCGAAATATAGTTTTCATTGCTGGTTTGCTGATATGATCCTGCAATTTTAGGATCAGTGGCTCGCTTACTAGACATACGCCAACACTCAACAGAACATCAAGAAGCCGGATGCGCCAGTCTTGATCGTTAGCCTCTGCACCCGTCTCATACTATAGGGGTAATGGTCGTTTCAGCGGGCTGAACTGTGAGTCTCGTGGAAGTCGCCATTGCAGTTGTAGAGTACGAGGGATAGCGAAAGACAGGCTGCAGAGAATCTATGGCAGGCCGTAAGCTTCAACGCAGCTTCGCAAAAGAGTGCCGTTTTCCAGATAGAAGTCGTCACGCAGACTCGGAAAGGTATGGGCGTCTAGCTGCAGGGACTGTACGGAAAAGAGGCCTGCCCTTACTTGGCATGTGGCTGAGTGCTAAGTACATCAAAACTCGCAAGGGATCATGGGCGGAGTAATAAAGTGAGTATTCGTTTTATTTAAGTACTGAGGGTGATATGTCTGAGCTTTTTGACTCATAATTACATTCATCAGTCAGTGGCCCATGATATTTTTCGGCTCATATGGCTCGTCCAAGTACCTGACATCCTCCTCGCTTAACTTGATGTTGACGGCGTCTGATCCCAGTTGATCAGTTTCCAAAATCGCACGAACCCTTGAACACAAGAAGGGAACGCACCGAGCACATCGTGCAGGTTCTTGATAGACGACGTCCCGACAATGGGCGCGCTGACAGCCGGCTTCGCCATCAGCCAAGCGAGCGCAGTCTGCGCCATGCTCGAACCCAGCTTTTTCGCCACTTCCTCCAACCTGCTTATAACAACTTTGTCGGCCTCACTTGGCGTGAATGTGGCAACATCAACATCAACTTTCTGACGGGTCGAGTTCTGAGGAGCCGACCAAGGGCGAGTCAAAATTCCGCCCGCCAGGGGCCACCAGCAGATGGAGCCAACGCCGAAGTGTGTGAGGGTGGGCATCATTTCGCGCTCTTCCTCGCGATAGAGCAACGAGTAGCAATTCTGCATCGAGATGAACGGCGTGAGGTTGTTTGCGAGCGCGTAGTTCTGCATCAGCTGGACTATATGCCCACAGCACCGTCAGCGGGCGACATCAATCAAGAGCGAGCTGGAACTCACACTGCCAGGCGTAACATGAGGACATGCCAATGTAGCGTGTATACCCTGCCTTCACGATGTCGTGAAGGGCGTGCATGGTCTCCTCGATGGGCGTGTTGGGGTCAAACCGATGACATTGGAAAACATCAACATAGTCGAGCTGCAGGCGGTCCAGGCTATGCTTGATCGCCTCAAAGATGTGCTTGCGGCTGAGCCCACCTTGGTTGACATAGCCCGCGGCCTCGGTCGTCTCGTCATATTTGGTCGTGTATTCGTGCCCGACAGGGCAGAATGCTTTGGTCATTACTACGATCTCGTCTCTTGGAAGCCCAAGCTGCTTGATGGCGTTGCCTAAAATGATCTCGGACAGCCCACCAGAGTATACGTTGGCGGTGTCGAAGGTATTAATGCCCGCGTCATATGCGGCTTTGATATGTGCTATGGCTTCATCTTGACCAAGGGCCCAGGGAATATTGCCGTCGGGTGTGCCGTAGGTCATGCAGCCGAGAATGATCTTGGATATCTTCAGCCCCGATTTACCTAGGCGGACTGGAAACGGTGGTCAGTTGGAATTAGACGTAAGTAGTCTCCAGATCGGCGAGCGTACCATAGGGCATGGGCTTGGGAGGGATAGTCATTTGGTGTTTCAACAAGGCTGAGTGAGAGGAGATGATAATGATTCATGATTGCACCGATAGCTCCAGATCTTTATAGCGTTCAGTCCGCTGGATTACGCGGCGCATGGATACCATTGTCCGCTGACGCGTACAAAACGCGACGCGCGTATGCCCTACACCAGTACACTCGGTGATCCGATATATAGCATTCAATTTACAATGGGTTCGTCTGATCTCGCAGAAGGCACTCGTAGTGTTAGACCTGAGAATTGGACGTGTACAGCGAAAATAGAGCGCAAGATCGATGTTAACAAACGAAAGGAAGCGCTTAGAGTGCTCTTGATCGGCCGTTGGCGTTGTCACTATAGAGGACCAGTATAAGATAGAAGCGCGTAGGTCAAGACACTGTAGACCGTAAGCTTAGGTAGAGGTCGAGAAGTGGAAGGAAAGCGGCGACTTTTCGCACCACGTGGTCATTCCTCGCCACAAGCGCGTTGGCCGAAGCCGCCTCTCTCCTCCTTCAAGTCGCAATCATGCGCACGATCAAAATTACTCTCAAGCTTTCCATCTCTGGATATATCTACGTCGACATATGTCGTATTCTATGACGCAAAATAGGACATGCGGAAGCATGTGGCTGCTGGACTGCGGAAGGATCATTGACTCGCAGGCCTCCACTTGGCCTCGACCCAAAATCGACCAAAATCAAAATTCTGCCAGCATCGCATTTGTGCCTACCTTGCAAGACTCCCAGTTCAACCCATGTACAAAGTCTGCGAGGTCGAGCTCTGTCGGGCTCGGGCCAATGACGGTTATATTGCCCGGCCACACCAGACCCTGGCGATTCCAAGGAGGAACCCAAAGCAGTAGTTCAGAGGATGCCGTCATGATCCAGCCATTCTCCAATTTGCAATCGTGTCTGAACTTGGGAGAGGTATTACTATGGGCACTACATCATTATTCAGCACAAGATCCATGTTCCTATGCATTTGTGATAGGCTACGTACCTGGCCTCCATCTCAGCTAGATCCCAGATCCGAATGGTGTTGTTCGCCGAGGCCGAGGCGATGCGCATCCCATCCGGCGAGTACGCCACGGCCACAACAATACCACCGTGCACTTTGATCGGTACACCCATCGGCTCCCTGGTCTCTGCATCCCACATCCGTACTGTCTGGTCCCGAGAGCCTGACACAATATTCTTCCCATCGGGCGAGAAGGCGATGGACTCGATCATTTCATCGTGTCCAAGTAAAGGCGATCCGATGGCGCCGCCACTCTCAGCGTCCCAAAGGCGTATTGTATTGTCCCAAGAGCCTGATGCGATCCGCGTCCCGTCAGGCGAGTATGCGACACAAGTCACAGTGTCTTTGTGCCCGCTGAGTGCCCCGACTTGTTCGCTGGTGCTGACGCTCCATATCCGAAGCATCTTGTCTGCGCCTCCCGAGACTATGTGCGCCCCATCAGGCGAATATGCAACGGACCACACTCGTTTGTCGTCGTGTTCGAATGGCTCACTCAAAGGCTCGCCGCTCTCTCCGTCCCATGTCCGTCCCGTCCCGTCAAAGGAGCAGGAGACTATCTGCGACCCGTCGGGCGAGTATGCAACAGAGTAAATGTTGTCGGTGTGACCTTCGGGGGCACTCTCTGCCTCGCCGGTCAGAGCATCCCAGACCTGCATGGTCCCATCAGCAGATCCAGAGACGATACGGGCACCATCCGGCGATTGCGAGACGGCATAGATACCTTTGCGGTGCCCCAAGATTGGTGTAGGCCTCTGCTGTGCGGTATCTACATCCCATATCTGAATTTTGCCTTCTTCACTACCCGAGATGATACTCGCCCCGTCTGGCGAGTAAGCCATGCATAAGAAAGTGTTCGAGGATCCTTGCGATGCTGCTCCTGCCGCTTCCAGTCCAACCGCTGCTGCATCCCATACCCGAACTGTGCCATCCGCTGATCCGGAGACAATGTGAGTGCCGTCTGGTGAGTATGCAACTGAGAAGACTGCGCTGGCATGCCCTTCCAATGGCGCTCCTGCTAACTTGCGTGCCTTTACATCCCACACACAAACTGTCTTGTCGCGAGAGCCTGAAACAAGATACTCTCCGTCCGGAGAGTACGCCACAGAGAATACGGAATCGGTATGTCCTTTAAGCACCCCCACTTCCACCCTGGTCTCGGTTTCCCAGAGCCGAATCGTGCTGTCCACTGAGCTTGATGCGAAGAATGTCCCGTCTGGCGAGTAGACGACACAGTATACTTGATCATTATGCCCTTTGAGTACTGGTCCAACAGTCTTGCCAGTCCCTACATCTAATATGCATAGTTTTGCGCCCCGGTCAGCAATAATTTGCGATCCATCGGACGAGTATGCAAAATAAGTCCCTCTGATTGGTGTGTCCGCAGCCCCGCCAGTTTCAGCATCCCACATGCGGATGGTATCATTGCAAGAACCTGAGATGATGTATTTTCCGTCTCGCGAATAAGCCACGCAGCTGACTAGCCCGCTGTGCTCAAACGGCGGCCGCACCGCTTCACCGGTCTCCGAGTCCCACATCCGTACCGTGCCGTCCTCGGATCCTGAGACGATGCAGTGTCCGCTTGGTGAGTATGCGATGGACCTTATGGGCGCAGTGTGTCCTTTAAATGGGGCTCCCACCACTTCACCTGTCTCTGGGTCTCGCACCTGAATGGTCCCGTCGGCAGACGCTGAAGCAATTCTTTTTCCGTTCGGCGAATATGCGACGGCCCAGACGTAGCCGGTGTGTCCTTCAAAAGTCTTAAGCATCGCTGGCCACTGATCCAACTTGCCCGCTTTGAAGCGCGCGGTGAAAGGATATTGCGGAAGATATGTTTGCGATACGAGAGACTGAGTTGGCGCGAATGGCAGGGCGGATAGGTAGATATGGGGCATACTCTGGGCGATAGGAGCCGCAAAAGTCTCCACAAATTGAATGACATCCTTGACGAAAGGAGAAGAGTCAACATCGTGAGCCTAATGTCTGGTGCTAAGTAATCGATTAATTTATCAAGCAGAGAATACACGAACCTGAACCCATTTTAGAATCGAAGCAAACAGCTTTGGTGCTGCGCCCATCTGTTTCAGTAGACTGAGTACTTCGAGCCAGTGAAGAAGGTTCTCTTTCAAGAGCTTTCGGAGGCCTTCCATCACCGTCTGACTATGTGGAGTATATTCCAAGTGCCGGCCGAAGAATCGAGCGGCGTATGCCAGAACAGGTCCAATAAACTGCGTCACACAATTGGGCAGATCTGGTATAGCTGCGTTGGACGTGTACGAAGATTTCAGTCTGCCAATGTTGAAAGTAAGCCGAGAGTTGAGGATCCGCAGGCACGGACTCGCAAAATGTTGATCGTGCTCCTTTGGATCAATGAAGTAGGCCAGACTGCGGCTCTCGTCGGTAAGAAAATCGAAAAATGATGCGTGGCGAGCAGTAACCACAACATCATCGCTGACACCATTCATCAATGAACCAAGGGGTGCCAATACGGTTTCGAAATCTTCCTTGCAGCTGGCATCGGTTCCGCAGCACAGGTCTACAAAATCACTCTTGGAGAGCGGTTCTTTAGCAGCTAAAATGCAACCCATCACACGCTTGAAACGCAGTAGGGCCTGAACGTCTCGCTCCGGACATTTTCGACCAAGAATCAACCGATACAGATCGTCCAGGCTCTCCCCTCCTTCGAGTATCTCAGCGATGAGTCTTGTTGCATGCTGAACACCTTGTTCATCCGCTTCACGTATGGCTCGGCAAGTGGTGGCGGCCCACTGAAATACATGACCCGAGCCTTTGACAAGCATACCGAGCCATCGCTCCCTAAACGACCACTCCTTGTCGAGGGCATCATTGACACAGGAAAGCTGCTGCTCTATAAAAATGGCAATGTCCAGATCAATGGTGGCTAGATCCATGGTGTCCAGACGCCTATGTTGAATGTACGGAGTTTTGCCAGACAATGCTGTGACAATATCTTTTTCTGGGCGAGCTGTCACCAGAATGCGAAAATTTCGAGGCAGGGAAGAGGCATATTGCGACAGCACTTGAAGCAGAGGCTCGCGAGCGGCCATGTTTCCACCCTCGTCGAGTGCGTCTATAATGATCACCACAGGGCCGGCGATTGCGAGACATTGAGCAGGCCCAAGGACGAGTTCCTCCATCTGCTGCATCGGTGACCCCCCTTTTGCCAGCGAGCGATTCTTATGCGCTACATCGCAGAGCGCCACCCTCCAATACGGATCGAGGTCCGCAATGTCTCGAGAGATGGTGCTCAATAAATTTCCTGGGTGACGTCGTGCCTGGTCTGCTCGACTGAAGGATACAAATGATCCCAGTCTCTTTACTTTATGGTAATGCTGGGCGAGGGTGTTGGCAATGACGGATTTCCCGAACCCGGGAATACCGGTGAGGACCAACATTTTGGGAACATCGTCGGCGTCTGCTTTATTGATCCACTGGTGGAGCTCTTCTAAAACAAATTCGCGAGTCCCTGGTATGCAGACTTTGGCTGGGTCGAACGCACCACCGTCGGCAAAAGGCAGGTCATTGATGATCAGGGTTACAGCTACGATGGGGTCAGCCTTATGTTAGTGATGGGGCTCAGGCGCACTTACCAAGGCTCTCGATCTGTTTCGTTGTATCCTGTATGCTCTGAATGCCTTCTACACAGCGGAGAGTCATGATATCAATCCGAACAACCGCGCGTTCGTTAAATCGTCTTTTGAGCTCTTTGAACTTTTCGTCGTATTGCTGGATTTTTGACACCACCCCGGTCAGGGAGAGGTTCAATATCCTCTCCCCTGAAGAATATCGGTAAGCTGGCGGCGAGGTGAAACTAGCTGATCGCTTACGAAACTTCTTGTCGGATGTGTAGTCGCGAATAAGATAGGCACATTCTAACGTCAGAGAACTTAGATCTTCGAGGATTGCGCGATGTGTGTTGATTGTATTTAGAGGTTCAGTTTCCGACAGAAACGAGTGCACGTCGTTGATGGTCTCCATGAGTTGAAACACGGAATCGTCGCGTTGTTGCTGGGCAATAATAACCTGTTTGCTCGTCACAATTCAACATACACATAGCTAGCAAAAAGACAACAGACGCACCTTGGGTACAGCTGACAGTATGAAGCATGCAGTCTGCACATAGGGATGGATCTATTCGTACGGCTTTAATATGCAGATGCGGAAGCATCTGATCAAAGAGTCTCACTTTGGATACTCGATCGATTATCTTCGCGAATAGCTCCAATTTTTCTAGGACCGAGCCCCAAACATCCACGAACGATTTCGCGGACTCATCCAGTTCAATGCTCATACCGGATGCCATCTGGACTTTTTTTAGCGTCGATGGAGTGAAATCCATTTGGTTAAGACCCCTTCTTGCTTGCAGCAGAACATCTTCCTGTTGGATATCGGCAACATCTACATCTTGCGAAATGGATGACAGTTCAAAAGAAATGGACGTCGGTAATGGTCGAAGCACGCCAGTATTATCGGCTTTCCACAGCTCGAAAGAGACTAAGAGACGGGAGATGATTTAGAAAAATAACGAAAATCGTCGAATAAGTCATACCAGGAGAGCTCTCTCCAATAAGTGACTGCACGAGCATCTTCGCCTCGCCCTTTTCCTTCGTCCCGACCAGGATGCGATGCTCCAAGAGTTGTAAGCGGATGGTGGATGTGCTTGGTGTTTGGCTAATAGTCCTCTGTCAGTGTGCTGATGCCACATAAGATATAAGTTACTCACAAAGTATATGTATCACTCCACGAAAGCTCAGAGTTTCCTTTGACGAACGTGGTTTGAAAAGCCTTCTGGTCTTCAAGAAAGATTTTGATGTAGAATGGCTTTTTCCACCAAGTCTTCCTCAGGAGTTTGTTGCACCGTAAATCTGTGTAATCGTGAGATCCCTCATCTTGCCCATGTTCGAATACATACTGGAGATCCGAGCTTTCACGAGGGTTGTCGAGCCGAGTTCCCTATACGTGATTCAATCAAGAAGGCATAAGAGCAACGAGTTTTACTGACAGATGGTTTGTTTCGACTTCGTGATCCATCTTCAGAGCTCGACAATGATCAATGAACAGTTGAGGGTTGTAGGCGCCCAGCGTTTCGGGTGAGCCTCGTGGTCCCAGCAGCTGTAACTTTAAGCAGGCTCTGGCTCCGAATCCTTGCCGAGCGGCCACATTGAATTTGTGGCGCAACTTGCAAGGACATGATCACAGTAATCTCAAGTAACCGAGACTGATTCTGCTACATTTCTACTGCACCATACCCTTTCAACAATTGCACTATCGCCTCCACCTTCGCTGCGTCTTTGCTAAATTTATACTTTTGCACTTCTGCCAATGCTGTACCATGCTTTTCTCCCTGCGCGTTGACATTGGCGCCGTGCTTCAGCAACACCTCGATAACCCAAAGATGGCCATTGAACGATGCCACCTGCAGTGCACTGCCGTGCTCTCCCCCGTCAATGTTGACATTGGCGCCGTGCGCTATCAGCAGCTTGACGACTTCGAGGTGACCATTATAAGCAGCTGCTTGTAGGGCGGTTCCGTATTTCCCTCCCTCGGCGTTCACATTCGCACCACGATCCAGCAGAAGTTGAATGATGTCAAGCCGACCCCAGTGGGATGCTGCTGCTGCCTGCAATGCTTCACCCCGCATTCCTCCTGTAGCGTTGATATCCGCACCGGAATCCAGCAGCAACCCGATGATGTCTAGGTGGCACTCATATGATGCTTCCTGTAGCGGAGTAGTACTGAATTTTCCTCCCACCGAATTAGTATCCGCGCCGTGTCCTAACAGCACCTTGACGACTTCGGATTGGCCCCAATGAGACGCCGCATGTAGCGCGCTTCCAAACTTTCCACCTGGTGCATTGACTTCTGCACCGTTCTCCAGCAGTATCCGGATGATTTCCAAATGGTTCCTTCCCAACGATGCAGCCGCTTGTAGTGCACTGCCATATACACCTTCCTTTGCATTGGCATCAGCACCCTGCTCCATCAGTAGCTTAACAATGTTTAGGTTGCCTCGATAAGATGCAGCTTGCAATGCACTGCCATACTTCCCACCCTGAGCCTTGACATCCGCACCGTGCTCCAGAAGCAACTTGATCATATCGGGGTTGTCTCGATGAATCTCGGCCTGCAGCGCACTTCCGTATTCTTCTATCGCGACATTCACATCTGCACCATTTTTCACGAGTAATTTGGCCACATCGTGATGACCCAAAGCGAATGCCACCTGGAACACAGTGCGACCGTCATCTCCCTTGGCACTGGTATCTGCGCCGTTTGCCAATAGGAGCTTGAAGATCTCAAGGTTATCGGTATTCAATGCCGCATGGAGCGCTGTGCTATGCACCCGGCTCCGCGCGTTCACGTCTGCTCCGTTCGCTAGGAGCAGCTTGACGACATCGAGGCGACCCTGGTAAGATGCAGACTGCAGGGCAGTTCCGTGCATCCCTCCTTCGGCATTCATCTCCGCGCCGCGGTCCAATAGCAGTTTGATGACGTCGGTCCGACCTGATTGAGATGCAACTGCTGCCTGCAGCGCCCCGCCTTTCGTTCCTCCCGTTGCGTTGACATCTGCGCCGAAGTCCAACAACAGTTTGACAATGTCGAGGTGACACTCATAGGACGCGTCTTGCAGAGGAGTGCCAAACTTCCCCCCTTCCGCATTGGCATCCGCGCCATGCCCTAAGAGCAGCTTAGCGACCTCATACTGACCCCAATGAGATACCGCATGCAGAGCGCTTCCAAATTCTCCCCCCCGTGCGTCGACGTTCGCGCCGTGCTTCAGCAAAATCTGAACGATGTCAAGATGGCTCTGACCTGACGACGCAGCCGCCTGGAGCGCGCTGCCGTGTATGCCTCCGCTGGTGTTGACATCAGCGCCGTATTCTAGAAGCAGCTTGACTGCATCGAAGTTGCCTCGATAGCACTTGACCTGCAATGCACTGCCGTGTGATCCCACTGCGATGTTTATGTCCGCACCTTTCGCTAGGAGTAGTTTCGCGACCTCGAGATGGCCTAAATCGAATGCGACGTGAAACGCTGTGCGGCCATCCTCTCCTTTAGCACCAACATCTGCGCCATGTGTCAGCAAGAGCTTGCAAATCTCGAGCTGATTCGCCTTAGATGCTGCGTGAAGCGCAGTGCTCTGCACTCGGCTCTGGGTGTTCACATCTGCACCACTCGCTAAGAGCAGTTCGACGGCTCTGAGGCGGCCCCCATCAGATGCGGCCTGTAGAGCGGTTCCGCGCATCCCTCCCCCAGCATTCACGTTCGCGCCGTTTTCTAATAGCAGCTTGATGACTTTGATGTGACCTGCCTGTGATGCTGCCTCCAACACTGTTCCCAACGGGTGCCACCAGCCGTTGACATCGGCGCCACTCTCAAGCAGCAACTGGCAGATCTCAAGATGTCCTGCATTTGACGCGGCTTGCAGCGGAGAACCAAAAAAGTCTCCACCGGCATTGACATCTGCGCCTAGTTTCAAGAGTAGCTTGACAACTTCGAGTCGACCCCCCTCCGACGCCATCTGCAATGCGGTGCGTTGCTGTCCTACTGTGCTCCTGACTGGGAGAGCATTTTCTACTAGCCGTCTGGGCTGCCAACCTCCCGCTGATACTAAACGTAGCCCAGAGCTATATCGACCTCTCAGACCCTGATCCTCTGCACCATTTGCTAGCAGAAGCTCAATAATCCGTAGTTGGCCCCAGAACGATGCTCCTTGGAGGGCGGTACCGTATTCTCCTCCCCGGGCATTGACGTTGGCGCCATTCTGCAGCAGTAGCTTCACAGTTTTGAAATGGCCCTTCACTGAGGCAGCCTGCAGTGGCGTCCCCAGCCAGCCTCTGTTGTCATTCACAGCCATTTTTTGCTTTATCAGGTACTCTACCGCATCGTTCAATCCACAGCAACTGGCATAATAAAGCGATGATGCGATGTTGTCAGTGTCGAGTGTGAAAGGTGGTTGGTCCCAGGGTTGGTCTGGCTGATAGAATCGAACCCAGTTGTGTACTGCATAGTTGGGTAAAGGCTCGAAAAATTTTAGTAGGAGATGTCGGAGTGTATCAGAATCGGAGGCATCTACTGCGGTTGAATGATAGTGTGAAACCCAGTTTCTAGCTGCATATTCAGCCAGTGGGAAAGCGTCAATATTATCCGCGGTGATAGAGTTAGGTTTGATGAAATTTGATAGATACGCGAGGCAGGTTTGAGCAATGGCTGAGTGCGAAAGGCTCTCGTTGGTCCAGAAGCGATTGATAGACCCAAATCTGATCTCGTCTGATAGCATGTACTCTTTGACCGATAAATGCGCCAGTTTCAGTGTTCCTGCCAATTTTTTCAGTCGTGTCTGGTATTTTTATCGGGCCGTCGCCATACCTTCCTCCTCAGTCACCAGTCCGTAGCAAACCTTTAAGACGTCGCGGGGATCAGAATATCGCCTGTCTTTGTCGTACATCGGCTGGTTGACATCATTGCTAAAGTCGATTGTCGCCACTTCGGCAATTTCCTCCACAGAAACCGCTCTTCTCGAGAAGGCAATCCATTGCAAGAAAATTTTGAGGTCATCAGGATGAGAGGCCCGCGCGAGGATCCTGGAATATGACTCATTCAAGTCTCGAGGCAATGACTTGAGCCGCTTCTCCAAGTCTCGCTTACTCACGCAATCCATCAGTTCATCATACTGTAACGCGACCCAACGGAACCTAGACCAATACACCATCAACTTGGATTGCATTGAGAGTTTATATTTGACTTACATTCCGTCTGCACCCTCAATGAGAGCCACTCTAATCATTCGCTTTTGGTCATCGCTCCATTTCGCCTCTTCAGAGAGTCGCGCATCGATGTAGCGACAGATATCCTCGGCGACTAGCTGAGCAACAATTGATACATCTCGCAGGGATGCAATGGTAGCAAGAGTGCGCTGAATCTCTGACCCTGGACGGCTAGTCACCATAAGATGAAGCTTCCCCGACATGTGAGAAGCGGCGGATCGTATCCATTTTAACAACTTCGGCCTCTCGCTGCACTCGTCTATCGAATCAATGATGATGAAAGAGGCGGTGAAAGACTCCAATATTTGCAGTAGGGTATCCTCGAGTTGGCCGATAGATGGTTGACTCCGCCCGTTATCGCACTGACTGCTGTATAATTCTAGCAGTGGACCAGGTATTCGATCGCAACGATCAGAAAGTTGCATTATCAGCGACCGAAGCATCTTTTCGTGACAAATGAGCTCGGACTGAGTATTGCGAGCATCGAAGAAGAAATATGCATGGCCAGTAGCTGGTTTTTCTGCGCAGAATTTCTTGACGTTATTGATCGCAGATGAGCTGACAAAATTTATGGGTATTATCTTTCCATGAATCATATGTAATAGCTTACCATAACACAGTTTTTCCACAGCCCGCTAGAAAGTAAACGTATGAGAAGATGATGGCTACTTTGCAAGCACAGGCTTACGACCACCATGGAGCCAGAGAACGGATCCCGGCTGTTCCTTCCATTGCACGAACGTGCTGCCCTTAATGAACCAGGATCCCGTCTCTGGCTGATGCTTCTCTCGGGCTGCGTTGTAATTAGGTGAGCTGTCTGGAGCAGACATCCATCTCTCAATTTTATCCCCTTGAAATACAACGTCAGCGTGAGTATCAAGTGACAATGTGAAAACAATGGAATGCAACTTTTTTGGTCGTCTTGGGTTCCTTTTACTCTCACATGGATGTCAAATTGCACCCTGCGATCCAGTTTACCTATTAGATCGGTGCATCGGCCTTTACATTCGTCGATACGAGATGACATGTCGGAAGCTGTATGTTTCGCTGCCCGCGCTGGTGCGTAAAGTAGGCTTGAGAATGATTATTCTGATCGGGGTAAAAATGATACGGACCAATGATTGAAGCCTTTCCCTTCATCGCCGGACTGACATATTCGTGAATAATCAATGCGGCGTCCAAAGTCGCGCGGCCGATCTCGTCAATGACGTCCAGCATTCCGTCAATCTCTGGAAGGTTTGCTTGCAAACTGGCCGCACCAGCCATCTCGCGCAGGCTTTCCGCAAGATCGCGAACGGCATTGTCTTCAGCAACTTGGTGCTGGGCGACCTTGCTCAGGGCCGTGTATAAGCAGATTGAATGAACATCAAGAGATCGACTAAAGACCTCCCACCTTGTACAAGGATGAGAGGACCGTCCATGCCACGTTCAGAATTGGGTGAGACTTTGTAGCGCCATGTTAACAATTGCAATCTTTGCAGTAAGCTGGTAACATACCGCGGCAAATTCATCAATAAAAGGCACGATTTTCTGGAGCACAGTTCCAACTTGTGCCCCAATGGTGCTCGCTATTTCGGCACCATCTGCACCTTTGACCTTGGCCAAGCGCCTCATGTCCTCATCGACAATCTTCATAAAGGCTGCGTGAGACTCAGAGAGGAGATTAAGCTTGACTGAAATATGCGCAGCCAGCTCTTTGCCGGTCTCGTTTCTGAGACTAAGTTTCGTAGCTGCTGGAGAAGTTCAGGTGATGAGGTCGTGATGGAATGGCACGCGTACCACTATCAAGCAGATCCAGACCTTTCCCGGTAAAGCTGGCCACCAAGTGCCTTTTGGTAGGGAAGCGCTGCCATAGAAGATTTTGGCGAAACACAACAACTCGAATTTTTGAAGAAGTGTCAAAGTGGCTACGTGCAAGCTCGATCATGAAGCATTCGAGAGTGACGACAGTACCACTGGACTCACAAAGGTCTCTTTATGACCCATTGAATAGGTGGCTCCAGCAGGGCCTTTGATGTTGTAATGACTGCCTTTTCGTTTACATAGACAATCACGAAGTGATCAGGTTGTTGAATGGGATTTGCGCTCTCCAGCTCCCCCACGATTTGGATATCTATTGTCAGATCCGGTCGTCAATTCTTTGCAAACACACAATAAAGGGTGGCCTGTATCATACTGACCCATTGAGGTTACAGATATCATTGTTTAGATTTGATTCGTAGTGTGTGGGGTGATACAATTGAGGCGACGATGCGTCGTCGGTGCCTGATGGAAAGTCGTGATGCCTTCCTTTGCCTTCCGTCTGAATCCTGTCCACTCTTTCTCGATAATCTTTCAATAACTTCCTCTCTTTTGAAGGTAGCTTAGCGTTGGGAATGATGTTCTGCATCATTGGGCACAGCGCGCAGAGTTGCAGCGGTCTGCCTGGTAGCTTCTTACCATAGACGCATGACGCCCGGGGGACGACGCATATGAAATGAAGGCTACTATGTACAAGGTCACAACTCCAAACCGTCTCATCCAAATTGCACTGGGGGAAGATTTTTTCCCTCAGCCCGATTTCCCACCTATTCGACTCTGGGCTGGATACATACAACGCTGCGATGGCAACGTATATCTTGGAGCATAGTCCCTGGTTCCAACGAGCACCTGTCTGTCCGCCCTTGTCGCTCGTTTGAGCCACATCCATACTCGAGCGAGATTCCATTCCCTAATTGTTCCACGTTGTTTTGCACGGCCATCTATGCTCGACTTGCATACCTGATGCTTTGTGGAGTCTGTCATGGAACGCGAGGTGGCCTCGACGATGGACGCATATTCAGAGGTCATGACCCCAGCGCTCGCAAAATTGAGTGATGCTCTTCGATCACACCATCCGCCTAGCACCCCCCTCCGCATATCATCCTCCATCAACTTCGTCCTCGTCATGACCTTTTACTACGAGGACGCTCGCTATGCGCCTCACAAAGCCGAAATCGTGCAACTCCAGGCTCTAGCCAAGGATCAGCACCGCCATGGCCGATGGCGGCAAGCGCGTCTTTCGGCACGAGTCGAGGTGACTAGGGGCCGAATTCGTTTGTGATGGACGTTCAATGCAATCAAGGCTTTCGACCACGCCTGGTCGATCCGACCTCAGGCTCTCCCACAAATTGCGTATCGCACAAGCTCTCTCCGCGCGCCTGCCCTCCATGCATGCGATCCATTCGCTGGTCATCCTCAGCCCAACAGTTTCGGACTGAGCCACGGGTCGTTAACTATGGTGGGGGTATGGATGCGTTTTCAGGTGTGCAGTGAATGGGAGTATAGACGGACTCCAGGTGGAGGTCATCCTTTACGGGCAAGACCGCATGCAGAAGAAGCCGCAACTAGTGCAGGGGTACTATTTTCGGCGGCGCACATGAGTGTATCGAGTGCCTTGGGGACTGCGCAAACCGATCAGAGAATCGCACCAGGATCGTCTACAGTAATTCAGTAACCGCCGGAGGAACCTCGCGGATTCTGCACCATACCAAAGCTTTCTGAAGTTCCTCGATTTCAATTTGCCAGAGTCAAGTGTCTGGACACGTGATACCGTTTAGCAGTTTAGGCTTAACCTGCCGCACGCCCTGGCATGCGACATTGGCTGTCCAACGACTAGCGAGTCTAGCGACTCGGAAAGACAAACCGTGTTCTTCAAGTCACTGAAACTGGGTTTATTTCAGCAGTTTAGGCTAAGTTAGGCCTCGTCTAGCTGAGAGCAAGTTGATAACTCCATGAGTTGAAGTTCTCCAGCTCAAGTATAAAAGTGCAGGCAACTTCAGCCTCTCTCTCCCATCTTCCCCAGCTTTTCTTTTTCTAACTGCACAATGACTCCCCCACCATCTCATCAAACCCTGCCTCCACGTTTCGCCGACCTCAAGCGCGAAATCGCTGCTTCTCACCCTGAGTTTCAGACTCGTGTGACGAAGGCGTGGACTGAGCTGCTAGCAGCTCTCGAGGAGCGCACTGGTGAAATCATCGCCGCTGGGCCGAATGCAAGTCTCTCCGTTTCTCGTGCGATTCTATGCCTGTATTGACGCTTCTATTCTCTGCCCAGTTCATTCCCCAGATCAACTTCATGGACCTTCAGTCGTTAACATCCGAGCAGCGCCTGGATCTTAAGCGCAAGGGCTGCTTGATCATCAGGGACGTCGTCGAGGATGCTCAAGCCACAGCCTGGAAAACTGGACTTGACGAGTTTGTCAAGATCAATCCCACCGCTGATGGTAAGCTTATCAGAACATGCATATGCTGCAATGACACTGACTATCATATGTATAGGATTCCCCGAGGGAAACAAACAGTTCTTCAACCTCTAGTGTGTACACTCATTCGCATTCACCGTGTATTATTGACATTTTCCCATTATCCGGTAGCTGGACCAAACCTCAAGTTCAGGCACGCCAGCATCCGAATGTACTGGCCGCCTCTGCGTGGCTGAACAATCTGTTCCACACTAAGTCTGACAAAAAGCTCGATGGCGTTGACCTCTCAACCCCCCTCAGCTATGCCGAGTATGTTCACAGCTGTCCGCCCAACTCGTGATGTGGTACTGATCCGGCCGCGGCTCTTCAGTCGATTCAGAATGCGCCAGCCGGGTGGATATTGGGACGCCCACCCCCCACATGTTGATGGCGGTGGAATTGAGCGCTGGGAGGACCCTGCCTTCCGTGCTGTGTTCGGGGACATCTTGGCGGGTGTCAACTGGCGTGAGCACGATCCATACGACATCGAGGCGCGCCTCGAAGCTCGCACGTCGACATACGGGCGCAAGGGCCAGGCGTCATGCTTCAGAACGTTCCAGGGCTGGCTCGCCATGACGTGCGTCTTTCTCTCCCTACTCTTCTGCAATATGCTCATGCGTTCGGTGCCTTGTTCACAGTCAAATCAGTCCCGGCAACGGCACCCTTCAGTTATTCCCAGACATCGTCCTCTCTAACGCATACCTCATCTTGCGCCCATTCTTTCGTCCCGCTTCTCCCGCCCTCGCCCAGTCGATGGACGCCAAGGACTGGGTATTCGACACATCGGACTCTGATTGGCCAGCTATCGTCCCTGGTGAGGTTGGCTTCCTAGGCCCATACCCCACCGCCAAGTTACACCCGCACCTACGTCTCGACGGCGCGATGACGAGCATCCCGACCGTGCGCCCTGGCGACATGGTCTTCTGGCATTGCGACATGATCCACGCTGTTGAGCCCGAGCACACGGGCCAAGAAGACTCGGCGGTGATGTATATCGGAGCAGTGCCCACGACCCCTCACAACACCGAGCACATCAAAGAGCAGCTTCCCACATTCCTGGCGGCGGCGCCCCCGCCTGACTATCCGCAGGGCGTCAGTGAGGCAGGATACATCGGGATTGGATTGGAAAGCGATGTTGTGGGTTTGGGGAGGGCTGCTATGGGTTTGGCATATTAGGTATATCGAGTGGGCAAGGTATTCTGCCGATATCAAAGCTGCCTTTTCTGGCTCAATGTGATTGTGTCTTTTTCTGGAGTCGAGTTGTTCCTGAACCGGCGATCATCGATCATCTTTGGCGAGCGCTCAGCTTGATGCAAGCTTGATGCCAGGCTCGACGGTGGCTATGCAATATCATGTGCCATTGTTTGTACGTAACCTCTTTGCACGTCATCCTGTTCCATCACACCTTCTGGTCCTACAGAAGCTGCATTCCCTGCTGTGGGAACACTCGGCTATGAGCAGAGCCTTTATCTGCATATCTATCTGCCGAGGTCTCAAGCGGGCGGGGTGCTGTGCGCCGAGCAGGTGCTTGCTTCCATGAACGGGCGCCCACGATATGCATCGCCACGGAAGGCTCGGTCATTCGGTGTTTCAGGGTTCGATGAGACGTCGCGCGCGCCGTAGGCATTGCCTCGTTGAAACCATGCATGCAGACATATAAGTGGATTTACCGGCGCTGGTTCCTTCTCCTTATCCACTAGCCATCTTTCCTCCCCCCAAATCGAGTCACATCCGCTAGCACTATGGGCCGAGCTCATTTCCTTTGCTGTCTGCCTGCGCGTCTTGGCGTCTTCTTGTTCTCGCTGGTGGAGACCCTTGCAGCAGGATTCTTGGCTGCTGTGTTCATCATCGCTCTTATCCGTAATGAGAAGAGTATGTCCAGGTATCCGATCATATCCCTCGCAACTAAACTTCTTTCTCGCAGATCATGACTTACAAATGACCAAGTTCACGCTTGCAGTCTGCATCGGATGGGCTGTCTTAGCCTGCATAGTCTGCCTAACCTCGTTCGCTGGGTGCGCGCAATCGTTAGCTCCCATATCAATGTTCACTGAAATCTCTCGACATCAGCTTCATCGGGGCGATAGCCAAGAAAGCCGGCGGCATCCGCGCCTACGCCTCCACCATTGCCTGGCTGCTCGGTGTACAGATCATTTGGGGCATCATCGGCATCGTCGCCCTCTGGGTCGAGCCCAAGACGGACTTCATCCAGCAATGTGAGAACGGCAAGACCGACCAGAATACTATCAACATCTGCACCAGTCACATAAAGGAAACCAAGGGCATTGCCACGGGGCTCGTCGTCCTCGTTATCCTTCTGCATGCTTGTAAGCATGTTTCTGCTCCCTCATGGATTGGGTGTTGATCCACGCTGCGCTCTGTAGATCAATTGCACGTTGTGGGAGGCTATGCAAACGAGCTGGAGCAACAACAGCTCAACCGGGACATCATCCTCGGAAGCAAGTACGAGCTTGGCCACTCCGAAGACTCGAGACCTATGATTGGTCCAGATACGTCGTATGCATACGCCGATGCAGCCCATTCGTATGGCCACCAGCGCGGACCCAGTTACGCATAAACTCCTTGGAATGTACCTGATGTGGATGTTGTCGAACATTCTGAACATTCTGTATCATCGTGTATCGTGTTATATAGCGTTTTTTGCAATGCCCGCAATTGCGCGTCGTCCATTTCTGTCGTCTGAACTGCTGAAAGCTCTTAGACAGCCGCCCTGCTTTATAGCAAATGACCCATCTATAGCTAAGCCTATTGAAATGAATTCAAGAGATCTGATGAACATTTACTTACAATCCAACTCCTCGCATTCCACTCCTGAGTTTATGCAACCCGCTCGCTCATCTTAGACCCGAACCTACGACTTGAGGGAAGGCTATGAATGCGATGCCAGGGGTCAATGCTTGTCAGTGCCGGGTGCAATATTAGTGTCGTCAAGCCGGAGTTGCGGGGCGAAGTGAAACGACGTGCGAAATCCTGCGAAATCCCTCCTGTTCTCAATTACTTTCACCACAATCGATTACCGTTACTTGGGCCAATACGGCTCGTCACTACTCTCGCGGAAATGACCCCAGTGACCAAGGATGCGGATAAACCTGCCCCGATGTCGCGCTCGTCCTCCGTCGACGAAAGAGGGATCGCCTCTCCTGGACTGCAAATTCCAGAAACGAGAGATGGTTTTTTTGGATACAACGAGGAAAAAAGCTTGCAGCATGTGGGTGCATTTAGCTTCCTTCCCCGAACCATGGTTTTACCTCGCCTTTTTGCAGATCGAGGAGAAGTACTGGGCACATCGGCGTGGATCTGATGTTTCCGGTCCTAAACCCGTCTCGATCGTTGGCCCTTCAGGATCTGTACAGGGAGATAATCATTCTGACGGTGGCTCTTCCTATACCGGGGGCTTCTTAATGTCATCAATTCACGAGGACGCCCCACGCCCGATTACCCCTCAACTGCTAGTTAATCAAACCATCCATGTAGCCACGGTCGACGAGGAAGAAGAGAAAGAAAAGGAGGCTGAAGCTCATGTGCATGGTGAGTCTCACACCGAGCTACTTTATCAATACTTATAGTTTTGCAGCGGACACCACCATCACTCCTGAGCTCGCATCACTGTTTCAGTCCCTTCAGAAATGCCTCGACTTACGCGACAAATATATGGTCAAGTCGCGCCAAAGAATCAGCGACAACCCTAAAGACCATGACGGTCACTTCCCGGGGCTCGCCGATCATATAGCAGATGTTTCGGCTGCTCGGCCGGATGCAGATCTTAAGACTAACAACCCGCCACCCTCGCCATACCAGCCATGGAAGATATATCCCGAGCCACCACCGCCTCATTGGCATTGGAAGGACAAAGACAACGTCGTTAGCTCAGAAGAGCCAACCCATCGCTCAACAGGCGAATTTCGATACGAGGACTGCCATATACCCGGTGCCCATCCTTGGGCTTTCGAGATTGACGATAAGGGTGTTTACCAGATTTACGAGAGTAAAGGTGATTTGAAATACCTATCTGCATATATGAATATTCAACGACAGCTTGCAGGCGATACCGACAAACCATTGTTTGAAGTTCCGAGTATTAGAGAGTACTTTGTGGATTTGGACTACGTCCTCGGAGTCATCTCTGACGGGCCCGCCAAGAGCTTCGCATTTCGCCGCCTCAAGTACCTCAACAGCAAGTTCACGATGTACAGCTTGTTGAATGAGTATCAGGAGCTAGCCGACATGAAGGTGTGTTGTGCGAGATACACTTCCTCGACATGCTCTTATGCCCCCTAGAGCGTTCCTCATCGAGACTTCTATAATCTACGAAAGGTCGACACTCACGTACACCATTCTAGTAGCATGAATCAGAAGCATCTACTTCGATTCATCAAATCCAAGATGAAGAAGTGCTCCCAGGTAGGTCTGATCATGGTGCAATGACAGCCGGTTTACTAATTGCAAACCAGGATGTCGTCATTTTCCGCGATAACGCCAAGCTGACCCTTGAGCAAGTCTTCGACTCTCTGAAACTGACTGCATACGATCTCTCTATCGATACGTTGGATATGCACGCTCACCAGGACTCGTTCCACCGATTTGACAAGTTCAATCTGAAGTACAACCCTATCGGGGAGTCTAGGCTTCGAGAGATCTTCTTGAAGACGGACAACTATATCGAAGGGCGATACCTGGCGGAGCTCACCAAAGGTGGGATATCATTGACCTGACTTGTGGATATCACTGAACGGAGCTCCATCAGAGGTCATGACCGACCTCGAGCAAAGCAAATACCAGGTAAGCTATAAGCAGTGGCACCTGTAGCGACACACAGGCTAACGAATGCTGCACAGAACTGCGAATGGCGTCTTAGCATATACGGCCGCTCAAATGACGAGTGGGACAAGCTTGCCAAGTGGGTCGTCAACAACAAGCTGTTTTCGCACAATGTGCGGTGGTTAATACAGGTTCCTCGCCTGTACGATGTCTACAAATCCAATGGATCCGTCAAAACTTTCGAAGACATTGTTAAAAGTGCGCCATTTTCAACTGCTAGGACGCTATGGATGTGTTCTTACGGCGCTCATTTGCCTTCCAGACGTGTTCCGGCCGTTGTTTGAAGTCACCAAGGACCCGTCATCTCATCCCGAACTGCACATATTCTTGCAGCGAGTTGTTGGCTTCGATACGGTCGACGACGAGTCAAAAACGGAGAGACGGATCCACAAGAAGTTCCCATATCCCCGACTCTGGGATGCCAAGGAATCGCCACCGTACTCGTACTGGATATACTACATGTTCGCGAATATGACCAGCCTAAACAATTTCCGCAGCAAGCGTGGCTTCAGTAAGCTTTTCATATATGGACATGCGTTATATTTCACCACTTATCTCGCCGTACAGACACCCTTGTTTTGCGACCCCATAGCGGGGAAGCCGGTGATACCGACCATTTGACTTCCGCGTTTCTCACTTCGCACTCAATCTCACATGGGATCCTTCTCCGCAAAGTCCCCGCCCTCCAGTACTTGTTCTACCTAAAGCAAATCGGTATTGCTATGAGCCCTTTAAGCAACAATGCACTGTTCTTGACATATGAGAGGAACCCGCTCCCCGACTTTTTCAAGACGGGGTTGAATGTGAGTCTGAGCACTGATGATCCTTTGCAATTTCACTTCACGAAAGTAAGTTATTCTTCATGCCGTCATTGTTTCGTTCGGCTAAATGGTCATAGGAACCACTGTTGGAAGAGTACAGTGTTGCAGCGCATGTAAGGGCATTGGAACCTTCTATGATATACGCCCCTCTCATTACCACGTTCTAGATTTTGAAACTACCCCAGAGCTCCTTGGCAGAGCTCGCGCGGAACTCGGTGATTCAAAGTGGGTTCGAAATGGAAGTAAAGCGGCATTGGCTGGGCCAGGAATGGTACCTCCCTGGCGCGGCAGGCAACGATATCCACAAAGTAAGATTCTTCTTTATCCGTTGTCTTCTGGCCTAGATCGCTAATTGGATCGACGAAGACGAACGTGCCAGATATCCGACTGGCTTATCGGCATCGGACCCTCATAGAAGAACTAGCGATGATACGCACGAAGACCTCCATGATCTCCAATTCAAGCCCCAAAGCCAGCAACGGAGTTCTCCCTACGGCCGACGCTGTGGCTGCCCAAGCGATGGCGAAACGCGTTTGAAGACGAGGGCCTTATCGCCTTGTAATGTACTCTGGCCCACGAGGCTGTGTTACTGTAAATCCGATAATCTGTTCCGCGCTCAAACTCACGTTCCTCCACCATGTCGGCAGACACCTATCGGCGATTGGGAGGCAATGCATCTCCAAACTTAGGTCATCTTGCCCTGGAGCTTTGATATCCCCTGAGCGCTGCCGAATAGTGTGCCATTGGGCAAGGAGAAGCGTAATTTAGTGACAAGAAACCGCATCGATCAGCCTCGAAGCACAGTGCCTGGATCACGCGGCTACTTGGGCAGTCCCGCGGAGACAGTTGCTTGGCTTTTATATTGAATCCATTCATTTAGCGCCAAGGACTGCCTCATAGTATTTAACCATCAAAGGGTATATCGCTCAAGTTGTCCTGACTTCCTCCCCCCTCGTTTCTCCCGCCAAAATGTCAGCCGGCCCATCGCCCTTGGAAACAGTGGACTCCACGAACCCGCTGCATCGGCCAAGTCGAAATCTGGTCTTGTGCTTCGACGGCACATCCAATGAGTACAGCGACAACGCAAGTCACCTCGTTGCAAGAAGTTGCAAGGTGACATTGTTGGCTAACCTTCCTGCAGAACACGAATATAGTCAAGCTTTTTGGAACATTGGATAAGGAGAAGCCAGATCTCCAATTATGCTACTATCAAGTATGTTCACCTCATTTCACGATCCATTGCAAACTAAATGCGTTTCTTACAGGCGGGAGTGGGTCAGTACGAACATCACTAGATCCAGAGCGTGTCTAAAATCTGAACAGGCACATACTTCAAGCCCGGAGTAGTGAACCCCATGTTCACTTGGCTCGCGACGATCTTGGACGAAGCCGTTGCCTGGTGTGTAAACATCGATTTGTACGACTAGCTTGTTTACTCAAAAGATTCTAGGTATCTGAATGAGCATGTCATGGATGGCTACAAGTTCCTCATGCAAAATTATCGCACAGGCGACAAAATCTGTATCTTTGGGTTCTCTCGCGGCGCATATACGGCACGTGCACTAGCCGGAATGCTGCACAAGGTCCTGAGTTATTATTACCTTCTCAGGTTCTAACTCACTGACAAGTATTAGGTGGGACTCTTAGGAAAAGATAACGCTGAACAGGTCCCTTTCGCGTACAAGGTGTACAATAGGTCGGATGATGCTGCCAACACCTTAGCTGCAGGTTTCAAGCGAACCTTTGCGCGCGATGTGAAGGTTGAATTTCTGGGGGTATTTGATACTGTGGCAAGCGTCGGTGTATTGGTGCGAAAAAACCTGCCATTCACGGCGGCGAACTCGGCCGTGAAGACATTCCGACATGCACTATCCCTCGATGAGGTGGGTACCTAGTTATATGTCAAATTCATCCGCATTTATCATCACAACCAGCGACGCGCCAAATTTCAACCAAACCTCTACCATCGACCATCGCCTAACCCGGACAAGGATCCTCAGCATGCCAGTCTGCACACTTCCTACGTGCCCAAGTACTTTTCGGAAATCGAACGGGAGGTTTTAGCGGAGACCGCAGAACTCCGACAGAAGTTCTCATTCAAGAGGAACCCGCGCACCTCTGGAGTGAGCGGTGCCCCTTCTAGCCCTTCAATCAGCGCCAAAGCTGCCCGCGAGGCTGAGTTGATACTTGCCGAAGATGCGGAGTTGGTGGGAACGGACGTGTTGGAAGTCTGGTTTGCAGGATGCCACGGAGGTGCGTTTCCAGTTTCGCTCACCCCAGAACACGCACTGAATCCGAATATCCGATTTCCAGATGTCGGGGGAAGCTCGGTTCCTGACGCGGTTCGCCTCTCTCTTTCCCAGATCACCCTGCATTGGATGCTCCGCGAGATCGTGGCCGCGCAGTGTGGGATCAGATTCGACAACGATGCCCTCGCACTCGTCGGCTTCGACCCCACTGCGCCCGTGACATCATCGAATCCAGAGGACCCCTCAGACGCGGTGCAGCCGATGTACGACCAGCTGTCATTCAAGCCGTGGAAGTGGGCCGCGTTGGGGTGGTGGATACTGGAGATCATCCCGCTGCAGTTCAGCAGCCAGGATGGCAAGGGTGTGTGGCGCACGTTCTGGAGGTATGTGGGCACGGCTTGATTGACCACTTCATTGGCTGACGAGTCTGTGCAGCATCCATCGAGGCAGAGGAAGGAAGATACCAGATATCGGGCCCAAATTCCATACCTCTGTAAAGGATCGAATAGCCAATCTGAAGTATCGCCCTGCGGCCACCTGGGTATCGGGCACGGAGGTGTTTGTGGAGTGACCGCTCGATACTTGGGACGCCACGCCGGATCAAGTGATGTGATGAACGTGTATGTTTACCAGCCCTCGATGTTGTATTGATATGATCACGCCCTACCACAATGCCATACATTGTTTCAATCTACAGAACACCGCTCGCCAAGTAACCATGTAATGATGGTGGTGATTCAATTGCTGTGACCCGTTCTTCACCCATCTTGGTTGCTGGACGGGTGGTCCATATCTGGGGTTCCTCCACTGGACCCCACAGTTGACTTTATAGGTGTCTCTGGGCACTGCGGGTCTTGTATTAATCCTATCCAGCTGGCACCGCACCGATCAAGGTTGCACAGCAAAATTTGCTACGGAAGCATCTCCGAGCGGGCCAAAAAGCCGCCTGCGTCGAGCCGGCATCTTGACAGCTTGCCGCGATGGCAAGATGCAGTGGACCAGCGCCTGCGTCCCAGTACAAGGACCCATGTCGACGAGTCGCTCATTCCCCTACCACCATCACCTCTTCGGCCTCCTCAATATTATTCTTATCAACATCTAATCATGTCTGCTAATCAATCCCGGGCGACCACACTCGACCGTCCGAGTCGCACTCTCGTCCTATGTTTCGATGGCACTTCAAATGAATACAGCTCTTCGGTAGGTTATCCCTAGAATGAGTACGATCTACTTCTCATCTTCTATTAGAACACAAATATAGTGAAATTGTTTGGAGCACTCAATAAGAGCAAGCCAGGTCTGCAGCGATGTTACTATCAAGTGCGTTCACTTCTTTTGTCATAAGAGCACGATCTTACGCGAGGAATACAGGCGGGAATAGGCACATATTTTAAGCCTGGAGTCGTCTCTCCTCTGTGGGCTAAGCTTGCAACGCTTGCAGACGAAGCCGTAGCCTGGTACGCATATACCCGCATATACCATGATACTCATCCTGACTCGTGCACTAACTGCGATATAGGTACCTCGATCAGCACGTTATGGATGGCTACAAGTTCCTCATGCAGAACTATCTTGAAGGCGACAAGATTTGCATATTTGGATTCTCGCGTGGAGCGTACACAGCGCGAGCTCTTGCCGGGATGCTTCACAAGGTACCTGGTCTCTATTAGATAAAATTCTCGCGTGTTGACCTTCTTGCTCTTCAGGTGGGCCTTCTGGGGCGAGATAATCCGGAGCAGGTCCCGTTTGCGTACAAGGTGTACAAGAGAACCGATGCAGATGGGGAGATATTGGCGGCTGGGTTCAAGCAGACCTTTGCACGAGACGTCATGGTCGAATTTCTAGGTGTCTTCGACACAGTCGCAAGTGTCGGAGTGATATTGAAGAAAAATCTGCCATTTACCACGGCGAATTCTGCAGTCAAAACATTTCGACATGCACTGTCCCTCGATGAGGTTAGTAGGTTGTCATACGCAGGAATTCTGCTCTCGGCGCTTACGTTACCTTTACCAGCGACGCGCAAAGTTCCAACCAAATCTGTATCATCGACCTTCGCCCAATCCAACCAAGGATCCCCAGCGCGCCAGCCCCAACATCTCGCGCGTGGGGACGAAATTATCGTTTAGCCAATTTGGACACAGAGGCCTTGGATCCAGACTATCCGAGCAAGGTGCTGACCTCAAGAAACGGCTGTCGCTCACGAAGAGGCAGGATGACAAGCGTGCCTCTGCCTCGAGCGCAGACGAGCACCTGGCTGATTCTATGCCGTCGTATAACTCCGAAGGCGCCGATACGGACGTTTTGGAGGTGTGGTTTGCAGGATGTCATGGCGGTGCGTCACATTTCTTTTCGCTAATACGTGCACGCTAAATATCGCGGCGGCTCTTGTAGATGTCGGAGGAGGCTGTGTTGCAGACTCTACGCCTCTGTCTCTGGCCCAGATCGCCCTCCATTGGATGATTCGGGAAGTCGTGAATTCGCAATGCGGGATTCTCTTTGACGAGGCTGCGCTCGAGCGCTTGAACTTTACGAGCAATCAATTTCCGAAGCCTAAGGAGCCAGCCGATGATGATGACGAACGAGTGGATGCTGTACAAACGCTTCATGACCAGCTAACTCTGAAGGAAGGAGGATTAATGGCACCAATGTGGTGGCTTCTCGAGCTGGTGCCTCTGGAGTTCAGCAGTCAGGATGGGCGGGGCGTTTGGCACACATACTGGAGGTGAGCGGTCAACTCGGTCCAACGTATCGATGATTTGATAACTGACAATTGCATGTGCAGCGTACATAGAGGCAAAGGCAGGAAGATCCCAGATATCAAACCTAATTTCCATGTCACTGTCAGAGAACGGATGACTGAACTTGCCTACCTTCCCAAGGCGCAGTGGCATGCACACACAGAAGTCTATGTGGAGTAATGCACCCCGAACCCTGTTTGCTGATGGATGGGATAATTATATACGAACTCGATACGGACAAGCTGGCGGCCTAAGGACACATGATCCTCGATGACCCTGTATGTTTATGATTCTATAATGTAACTAATTTTTGTGACCACGGTCTACGATAGGTAGAGATTGTCCCATTCCAATTTGATGCAACAAAGAATTCGATAAGAATTGAACATGTCAGACTAAGGACAACAATCACGAAGAACCAGCAATCTGTTTTTTGCAACTGTATTCGGTTATCGCTCGCATACTTCAAGCACTTGTACGAGCCCTGCGGGCTCTCGACTTTTCTATCCCCCAGCCAGCCACGGCAATCACAGATGCAGCTACAAAACAGCTGCCAACATACAGTATCACATTCTCAAACTTGCCTTGGTCCACAGAAAATCCTGTTTTGCTTCGGTAGCCGGACACTGGTGATGATTGATTGTTCCGCAACAGTGCATTTGATATAGGGGTCGATGCAATGTTTCCGATCCCCCGTGAAAGCAAGAGATATCCAAAGAGTGTAGTCGAAAGTGGTATGTCGTCCTCTAATATTGGCCATTGAGGCAACGTCAGAGACAACGATTAATTGAGGCATGAGATGGCACGCACTGACGATTGGGCGAAGGAAAGCCGTCCATAGCGACGTCCAGCCACCCGCAATCGTACCATAAACCAGGCCAAATACAAGCAAACCTGCGAAGCTGTGCGATAATAGACCCCAAAGGATGAAGGTAGCGAACGCTGCTGATCCGAGGGTGGACCAGCCCAGTATCCACGGATCAACACTATCGGATATATATCCCATGGCGAGCCGTCCAACTACAGAGGCACCTGTTGCGTGATATGCTGTTAGAATAGTATATGTGAGTTTGAGTAGGTTTGAGTGGATTACCATTCAAAACTGCGAGGGTAAGCGATGAGTCGCCGTCGCTAATATCGAGGTTCGAGGCAAAGGCTATGTCGCCAGATTGTCAGTGCTTGCTTTGATTTTTCCAAAGAGTGGGCAATGATACTGACTTGGTAACCAAAGAATAGGGACAAAATAGCCAAAGCCTTGCACTGTGTTAACCGCAAGAATGAGCCAAAACGACCGATTTGTGAGCCAACTGCGATCCGAGGGCTTCCGGACCCCTGGGCCCTGAACACGAGCGACGGGCAATCGTCCTTTGAGAAATGGGTAACAGGGAAGAAGGGTGACTCCGATGGCTATAGAGAGGTAACGCAAGGTAAGCGCCGCTCCATGCACGGCGATAATGCGGGGAATGATTAACGGTATCACCAGGCCACCCACGGCAGTGCCTAATAGATGGGTGTGAGTGAGATATTTGATCATCGGGGCCCGAGGCCAACCGTACCAGCAAACAAAACCCCGTTGGCCATGCCACGCTTTTTCACGAACCATTCGGACAAATATGAGAGACATGGGGCATACAGCAGAGCTACGTGGGTGTGAGCTTTAAGCCGGGCAAACACGCCACGCGTGATAAGTGCATATACTCACAGCCCCCGACGGCATACAAAGCGCCTTGAAGAGCCACAAGTTGAATGACCTGCGGATAGTTGAAATGGGTATTGCGCACAAACAAAGCAGTCATCTCTTACCTTTGTTGCATATGAAGCTGCGAAAAGACTAGCCCAGCATAAAAATCCGCCTATCAGCATCAAGGTCCGTCGCCACTGTGGATTACGTGAGGTAAACGGATATATGAACAAGCCTATATACCATGAGCTGGGCTATCAGGTGAGTTTGATCCTAGATACTCACCCGAACAATAAATTATTCCGCTGGAAAGTGGACCGATTAGAGGAAGTAAAGATGTGGCTCCTGGTTGCGAAACCAATGTCGGATTCTTCAAATATTCGACCAAGAAAACACCAAACGCGGTGGGAAATCCCCAAACGATTGTTTCTGGAAATCATCGAGAGGTTAAATGAACAATGAGAAAGTGTCAATCTATAAGTCGCAACAGTACTCACCAACACAGAATGCAGAAGCCAACTGGTGAGTGGCTGCTGTCAGTCAGACTTACCTTTACCGTGAAACTATACGTACGAAGGACCATGCACCAAACCCGCCATCGACGGGTGCCAAAATCGATTCATTCCTGGCAGGTTCAGTGGCAACTGGATCAAACGACTCTGCCACTGAGCGCTCGGTGGCCCGAGGAGCTGAAGTAAAAGATATAGCTGGGTTTATGATTGCCAGCTCGATGCCTTCATTTGAGGATTCAAGAGTAGATCTAGACATGACCGTTGCATCCAATGATAGTTCGAGTCATGAACAAAATAAATATGCGGCGGATGACCCTGATCTACGGAACCTATATGCTGGTTAAGCGCGTAAGCTATAGTGCTACATAGATCTTCCGCGAATCCGCCGCGTCACTCACTCAGGCTGTGGTCAATCGCAGTACTGGCTGGCTACTCTTAAGCTCTTGAATCTGAATCTCTAGCGCTGAATTCATATGCCTGCTGAACCTGCCTCTTCTCGGAGAAAACTAACGTCTGAAGAAGAAGTTAGGATAAAGCGTGACCGAGGAGAGTTATCCTGCGCTGAATGCAAGAGATCCAAGCTGAAATGCGACAAAGTATGTACATGAACACCCGTTGGCCTTACAATTCGGCAATGCTAAGGGCCTGTACAAGAAACTGCCTTGCAGCTCTTGTGTCCGTAGAGGGTGCGGAGATGTTTGCCCCAATGGCACCTCTATGCCCGTTCAAAGCTCAAGGTTCGCCTCGCAATTCCTACTCGAAGGTTTGTGAAGAGACTGAAGCCGTGTAGCTCTCCTCCTCTCATAGATTTGGAACAGTATCAGAGAAGGATTTCTCGGTTGGTCCAGCGCATCCAAAAACTAGAGGATGCTCTGGCAGGCCTCCAATCCAGTCTCTCCTCAGAACCACACCCTTTGCTAAGAGATGAGCTGCTTTCGATCAAACTCGATCCTGACATGCAATCTCCAGATTTTTCCGAACGCTTCGAGGATGGACTTGCCAAGACTATGGAGATCTTTGGTACTCTTGCCATCGGTGAAAATGGTCAGTCACGGTATTTCGGGCCTTCAGCAGGCTCCGAGGTTCGCTATCTACTCAAAACTGCAGAGAAAATAGCTGACACAGGCTCATCCCGTACAGACTCTGTTCTCGGTAAGCCTCATCCGATCTTCAAAGAGAACTTCTTCCTGATATCACATGCTTTGGATAGACAAACGAGAAACCAGAGCCTAGCACCTTTCAGCCGGAAGCTTCCATCCCTGAACTTCTCAATGATCTTGCTGGCAACTTCTTCATGGGAGGAGGCTACGCAAGTGATTCTCGGATATTCAAAAACGCGATGACCTTACTTTTTGATGCCCTACCTCCCAGCCCTCGCGCGTGGAGTCTATGCGAGATATTTCTCGAGTTTTTCTCGTGGAATTGCCAGCTTGTCCGGCGAGAAGATTTGATCGAAGACTTCTTGACCCCCATCTACAACGCTAAGAAAGAAAACGGAAGCTCTATTCACGATGAAGCCTCTCAAATATCTCCTCACAAGTTGGCTTTTCTATTTCTAGTATTCGCTCAGGGTGCTCTCATGGATCTGACATTGCCGGCATACAACGAAGAGGCGGAGAGATACCATCACTATGCACGCGCGGCATTGGCCCTGCGTTCTCTAATTGACCAACCCACAGTGGAGACAGTCCAATCAATCGTGCTAATGGCACATTACCGCGGTGGTGCGGGCGAGCGGTATCCACGAGATGGAATTTGGGCGTTTCTTTCTCTGGGGTGTAAGCTTGCACAAACTGTGAGTATTTAGCATGATGCCGCTTATTGAAACCAGCTGATCTTCCGCATGCTCTGTACCAGATTGGAATGCGTATGTGCCAATATTTCTAAGCAGGCTAATTACTCAGCTATCAATAGACCGTGATCCCTCACGATGGCATATGGATGAAAAAACTGTTGAATGCCGTAGGAGAATATTTTGGGAAGTTTATTCGGGAGACTTGATGGTTGTGAGTACCGACATGTGAAGATGTTCCCTCCGCTAATCAATCCTGTTCCAGAGTCTACTGCTTGGTCGACCCCCCTCCATAGAGTTATCATACGTCGATTGTGCATTTCCACGTCAAAGCGAGGACGTCGAGACACAGTGTGAGTGATTGTTGTTTTCATCGACTCTCATCTGAAGAAGAACGCACGCAGTCAGAAACTGGGTTTATCAGTTCATACGAGATGTGTTCGGCTCAGTGGTCAAATTGACTCTAGCCGCAGTCCCTCCAAGCTATACGAAGATTCTAGAACTTGACCGGAAGGTCCGCGACATGATCGTGCCACCAGCTGTCAATGAATTTTTGGCACTGAGAGCAGATACTAGCGGTCGTATCAGCCCGGGGGCGTACATGAAAGGATGTCTACTCTCACAGCTACGCTCTATGAGCATGCTATTCATTCACAAGAGTTTTTTTGCACAGGCATTGCTAGACCACCCCGAAAATCCGCTTCGCAGCGCTTATGCGACATCCTTTCTTGCTGCTTATCGCTCTGCATCGGCGATCATCAGGACGGCTATCGGTCAAATTAGTGGTTTTCCTGATCTTTTTTTAAGGTGGTTATCTCAAACTAGCTCTGCAATCTTCACTAATCTTCACTAATCCTGTCTCATCAGATGGTGGCCTATCTGGAGTCAATTGTTCTCTTCGGCTGTAAGTGAAATTTTCCACCCTTGCAACCATTCTAATCGTACTTCCAATATAGATAATCGTTGGTTCTGTGGTCAGGAAAGCACCGTCTTCTAGCATTGCATCCAGCGCATTTGATGAACTAGTTCTCGTCGTCGACTTATTTGAAAAAAGCGCCGGAGTGTCTGTACGTGCGCGGACTGTATTGGTGAGTACGATGAAATGTAACTTTACAAGGAAACCTAACAAATGCCTTTATACTGGTAGGATATCCTCAAAAAATTGAAAGAGAAGGCATCAATCGTGTTGTCTCAATATCGCAGCGCTGCCGACAATGTTATTCCGACCATGTCAATTATTAACAGCCAAGATGATGGAACTGACGAACTCGCCTTATTTGGAGGCCAGACTCCCTTCCTGGTCGCAAAGTCGCCATCATCTTTCAGCCAACATTTGGGGGTCCAGCTCGCCTCGACTGCAAAGCAGTCTGATAGTATGCCGTCCAATAATACACCACGAACTTCGAGCTCTCCTCCGCTTGATCGGGCACAGGATGAAATTGCTATACCAGAAGTCCATCCATCACTTGTTCAGTATATGTATCCTCCCGATCGATCATCGCTCTCAGCCACACTCGCGGCCGACCTGACAACGGATCCCCAGCCTCAGCCTTCAAATTACCTTATTCCAGGGGAAATCTCGGTACTCTCGCAAAATGCTGGACTACCTACTCAAGTATCAGTTGGCCTCGATGATGATTCCACCGCACTTGGGATGTTTCAACAATTCTACGAAGAGGCGGCTCCGATGCCTGCAGCCACGCTAGAGAACTGGGGTACGGACGCAATGGGGGGTCTTAGTATGGTGATGGGCGACGGAGATGGACTGGAAGAGCAATGGTTAGCTTTCATGAGGGAAAGTGGCATGGTTATCTAAGAACAAGTGTATCTCCTTAGAGCTATGTCGTGGTTGTGACGGCGATGACGACAATTATGCAATTGCACTACAACTTACAGCAGGCCCACCCTCTGCCCCCTGATATAAACAGAAACCAGTTGGGCCATCGTGCTTCAATATTTAAGTTTTGTAGATGCCAAACCATCTCGCTCCATCACGCCAGATAAGGTTGCGGCGACGGGCCGATTATCCAGTCGGTAGACAGGGTCGAGATCCGGTGCTACTTACAAGTGCTCAACAGTGGCTCCGAGTCCGAGGAGTCTATCACAGCCGTTGGCCAAGTGAATCAAAATTGTCCCATTGTTGTTTCTAACGTTGACCTTGCTCGCACAAATTCACTCTCAACTCGACAGCTCGGGCTAATGCATGCAGACTCTAAGGCTGTGTCTTCTTCTCGACGACCTGCTAAGAACTCGACAGCACTGGAGGACACGGTCGAGTCAAAACGTGCCCGCGGAGAGCTATCCTGCGCGGAATGCAAGCGATCAAAGCTCAAATGTGATAAAGTGAGGGCCAAAATATATACTTCGAAATCTAAAAACTGATTACATGAAAGAAAATACCCTGTAGCTCTTGTATCCGACGTGGATGTCCAATTCTGTGCCCCAATAACACCTCCACGGCAAATCAGGATCCAGAGTGCGTAGCACATACTGAATCAAATAAGGGAATACTGAAAAAAGTATAGTTCTATTACAAAAATCGAATTTCTCGAGCGACGTATACGTGAAATGGGCCAACGCATTCAGCAGCTAGAGGATGCTCTGGCCAGTCTGCAATCCAGCGTCTCTTCAGAACCGCATTTTCTTCTTAAAGCTGATCCGCCCTCTTTAAAGAGAACCCCTGAGCAGCAGTCGTCAGATGAGTCAGCTCCGCCTGACTCGGATGTGTTCAACCGAACCATGGAAGCCTTTGGAACTCTCACTATCAGCAACAGTGGGCAGTCAACATACTTCGGGCCATCTGTTGCAGGCTCAGAGGTTTGCTTCCTATTGAACAAGCTTATATCGCAAACTGACACTTTCTTGCTGAATCACAGGCCTTGCTTCTGGTACGCCTCGTCGCAAGCTAACAAATGATTGATATCTGAGCTCATTGATGCCAGACAAGTGGTGGGCCATCAGCTGGCGCCTACAGACCAGAAGGTGCTGCGCCCGAACTTTTGAACAATCTAGCCGCCCAGACTTTCATGGATGGTGGATACGCAAGCGGCTCGGACACTTACAAAAGTGCAGTGTTCATGCTTTTGGATTTTCTACCTTCTAGTATGCGCGCATCGAATCTATGCGAGACATATCTCGAAAATTCGTCTTGGCACTGCCAGCTAGTGACGAGGCAGGAGCTGTTCGGGGACTTCTTGGCCCCTATATACAAAATCAAGAAGGAGTGGGAGGCTCGCACCGGACAGGCGATCTCTCAAATACCACCACACAAACTTGCCTTCCTATTCTTGATATTTGCGCAGGGTGCTCTTATGGATCTGACACTTCCCACGCACAACGAGGAAGCGGAAAGATATCACCACTATGCACGTGCCGCGTTAGCGCTGCGCTCCTTGATAAACGCCCCCACGGTCGAAGCTGTACAAGCAATGGTGCTAATGGCGCATTATCGTGGTGCCGCGGGTGACCGGTACTCACGAGACAGTATCTGGGCGCTGATTTCAATGGGCTGTAAGATAGCACAAAGTGTGAGCAGGGTATCAGATCCACTGTATTTTGACACCTGGCTGATACAAGGTCGACCCTACTCTAGGTCGGAATGCGTTAGTGTGTTCTCTGAAAGTGGGCAACTGGGAACTAATCTCTTCCCAGATCGCGATCCTACCCGATGGCATATGGACGAGAAGACCGTTGAAAGTCGCAGGAGGATATTTTGGGAGGTCTATACCGCAGATCTAATGCACGTGCGTATAATTGATCAATATTTATTATATCTCGACAACAAACAACTCATATGTACTGCAGAGCGGTCTGTTGGGTCGTCCCCCTTCCATAGAGCTGTCTTACGTGGATTGTGCTTTCCCAACCGATGGAGAAAACTCCGACACACAGCGTGCGTAGCAAGTATGTTCACCAGCTCTCCACTAAATGTCTACAGTCAGGAATTGGCTGTATGGATTCATACGGGACGTCTTTGGCTCAGTGATCAAATTGACCTTAGCTGCAGCCCCTCCGGACTACAAAAAAATTCTGGAACTAGATCGGAAGGTCCGAGAGATGGTGCTTCCTCCCGGTATCCAGTTCCTCCTGCCTCACGGAGAAGAAAACGATGAATATATCACCCCGGGGGTGTATCTGAGACGCAATCTTCTTTCACAATTCCGCTCGACGAGCATGCTCTTCATCCACAAGTGTTTCTTCACGCAGGCATTGCTAGATCACCCGGAAAATCCGCTTTCCAGTGTGTACGCGACATCCTTCTTAGCTGCCTATCGAGCAGCATCAGCCATTATCAGATCAGATGTCAATTTTATCGGGGGCTTTCCGGCTCTCTTCGTTAGGTAAATGCCTCGAAATTTAGGAAAGCCGGATGGATAAATAACCCCTTCTCAAGCAGATGGGGGCCTATATGGGGCCAGCTATTCTCTTCAGCCGTAAGCCATTTCTGACCTGGCGAATTCGATTTCTTCTAAACTGCCTCCATAGATGGTTGTCGGTTCTACCGCCGCCAAAGCACCGTCTTCCAGCATGGCATTCTCCGCATTCGAAGATCTGACCATCGCTGTTGAAATGTTTGAGAAAGCCGCCAAAACATCAGAGCGCGCGCGGACTGCGTTGGTGAGGGCATATCATGTTCAGGATATAGTCGAAATTTTGACGATGAAACTTTTCTGATTTGCAGGGTATCCTCAAGAAACTGAAAGAGAAAGCCACCCAAGCACTGTTGGGTCATCGCAATGGCGGCGGCAGCTCTTCTTTGGATACTCACGAAGATGGAACTGCGGAGCTTGCCTTGTTCGGAGGTCAAACTCGCCTTCCAGTTAACAAAAAATCGTCTCCCCCCGGCCATATTCAACATCCAACAGTTGTGTTGCCTCATCGAACTTTGCGACCTGCGCTTTCTTCTCTCGAGGAGCCAAACAGTGCCGTCATACCGGATTCACTTCCAGCCCTCTCCGAGCATATGCCCCCTTTGAATCAAGCAGGTATCTATGCGGAGCCTCCGGCCCATCCTGCTACAGATTTATCGCCTTCATATTGGGATCAGCCCACCCAGAACAGCTTTGTTGCACCGCCTTGGATCCCAAACGGGCCCGATGATTCTCAACAGTCTTTGGAAGAGATAGCTCCCCCCTCTGCGGCCGTGCCTCAGCCATGGGGGTCGAGCAATCTCGCAGACTTGAATATGATGATAACCGGCGACAATGACCTCGATGCACAATGGCATGCCTTCATGAGAGAGAACGGGATGGAATTTTGAAGCAAGGTACAGCACATGTAGCCACTACATGACAATGTACAGCTTCAGCAATATCGTATGCAGGTTTTAATATGCTTAACTGGCTGCTCAAGTATCAAGCGGCTTTGCCAACGACCCCACCTTGCTCGGAATTATTCAAAAAATGCACGATAAGGCGGTTCCGAAATGTGCAGCCACGCGAGAGACTAGGGAATTGGACGCCACTGGAGGCGACGAGTGGCGAAGATTTAGCGGAGATAGAGTCGTGAGGAACAGTGGTAAGCTTTTATAGGGCAAAGAATATATCCCCTTGATCGTGAAATGACATGTCGAGCCGTGGGTTGTACATGTGACGGCGATCGAATCAGGCGGACTCATTGGCACCTACCTTGTGCGCGAACAGACTCGGAAACTGTGGGCCATTAAATGGATGTGGACATATTCTGTCACACGCGCATGTCCTCAGATTCCAGTCGCATACCAGTGCATACCTGGGTAGCTTCGATGGGCAGCGCTGATGGATTGACGATGACTTCACATTGACGTGGATCAGATTGACGTTAACCTTGAAGTTGCGGATACGGGCCGCCTTCCCGGTTGGTACTTACTACTTTGACCTGCTGCGCATTTCTGTCTCACGTCGGCCGCAGCGGTGCTTGCGCCTGTTCTATCACGGCCATTGGCTTGATTTTTAGCATCCTCTTTTCAACTGTCTCGCACAACTCCACTCTTATTTCGAGAGCTCGGACTAATGCCTGCAGATTCTAGGAATATGTCTTCTTCACGAAAGCCTGCTAGAAATTTAACATTAGAGGAGACGGTTGAGTCAAAACGCGCCCGCGGAGAACTATCCTGTGCAGAATGCAAGAGGTCAAAGCTCAAATGTGATAAAGTGAGTGCCAAAGTCTACTTTAATGATCATACACTAACATAATGCAAGCAAATACCCTGTAGCTCTTGTATTCGACGCGGATATTCAGATGCGTGCCCCAATGGCATCTCCACGTCAACTCAAAACTCCAAGTATGTTTTGTTTAACTGATCAAACCGAGGAGATGCTAAAAGGTATAGATCCATCACAGAAACTCAACATCTTCGTCGACGTATATACGAAATGAGCCAACGTATTCAGCAGCTAGAGGATGCTTTAGCTAGTCTTCAATCTGGCGTCTCTTCCGAGCCTCATTTTCTTCTTCGAGATGATTTGCTCTCTATAAAGATATTCCCTGAGCAACTATCGTCAGACAAGTCTTTCCCTTCTGACGACACATTCATCGAAACCCTGGAGGCATTTGGGACTCTTACTATCAACGACAGTGGTCAGTCCAAATACTTCGGGCCATCTGCTACAGGCACAGAGGTACGCTCACTATTGAGCCCTTTGATATTCAAATTGATATTTTCTTTGAACCGCAGGTCCTGCTGCCGGTATGCCTCTTTACGCGCCTTTGAATTATCGATGTCTGATCATACTGATGTGTATTAGACGGACAGCGCTGAGCCAGCAGCCGGCGCATACAGACCAGAAACGTCTGCACCCGAACTTCTGAACAATCTAGCTGCCCAGTCTTTCATGGATGGTGGGTACGCGAGCGATTCCGACACCTACCAAAGCGCGATGGCCATGCTGTTTGATCTTTTGCCTCATAGTATGCGCGCATCAAATCTATGCGAAACATACCTGGAAAATTTCGCTTGGAATTGCCAGCTAGTTAGGAGGCAAGAATTGTTTGCGGACTTCTTGGCCCCTGTATACAAAGCTAAGAAAGCCCGCGAGGTTTCCACCGGGCAGGCGATCCATCAGATATCACCCCACAAGCTTGCTGCCCTATTTTTAGTCTTTGCGCAGGGTGCTCTTACGGATATGACACTTCCAGCGTACAACGAGGAGGCGGAAAGATATCATCATTATGCACGCGCCGCGTTAACGCTGCGCTCCTTAATAAACACCCCCACGGTTGAAGCTGTACAAGCAATTGTGCTAATGGTGTACTACCGCAGTGGCGCGGGCGAGCGGTACTCACGAGATAGTATCGCGGTGTTGGCTTCGATCGGTTGTAAGCTAGCACAAAGTGTGGGTAGAGCATGAGATCCATCACATTTCTGCATTTAGCTTATAAACGGTTGACACTACTAGATCGGGATGCGTGAGTGTGTTTTCTGTGAGTGCGGAACTGGGGACTAACCTCCTCACAGATCGAGATCCCACCAGATGGCATATGGATGAAAAGACTGTGCAATGCCGCAGGAGGGTATTTTGGGAGGTGTATGCGGCAGACCTAACGCATGTAAGTAGAATTCATCGACCTTTGGCTCTCTCGATAGTCACCCAGTTTATATACTGCAGAGTGGTCAGCTAGGTCGGCCCCCTTCAATCGAACTTTCTTACGTCGATTGTGCTTTCCCAAACGACGGTGAAGACTCCGAAACACAGTGTGCGTAGCAAGTATGTTCATCAACTCTCCGCTAAATGTTTACAGTTAGGAATTGGATGTATCAATTCATACGAAACATCTTTGGTTCAGTGGTGAAAATTACGCTAGCTGCAGCTCCTCCAGACTACAAACAAATTCTGGAGCTAGATCGGAAGGTCCGAGAGATGGTACTGCCTCCCGGCCTTCAGGCCCTCCTGCCTAACGGAGAAGACAACGAGGAATATATGAGCCCGGGAATGTATCTGCAACGCTATATTCTCGCGCAGTTCCGCTCGGCGAGTATGCTCTTCATTCACAAGTGTTTCTTCGTCCAGGCGTTACTGGACCACCCGGAAAATCCACTTCGCAGTGTGTATGCCACGTCTTTCTTGGCTACTTATCGAGCTGCATCAGCCATCATCACAACAGCTGCTAGTCTCGTTAGGGGGTTTCCGGCACTCTTTCTGAGGTGGGTGCATTGAGATACAGGCAAATTGGATTTTAGATCAACCTCTTCTCAATTAGATGGGGCCCCATATGGGGCCAATTATTCTGTTCAGCCGTAAGCTGTTTCTAGTTGCCTAGAATTCTGTTGAAACTGCCTCTACAGATCATCGTCGGGTCTACGGCCCTCAAAGCGTCATCTTCCACTATGGCATCTTCTGCATTGGAAGAGTTGACCGTCTGTGTCGAACTGTTCGAGAAAGCTGCCGAAACATCAGAGCGCGCGCGGACTGGGCTGGTGAGGGCGATTTCTTCAGGGTATAGTTCTAAATCGACGATGCAATGTTTTTGGTTTGCAGGGCATTCTCAAAAAACTCGAAGAGAAAGCATCCTCGGCATTGTTGCAATATCGCGACGGCATTGTTAGCCCTTCCTTAGATGCTCAAGAAGATGGAACTGCGGAGCTTGCCTTATTCGGAGGTCAAACTCGCCTTCCAGTCGACAAGAAATCACCCCCTCCTAGCCATATCCAGCAGGCAGCAGTGCTGTCGCCTCGTCAAACGTTACTTCCAGTGCTTGCACCTTGCGAGGAGCCAAACAACGCCATGCCCGATGCTCGTCCAGTGCCCTTCCAGTATTTTTCTCCTCTGAACCAGGCAGGTTTCGATGCGGAGCATCCTGCCCATCCTGCCCCAGACTCGGCACATCCGTCTTGGGATCAGTCTGCTGCAAACGGGTTCGTTGATCCGTCTTGGATTACAAACGGCCCTGATGAATCTCGACAATTTTCGGAAGAGACGTCTTTCACTCCTGCGGCCACGCTGGAGACATGGGGGTCTAACGGTCTCACAGACCTGACTATGATGATAAACGATGGCAACGATCTCGATGAACAGTGGCTTGCCTTCATGAGGGAGAATGGAATGGAATTCTGACACAGGTCATAGCACATGCAACCACTGGGTCGCAGAATAGGAACTTCATATCATCGAATGCAGGTCCCACGGAATCGAATGAATAATGTACACGATTCAATGTGAAACAACGAATTATTCTACTCTCAGAGTCCATCGCCCAGACTGCGTAATCTGTGGTTTACGGTAATGCTACTACATCGGTGCAGGACCCGGGCACTTCGTTGATGCGATTTTATCATTGCGTTCCAAACATGATGCATGATGCATGATGTCCCAAGTGTTGAGTTTGCGTAAGGGGACGCTGTCGTCAGGGGCTAATATGATACAAACGAGTGCCACATGACGTCGCCCAATTCGCTTGTCTCTGATATGTGCTGCATTGCATTCTATTGCATTGATCGAAAAAGGTACCATTCTGAACTTATGAGCCAATTTGGCAACCACAGTCCCTTGCAGTAACTGCTCCAAACAACCCTTCACCTAAGGAATGGCTCGTAGCTCGACCGATCCCCAGACTAGCGGCGTTACGGCTGGGCGCAGAGCGCGAACCCTCGTTCTTTGTTTCGACGGCACTTCTGATAACTATGGCGCAACTGTAAGTCTGCCATAGTTTTCAGTGATTCCAACACCTGTCCTTACTTGATGTGCCCTCATGACAGAATACGAATGTCGTGAAGCTGTTCTCGATGTTGACGCAGAATTTCGAAGAGCAGATCTGCTATTACCAGGTAAACGCACTGCTTCATCGACTTATTTGCAACACATGACATAATCGTTCTAGGCTGGTATAGGAACGTACTTCCAACCCGGTATGGTATCTCCCCTCCTGAAGTGGTTTGCTAAGATAGCAGACGAAGCCATTGCATGGTATGCGCAATGTGGATTTCTCAGGGAATCATACTCATAGTTGAGCAGGTATCTCTACCAGCACATCATGGAAGGATACACGTTTCTCATGCAGAACTATCGCGAGGGGGATAAAATATGTATATTCGGTGGGTCATATATATCGTTCACTATTCCGCTCCCTTGTAGCTAAGGGTTGGGCAGGATTCTCGCGAGGAGCATACACAGCTCGCGCCCTTGCGGGGATGCTCCACAAGGTACATATTCCCATTCCCCCACTTTCTTCCTTCTGACGCTCTCTGCCTCCGTCTCTTAGGTCGGCCTCCTCGGCCGAGACAACCCCGAACAAGTGCCTTTCGCCTACAAACTCTACAAGCGCACCGACACCACTGGCATTCAGCTCTCCGCTGGCTTTAAACAGACATTCTGCCAGGATGTACGCGTCGAGTTCCTTGGCGTGTGGGAGACTGTATCGAGCGTGGGCGTCATCATGGGGAAGACGCTCCCGTTCACGAACTCCAACACAGCTATTAAGTGCTTCAGGCAGGCGCTGGCGCTGGATGAGGTTCGTCTTTCCCTTCGTTCGGTCTGCTTATGTGGCTGATAGTGTGGGGATAGCACCGCGCAAAGTTCCTCCCGAATCTATACCACCGCCCCTCGCCAAATCCCGGGCAAGAACCTGGGGAGGCGGACCCAGCCACGTCGGCAGCGCCGACGAAGGCGAACCCTTCAATGGAGAAGCCCACAGGCTTACGGAAATTGAGCATATTCGGCAAGCAGAAGGGATCCGGGGATAAGGGGAAGAAAGGCTATGTTGGTGGTCGAGAGAGTCAAGATCAGTCGGTGGAAGAGCAAGACTCGACGGATGTACTTGAGGTGTGGTTCGCAGGGTGTCATACTGGTCAGCCCTGCTCTGATCAAGCTTGGCGCGCATTAGTGCTCACATTAGCTACCTATGTCAGATGTGGGAGGCGGCTCCGTGCCCGACGCGACACAACAGTCTCTTGCACAGATCACTCTCCGCTGGATGGTCCGCCAGATCATCACCTCTGGCTGTGGTATCCTCCTCAACGAGGAGGCTATGCTCCGCAATGGCGTCGACATCCCCCTGTCTCCCTTAGACGGGGTCATGTCTCCTGTGCAAGCGGAACCGGGCGAGCTGAACAAGGATCAGGCAGATGCCCTCCAGCCGACCCATGACCAGCTAAAGGCGATCCCGTTGTGGTGGATATTGGAAGTGCTGCCCACACAGCAGGTGTACCAGGATTGCGACGGGCAGTGGGTGAACAAGTGGAGTATCCACTTGGGCAAGGGTCGCAATATCCCATGTTGCGACGGCCAGGGCGGTGGGCCGAAGTTCCATGTGTCCGTTAAGGAACGTATGGAGGACCAGGCGCTCAAATACACTCCGAAAGCAGTTTGGAAGAAAGGATCAGAGGTGTACGTCGAGTGATATGCGTGCTATACCCGGACTAGTAGGATTATGGACAGAAGGCTGATACACAACTTGGAAATGTATACCATATTACGTAGTTTTTTTTTACGATGACTTGATGATTGGATATCATGTACATATATTGTAGTCAACTTGATTGTATCGACATTATAGGATTGGAGGATTGGACCCTACTTATATTCTACAGGGATTTGGACCGCGTTCCAAATGCGTACATACTCTATACATACAAGGGCCTCCATTGGCATAGTCGTAAAAGGTATCAAAGCAGTGAGCAGATATCACGGGTGTGGCATAAGTTAAACTGGACAGCGTCGGCGGTTGTTGTGTGCAAATCAACAATAAATTCAAAGAAGTTTTAGAACGTATTTGCCCATGTCTCGAGATCCAAGTTGCCATTTCTGGCCTTTGTTATCCACTCATGTTCCTAGAGTTGATGGGTCAATTTACCTGTTCAGCATATTCGAGGTGACAAGAGAACATACCAGTAGCTCCTTCGGGTTCTTTCTCTCATCGGGATCCTTGTATAAGCAGCTGTCCAAAAAGTCCTGCGCCTCCTTAGGGTACCGTTCCTCAGGCGTCAGACGCGGGGCGGGCTCGTTCACGATGTGTTGCAGCAGCTCCAGAATGCTCATCATCATCGCACCGCCCTGAAGGCTCACGCCCTTACTTTTTCGTCTATCCTTCTTGGCCTTGTCAGCTTTTGCTTTTGCGCGCGAGACGGGAAGTGGAGCGGGATTTGCGGGAGATAATGTGCCCTCGAAATCGGACAGATCAGAGTCGTCGTGGTCCGACTCGGAGAAAGGGAAGCGGCCCAGGGCGAGCTCGATGAGGGAAATGCCGAGGGACCAGATGTCAGATTTGACGGTGTATTGAGCGCCTTGAATTCGCTCAGGCTACAAGTATCACAGTCAGTAAGCGGCGGATGATGAGATGTAAGCGCCTTACGCTCATATAAGTTGATGTGCCAACAAAGGTATCTGCGATCGAGTTGATGAGTTCGCCAGAGACACCAAAATCACAAATCTTGATCTGGCCCTTTGAGTTACACAAGATGTTGGAAGGCTTGATGTCTAGATCAATCCTCAGAGTACTGCGCTTCTATAAAATATTAAGCGCAAGATAACATACCACGATGTATGATTCGATGAACATCGTACAAGTAGGTCAAACCTTCCAGCACTGCGATCGCCACATGTGCCACTACGTCGATATCAATGGCACCTATTTTCTTGTAGATCCCATCCAAAGAGCCCTTGTCCGAGAATTCCATGCAAATGCAAATGTTTGGGTCAGAGAGGAACGCGCCGTAGAAGGAAATTATGTATGGGGAATGACAGTCGTGCATGATCTGCAGTTCCCGTAGTATCTGTTTTCGGACGGACGGTTTGGCATCGATGAGAACAATCTAGCGCAAAGGGCAGCAGGTCTCAGATTGCCGAACTGAATAGTCGCATCAATACGATAGGACTCACCTTCTTCGCCATAACAGTCTTAGTTGGCCTATGCACCACTTTCTTAACGCTTCCACCATTCCCTTGGCCGAGTTCCTGCAGTTCTTCTAGATCTTCATTTCGCAGATCAAAATTGACCTCCGCATTCATGTCAAGGTTTGCAAGGGTGTGGGCCAGGTTAGCCTGGTAAGTCATACCGCGACCCGCTGGCGCTGAATTTGGCACGCCGTTTGCACCAGGTGCTGCCGGATCGCTGTCCACGCTGACAGCTGGCGCCGGTCCCGTCGACGCTGTCGATTTCAACGGAGGCGGCCTCCGCTTACCCCCTGCTTTGGGTGCTAATCTGGTTGGGATGGGCTCGGGCTCTGGCGGCGGCGGCGGTGGTGCTTGGGGAGCTTCAAGTGTCAAAGCCTTGAAGTTCCTTTTCCTGCGGACCATAGGGGAAGCCATCTTTGATATGCTAAGGGTGAGTGAGAGTCGGTGCCAAGAATGGGTTGACCGCTCGAGATATGGGCGTGAAGATGGAGGTTTCTCGAGAAACAGGCTCTAGACCGTTATTGACACCGCCTTACAGGGTTGCGACTTGCTTTCATTTGTGAAGTCCGTCATCAAGCCTAGCGATCGCTTGTAATGTTGCATACTTTCTTTTCCGTAGTTGGGTGGTCCATATATATCTACTACATGAGAAGCTGCCGCTAGGTACTGTCGCGACAGCAAGCCAACCGCTGCTATCGCGATATCAATTTTTTATTAAGTTTTGGGTGATAATTGGGAAGAGGAAAAGTGCTGGCTATATATATAGCTTTGCATACTTTTACATACTGACGCGAACAACAAAAACTGTTCCTGGGACTTCAGGCACTCGACGATGAGACCTAAAGTGCGAAGGAAAGGGAGTCATGGAAGAACGGGCGGTGGTAAACCGAAACCAGTGGCGCAACGGGCTGATCTCTTCACTACAGCATTCCGTGTGATTATAGCGCCGTGGACATGATCACGCAAAATATTATTGCACTTCGCTTCCCAGGAACAGAATATCGTGAAAAAACATGATCTTTGATCGTACTCGCAGATGTTCGCGGAGCTGTTGATCAGTGGTCAAAATCCTGCTGAATGATTCTCCCAACGCAAAAAGGCGCCTTGTCAAGACCCCCCCCCCCCCCCCCTACCCGCAAAGATTATCGATCAAATGGAACGACCCACCAAGTTCTCCGGCACTGGCAAAATTTGAACATAGAGAAGGGCAGAGAAACAAACCCGTGCGCTACTGATCCCCGATCATGTCAACTTTCGATTGGCTGGTTTAGGTATGCCAACTCCCCTGTTTGCTCCCAACCCTTCACTGAGAATGATGATGTGGACGGCTTTAACCACCGCAACGGCCCCGACGTGATCTAGCAATTGGTGGATACCAGGATAGGCCTCTATAGTGACATAAACAGATTGATGAAATGTAGAGCGCTGCTTCGATCATCTTCACACTGCGTTAACTATTTGGCAGAACTTCTCTTTGCAACACTCTCCCACTGCTTTGCTTTCTCCTTGACCGCGTTGCTCACCTAACACCCCGCCCGTCACCAATCTTAGGCAAACGACCCCGACATAGCTGCATCCATATCTCGGCACGGTGCTTCCGCAGAGCAACTTAAACAGCGACTACATTCACAACGGCGAAGTGGCTCGAGGGACGGACGATCGACAATACATACTCGAAGAATACTTGCCACGTACGGCTGGCATACATTTCCAGTTTCCATCTGCAATGGCTCCTGATATCCGACGCTCTTCTCGTAAAGTCAGCACAAATGACGAGATCGAGTTGATGCGTGCTCGCGGAGAACTGTCTTGTGCCGAGTGCAAGAGACTCAAATTAAGATGCGACAAGGTAAGAATTTGGGTGAGGAAATTCGACGGCCATATGGCTTATTGCATGTCAGAAATTACCTTGCAGTTCCTGTGTCCGCCGAGGATGCCCAGCCTTATGTCCACACGGCCGACTTAACAGTGAGCAAGGGTCAAGGTATGTCATCCCTATGACATCTCTTACGTCAGCTTTTCAGTTATGTCCCAGATATGATCTCACTGATGCCGATGAGGTGCATCGAGCGATATCTGAAATGAGCGAACGCATTCGCCAACTGGAAAACGCTCTAGCGCTTCTCCAATCTAGCATTTCTTCAGCAAAACATCCTCTTCTCCAAGATGAATTACTCTTCATCAAGCATGGTCCCGGAAAGCACTTACCTAGTGACTTCGACGTTCCCGGGGATCCATATGTCGAAGCTGTGGACGCCTTTGGAACGCTGACAGTAAGTGACAAAGGAGAGTCAAGATATTTCGGTCCATCCGCAGGATCTGAGGTCCGTATAAGCACCACTTCTTCATTGTACAAAAGCGCATCTAACGCATCAACGATGCTCAGACCCTGCTTTCGGTAAGCTTCACCTTTATGGGTTATTTGTCAATGTTCCGCCGCCTGATATTACTCTCAAGGCTGAATCAGAACCAGAAAAAAACGATACCAGTCGACAGGCCATGCCAGAGCTTCTGAACAGCATAGCGGCCATGTTCCCCATGGGCAGTCGGTACCCGACCGGTCCAGAAACATACGAGCAGGCGATGTCCCTGCTGTTTGCGTGGCTTCCTCCCAGAGCTCGCGCGTGTGATCTCTGCGAGAAATTCCTGGCAAGAGTTACCTGGCTCTTTCGTCCTGTGAAGCGGGACGAGTTGATGGAAGACATCCTCGACCCTGTCTATGCAGCGAAGCAGGAGCATGACGATCCGCATTGTGAAACTGCAATCAAGGTCTCGCCCCACAAGGTCTCCACTTTGTATTCGATCTTTGCTTTAGGCAGCCTTGTTGATCCAATGCAACCTATCTGGAACTCGGAGGAGGCAGAACGATATCACCACTGCGCTCGGGCTGCTTTAGCGCTTAGATCAATATTTGACTCACCCATGGTCGAGACAGTTCTGGCTATTCTAGTATTGTCCTACTATTGTAGTAATGTTGCACATCGGTACACGCAAGATAGTATTTGGATGCTCACATCTCTCTGCTCTAAAGTGGCGCAAAGCGTAAGTGATTGCCATGTTAATCGGGGCACAACACTTTTTGCTCATGATAATGTTCAATTAGATTGGAATGCGTATGTATATCGCCTTTTCTGGCGGTTCTAAAGCTCACTTGTTGTAGATCGTGACCCTGCGCGGTGGACCATGAATGCAACTACAGACGAACGGCGTAGGAATTTATTCTGGGAGGTTTACACGGCCGATTTGTTTTTGGTCGGTTTCGCGCAGATGTTACTCTTTTACTGTACTGTACTAATTAACCGGTAGAGTTTGGCGCTGGGTCGGCCACCTTCAATTGGCCTGCCTTATGTAGACTGTGCGCTACCTCGATTGCAAAGCGACTCTGACATAGAGGATCAATGTGCGTCATGGTTTCTATATTCAAGATATTTCTGATGAAATCGACTAGTCTGGAACTGGAAATATCAATTCAACAAGAACATATTTGGTTCTGTGCTGGAGATGACCGTCGGAGTTAAATCCCCTGACTATCAGACTATCCTCGAGTTCGACCGAAAGGTCCGAGAGATGCCTCTTCCGTCCGCCTTGAGCCACTTCTTGTCAATGGACCGTGATGAGATGGATATGAACATCTTCATGAAATCCGGGTATCTCTCTATGGTTCGCTCTGTCACCATGTCAATGATCCACAAAAGCCATTTTGCTCGGGCGCTGACCGACCACCCCGCCGATCCACTCAGCAGCCCTTATACTACATCTGTATTGGCTGTCGCTCGATGCTCGTCAGCCATCATACAAAATTCCTCGCTGTATACAAAAAGATTTCCCGAGGTCTGTGCAAGGTATAATCGAGTTTCCTTTTCTTGTGCCAGGCTGACAGATGTTGGCTAGGTGGTGGGTGTTATGGCACCATTTATTCGCCGCTGCTGTGAGTCTCGGTGTACGAAGCATGATCTATAACCATTGATGGTCGATGTATAGATGATCGCAGGTTTGATTGTGACAAGAGCACCCTCCTCGACTCTGGCGCCTACAGCATTCACAGAATTGGATATTGCGGTCAAAATCTTTGAACACGGTGCCAAGCTCTCCAAGCGTATTCAAACAGGACTTGTAGGGATACCCTTTCTTATACCATCTAAATTTTATATTGACCCTCATGCAGGAGGTCCTCCGCAGGTTGCAAAAGAAAGCAACACGGCTGTTCAATCGGCAACAGGACTGCGATGAAATTCCCGCTTCTACATCGCAGAGCGAAGATCACGAGACAGATGAGCTGGCACTTTTTAGCGGCCAGACTCGGGGTCCGATTGGAAAACAAAAAGCACCTGCGGCAGCGCCCCAAGCTGATGTGTGGCCCACGCCGCCAGACCCAACCAGCAGCAAGGGCACCGCAATACCTTCCGCTTCCTATCACGGCATCCGACTGCCATCCATGAATCACTTGTCCTTCTCGCAGCCTCAATCGTCACAGCAGAACTCAGAGGTGCCGATGCCGAATTTCTCGTCCTTCGAGATGCCAACAGGTTTCCCTATTGGGCAGGATCCTTCTCAGCCCTCATCGAGCGACCCTGTATACAACTCCACCTCGGTGGACCCCCTGCGTCAACTCTATGCTGACACGTTTTCTACTAGTGAAGTAGACTCGGCGTTAGTTGATGATTGGGCGACGTTTGTGAGGCAGAACGGATTTGTTTGATGTGGTAGAGATATTACGATTTACATGGCTTTGTAGAAGCATCAAGACACAAGCGCGTTTATCATAGCAGCACAACAGGGCAGAGTCTAAGTAAGTGGATACAACATATGAATGTACGTGAAATCAGTAATGCCAGTCAGTTATTGCGTGAGTCTTGAGATGATATATAGTCCGGCATCTAGCGCGCCTCCGTCCTTCCGCCGTCGCCCTATGTTGGCTTGTAATAGATAGTAGTCAAGAACTTCTTCCGATATCGAGTCGTGCTGCCCACTGCAAGCACCCCGTTCCGGATCGCGCTCGTGCTCAGGTGGTGTAACACTACATGCGACGGCACGGGCAGCACACTCGCATCATCGCTCAAAATCTCCCTCTCTAGTGGGCGGTTCTTCCGCTGCGACGCGTGCCCGTGCGGGACGGGGAGGTGCGTGCCAGAAGGTGTGATAACAGGGATATTGTCGGAGGCAGGCTCTGAGGCGGAGCCGTCCCCGCTCCCGTCCGCCGCGGCGAGGGCAGCGGTCATCCCTAGCATGCTCCTATTCGCTCCTTTCGCCTTGCGCTCCCGACCCTCCCGACCCCGTGCACGCCCTATCTCTTCACGCTTGACATTCAAGATCAGCTTATCAAGGTGCCGCGGGAGCACGGGCGCTGGCGGGATGTTCGGCGCCGCCACCCCTGCTGCATCGTCGGATTCTGCCGCAGAGGAAGAAGACGCGAGGTAGGCTTCTTCTTCGGCAGCGGCAGCGAGCAGCTCGGGCGGGAACACGCCTGTCCATTGCAGCGGGGGCCTGGAATCGCGCGTCGGGGTTTTGGTCGTCCCCTTGCTCGTTGTTGGAGGCAGAGGATCGTCGTCGTCGTCCGCGTGCTCGTCCCCGTGGTTCTCGCTGCTCCCGTTATCACTCCAGAAGCTCTGGCCCTGCATCGCATGTTGGTGCGCAAGCAGTCTCTGTCGGATCGCGCGGGCAGGGGGTGGATACCCTTCGATTTGTGAGGAGGGTGGTGTGTAACCAGATATATGCACCGCGACGTAGTTGGATAATGAACCCTCATCGTCAACGGCAGTGGGGAGGGAGTCGGCCACGCGCCACTGGTCATCGACAATGAACTTGAGATGGTGCGTGCCAGGCAGGAGGTGCACAACGGTGGACCATATTTTGGTCGAGGGTGGTTGGCTGAATCAGGATTTAGCAAAACCTCCTTTGTTAAATATGAAAGAGAGGACTTACTCAATTTCCATAGGCTGCCTGCCCTTCCAGTTGTCATCTCCAGCTCTTGCTAATACGACAGTTTTGCCTCCTCCTTTCCAATAGATCTTTGTCGGAATGGGCTCAAGCCCTTCTTCTAACTCTGCAACTACATCCATCTTCCTCCCTGTGCCACCCTCCTTGGGTGCCAAATCACGCTCAACCTCGTCCTCATGACCGTCATCCGAGAATTGGCTCTTGAAAAGTTCCATTTCGGCCTTGTGTAACGCGATTGGGATCGTCGAGCGCACAGCTTCAGGCACAAAAGCTGGTGTTCCGGGACTCGTGGGTATGTCCTCCTCCTCAAGGCGGTCATATGGGCGGTGTGGCTGTGGCCGTGATGAGGCATGTGTAAAGGACTGTGTGCTTGTGTACTTGAGAGGTGCGCCCCTGATAAACGGGTTGCCGCGTGAGCTGCGCGTGCTGGTATCGGTAACAGGGTATATAGGGACATGGGTGGAGTGTTCGTCTTCATTTAACGCAAAGTCAGACGGCTGACGTCTGCGTCCTCGCTGATTCGGTAGATTGTCTGCATAAGGATTCGGAAGTGCTTGTACCACAGGGGGTATGGGTATGGGTGAGGATGTGCGGTGGGAATTGCGTCTGCTGTATGGGCCTGAGGGCGGGTTCACAGGCGAAAGGCCCAGCGATGCAAGATCGGGCAACTCTAGGCTCTTCTTCTTCTGCCGCAGACTTCTGTGTGTTCGGTGGGGGGAGTTGGGGCCGGGACTGGGAGACTGGGAACGGGTGGACTTGCGATGGGGTGAGGTTACTGCGCGATCTCGAAGTCCTGAGGGACGGGTTGCATTGTTCGTATTCGACGCTGTATTCCCCATCGATTTAGCAGTAGCGTTCGCGGTGGTGAGGATGGGTGAAGTTGGGGTTGAGGACGCCTGGCCTAGAAGGCGCGCCCCAGATAGTCATAAGCCCAGCATCCTTTGTTTGGCTACGGTGGCGCGTCGGTGGGTGTGGAGTTGAGGGTCTTTGATGCGCTGATGGTGCCGCCTTTCCTTTTACTTGCTTGCCCCAGGGGATACCGCCAGAGACGACGACGACAAAAAAACAAAGAGAGCGAGACAGAGGAAGAGTGCGCTGGACGTCGAACGTTTCCTGTGGTACGTATTCCTCCCAAATCCCAGCGAATCGGAGGACATACTTAACCTCGGGCTTTGTGCCATTGCATTTACGGTTTCCGGCTCTCGCTGTCCCAGGTTTTGGACTGCTCCTGCTGTTTCAAGCCTTCTGATGCTTTTGAACTCTGTTCCCATCTGATTCTGCCGCGGATTGTCATTGTGTACTGTCCCTTCTCAGCACGCGCCGAGCCTTTATTCGGGCAGTGGCGGTACCGCCTTATGCGCGCTCAACGCCGCCCTTGACTCTTTTGCTCTTCTTCCACAAGCCCTCCTGGAGCCGCTCATTCTCCTCTCCTTTGACAGCCGCTCATATACGGATTAGCATCGTGATTGACATCCTCCTCTCCTGAGAGGCTGAGTAGTCAGGGTCCTTCGATGGAAGCATCTACGGAATCAAACCAGCCACTCACTTCGAACAGTAAGAACAAATCGACATCTGCGCACGCGTTCGTGCTTCTCCCGCGAGCCTCCTCCAGGATTAGGATCAAGATCACCGACTCGCGCGCAGTATCTGCAATATCCTTATCCCTGTATCTGTATCTCGCGGTCTTTGCGCACTGTGTGCGCTTGTTCCTGCTTTCTGCTCTTGTTCTGGTGATGAGAGCCGTGATGCCCGTTGCCAATACCTTGTGGCAACGGCGGCGATAAACGCAAACGCAAAAAGCACAATGCAAAAAGGCTAACGCAGGCAGACTCGGAATTTTGCCTCCGTAGTACAAACCAGCTCCCTTGGCGTATATATGCGACATACCCGATGTGTTATGTATTTCAGCGTGTGGCCTAAATCTCTTAGACCACACACGACCTCTCTTTTCCCGCTCCAAACGCAAGGCTTTCTGACTGTTCATGTAACCAAAATCACTTTTTGCCCTATTTGGGTATTAATACGCACTAATTTCGCCTTCATAGGGGCCCATTTGACGATGCATGCCTATCTCCGTCACTACTTCAAACCGGCCGATTTTTGCGTCGGGCGCTCCTGCCTTTGCTCACGGAACGGTTCCACCTTGCACCCCAATTCCGACGCCAACCCCAAATATCAGCAACTATACAGCAAATGCCATGGCGATTACACTTGCTTGCTCACCTTGTGGCCCTGGCGTTTCGCGAACCATTTTCGTATGGATGGCATCACGCAGCACGCCCTAGCACGCCTCGGACTTTCAACTTGCGGTCCAAGTAGGCAAGTAGAGATTTGAACAAGATGGCGGTTAATTCTCGGCTCGGCTGCTGCGAATGTGATGAGCGCATTAATTCAATATTTAGGATTACAGATCTACGGAATGGGATACATCCGAGGCCCGCACACGGGCGTAAGCCCTGCGAAGCCTAAGCTGGTCGTGTGAGCAGGTGAGCCTGGAAATTCAGGCGCCACATGCGTCTCATCATGGCCCGTGTGCAGTATGGGCTCGCGCCGCAGGTCTTTCAATATTCACCGGGAATGCAGATTTTACAGGGCGGGGTGGCACTTGAGCACAGGTACTTTGGGAGGCCCAACCTGTACAGAAGTGGCAATCTTAAAGGGACATGGCTGACCATCAGGGGCGCCATAGACGCGCGATGTAGCAGTTAGCACAAGTGCCGGCAGTTCAATATTTTTGTCGAACTCATTCCACGTCATTAGCAATCACCTTACGGCTGATAGCCCTGCCTTTATCCAATACTTCACCAATCGACAGTCTAGGCTGATCGCCGAGACGTACTCAGTCTCGTCTGCCAAACTGAATCCAGGTACCAAGCCGCCACTGTCACTACCCACATGCAAGTTTTGGAGCGCAATCAAGGTCATACAAGTCACCGCTACTCTAAAACCTTGAATCGGTTTACCTACTAACCTGCTTTCTCGCATGACCATTGACAGCTCCTTGAGTCCCCATGAGTGCATGGTACGGCGTGCATCCCCATCCGGATCTTGGCATCGCTCAACCAACGCCGCTGTCAGCGTCGAACACATAACCTTGCATAGTCTCCTCCCCCCCGGGTTTTTTTTCTACCGATAGAACCGCATGCACACTGATCTGAGCCCCGCGATTAACCTACGTTGGCGCCCATCGCCGCAGGGTACATCATGGGCGAAACAGTATTGTGTATTGGCGATGCCCCAAAGTTGTCAATTGGTGTCAATCATGCGATGGGGTTGGAGTATTCCTCTGTTATATGGCGAGAAACTGCGAGCATGTGAAAACTCAGGTCCATACATGATGCATCGAATTCACACATACGCTCGTTCTCAAACACCGATCACGCAGTGCGGCAGAAAGCATATTATCATCCCTGAAGCGGACTCTAAATTTGCTAATACGCGGGCGGCATTGAATGCGAGTCTGGCCTTTCCTGTACACCACATACATAGGCTCAGCACCACACCAGAGTCAGCCTGAAAGTGCATCATTACCCGGCCGGAAGCCACCAAGCCTTGGCCAATGTTCACTCGCGGAATCTGAGTCACGGACTTTAGTCTCAAACCATTATAGCTTGCACCTGCGCGGGCCATGGAATATGTGGTGTTAAAATTGCGAGAGCAGCTTCTGTCTAGTCGCGGCTCAGTCTAGTAGTTCAAAGGCATCATCATACTGTGAAAGAATCTTGCATTTCCTGCAGCCTTCAGACTCCCTTGACGATTCACCCGGAGTCAGGTTAAGCCTGCAGAATTACAAGTTAATAAAGGCGCATTGTTTCATATCTAAACCAGCTCACAATGTTAATCGGTAGAGGCAGGGATATTGCTAAGTTCAATCGAGTCTCTAGCAGCGTGTACGTCGGAGGACGATGGGTGTGTGGCCTGCGCGACTTGAGCCTGAGCTATGTCGTTTAATTTCTTTCTGCGCATAAATTCTCGGCCATTTAACCTTTAGTGAACCGAAGTGAGTTTCGAGGGTGAAAGTGAAGATTTGATTCAGCACGTACATCGCCATATAGCAATTCGGATGAACTGGCAAGATCATAAAATCTGTCAATAATTCGTTGCCGATGGCTTGAGGACGTACTCTTGGCAGTCACAATGCTAAATGCCCACCATATCATCGAGCGGGGACCGAGCGTCGCAAACTAATGGGCTTCAGTTTGAGCGCTCCGTCTGATGATAGAGCATGCTTACCAAGATAATTTCAACGATGATACTGAGACTGAAGAGAAATATAAGTCAGTGCGCAAATCACGTGAGGGAAACGGGAACTCTCACGAGACGATGATGCCTGCATTCACAAAGTAGAACATGGAGCGCTCTAATACGCTTCGCTGACTGTTCAACGTGGCAAATCAGTGTACGGCATATGCATATTTTCATCGATTGGCGCACGTTGTTAATTGAACCTTGAAGTTGTGCAATTTGATGCAGACGCTGACGGCGATGATACTGTCTGATACGAGTAGCACAGCAAGAAAGGTATACGTATCCAATTGGTGCTGGAAGTTCTGTTAGGTTTGGGATGACAAGCGACAGCGGGGACTGTTACCCTGTTAAAAAACTGAGCCATCGTGCGAAATTGGGACCTGGAGAACTGCTGAGACAAGAGAAACATGGAGGGAGCGTAAACCTACACGTCATATGCAACGACTTCAACAACTCGTAAGGTGGCAGTTATTGACTTAGTAGAATATGAGCTTACATGCACTCAGTCCTGTAATAAGGGGATTTTATCAGATAGGCACGATAACAGCAGACAGTATAATCTTCACCAAGCCCTAGAGATGCAGCAACAGTCTACAAATATATTAATATCTGCCAAGCAGGTTATGTTGACAAAAACTTACAGAAGCAATAGTTGGGCGATCATATCGCCATCCTGCCACTGGTGAAAGAGCTATCAACATAATGTCATAATTGCATCTGTGGTGATAAAAACTGACAGATCCAAAGCCGCATGGTGTACAATCTGCCAAAAATATCAATATCCTGATTATGCTTCAATACAACAACGCACATTTGCACGGAGGTTGCAAGACAGATCTATGGAAATCGTAAGCGCGTTGCATGTCAGAACTAGCAAATAACCCCACCTCTGATATGGTAGCGGCCTAAAGTAGGAGTTAAATATAATTATTACTGTAAGGTACTATCTCAAAATAAACTGCACGAACCTGCTGCCCGACTGAAAACTCCCACAGCAGCTCCGGTTGATTCGCTAATGCAGCAATGTACCCATAAAGAGCCCAAGAGCATGTCACAGTATGAGCGGTGTCAAGTGACCTAGTTAGACATTTAATTTCAGCCGACAATATTCAGTGGTGTGCAAGCCTACCAAAGTAGTGCGACCTAAAATGAATATTTTAATCATATATATTGGGGGCAAGTGCTAGAGTGCGTACCAGTCCTTTCTGAAAGCAATTGTCCTTTTTTCCATAATGGGTGGCGTAAAGGTAGACCTGCAGGACTAGGATCCCATAGATGCTATTGAAAGTGTCAGAAAAGCCGCAGTCTGACAAAAATGCGGATACTCGCGTTGCCGACAATAGCAAAGCAATCAAATAACCGCCCAGCGTGTCGTTGAAGCTTTTGCTGCTAGAAAGAACAGGGGTCCAGTTCAGTGCAAACATGTTTACTGAATGAATCGATTTGCATGCGATTATAAGGGACCCAGAGTTTCGGGCGGGACGATAGTTCAATCTGGACGGGAACTGTTCAGTCAGTGTTGCAATCACGACAGCCAAGACGGACTCGTGTATCGGATGGATCAGATGCAGAAGGTTTCAGTACACAACATTTGCAGAGAAACGATGACTGAGGTAGCGTTGACAGGTCATTCAAGAGTTCCTAGAAACGTAGCAAGAAGAACTGCGCACCACCCGGCCATATATTTTCAATGACGGATGGGGAAGACTACAATCTGTTCACCCAAGCTGCTGAAGTCAGTCAAATCGCGAACTTGCGTCTTCGCTCGAAGCCTTCTGAGTAGCCCCATTAGAAGACGACGTCATCCCGAAAACTTGATCCCGGACCGAAAGGAACAGCCAAGCCATTGGGTTACACGGAGAGAAGTGGGCTTTGGAGGATGACTTGGTGGAGGGGGAGAACGACGTAGATCCGGCCGCCTGCAAGTAAATACATGCTCGTCGGACGGTAATACTATGAAAAACCCGCTGCAGCCGCTCGGATTGAGCATTGCGACCAGCCGCATACGTATCCCGAAATGCCTGGAAAGACGACCATCAGCTTCTGCACAGCTCCATTTGGAACAATAGCGCAGATTCGTTGCTTACAATGCAGAAAGGGCGCCGTTGAAACAGCCGCCCTGTTTTCATTCGCGCAGCTATCGTATTGGGCCTTTTCAGGTGCTTGTACCGGTCAATACGCCTACAGCCCAAGCACGATCCCCGGCCAACCGCTCCGCAAAGAAGTCCCCAAGAGCCTCCCGAAGGGTGGTGACCAACTCCGCGTCGGCAGTCTCAGGCATATCTGAGGGCGGTTGGAGGACTCCAAACGCATGCTACAGGAAAATGTCAGCGAAGGTGGTGATTAAGTAACATCAAAACTTGCCATGGCTGCGTCCACTAGTGGTTCTGTACCTCGCGCAGATGTGGCACATTCACCACCAACAACTTTGGCACCTCCACCCTCCACGAGACCTTTCCTGACGGCCTCTTTTCCCACGCCTATAAGGCCACGAATAGCACCCTCCCTCGTCCCTCTGCTCTTGCCCTCCCCTATAAGAGCAAGAAGCAGTGTTTTCATGATACGCGGGGATAGCGAAGGGTATGTAGTGGAATGTTGGGTGAGGATGCGTGACAGAGATTGAGACGCGGATGTTCGCAATTGTACTGAGTGTGTAGGTGGCAGGGACGCGTGTAAAAGAGTGGAGAGAATCGGAGGGAGAATTTGATGCAACTGAGCAAAGACAGATAAGTGGAACAGTCAGCTCAAAGGTAGTTGACTTACGTATGGTTCAACAAATAATGTTGTGTTGTCCATGATAGCGCTGATTACATCCATTAACACCTCAAGCATCTTCCCATCGTTTTCGCTCTGAGCGCCCTCCTTCAACGCGCTCACCACCCCTTCACCAATCCAGCGAATCAAATATGGCAACAAAGCCTGAAGCCCGGCGTCGTTTCTCAGACTTGCAAGCGCCGCAGTGCGTTTTGCGTGGTCGGAGGTGGACGGTGGCAGCAGTGACGATGTCAGTCGCGTGTAGTAAAGTTGCAGTTCTCGCGAGAGAACCTGCTTCACAAGCTGTTGCTGCTGCTGCTGTTTCTTAGCATTTGCGTTCGTTCGGCCTGGGCTCGGGGGCGCATTGCCTGCAATCTGAGTCTTTGTTGGATCCGGTGCCTCGTCTCTCGGTATAGCGGGGGGGTTTTCTGGTATAAGAGGCTGTACTCCTTCCACTGCCAGCCAATGAGCGGTGAAGCTGACGCCCTTGGGCAGTGTGATTTTGTCCTCCCTTAGGACTCGGTCAAAGTCAATCTCCTCGTCTTCGACAAAGTACACAGGGCCGGCAGCAGGAAGTTGCGGAAACGGAAGGGCGCGCCGAAAGGTGGGAGGATTGTGCGGAGCGTGTCCATATAGAGGCTCGATGTTGAGTACCCGAAGCGCGAGGTCGATATCGGATGTGGTCATGGTTGCGCGTCTTGCATGACGCATGAAACGAGCAGCTTCCTTCGAGCTCAATTACTACGCGTTGTAGTCAAAATGGTTGATAGCTCACCTCTATGACCTGGTGTATTCGGTACTCGACGTCGCTCGCCAGAGACGAGGCTACATTATCAGAGAGGCCAGTAATTCCTAAAGACTCGGCGACATCCTAGCGTGCCTGAGTTAGTTTATTGCGAGGCCTGCATTAGACACATCGTACACGGATGGTGTCCTTCTTGTAAATGCCCGTGCCTTGAGCCTGAGGTAATCTTGCTTTGGGCTTGCTCATTGCGGTTGCCGCAATGTAAAGGAAAGATGGTGTTAACGCTCGCCAATCGGGACATGTTCCCCTGTCTCAATGTAATGCAGGACATGGGATTTCCCTACATTACTAGTATTAGTATGTGTATGGTAACTCATTGACGCCTTTTCGACCCGTATGTACGTAGATATATCGAGGGCATACGAGAATGTATTTATTCAACGGCGATCCTGCTAGTTTCCAGGATCCGAAGACTATAGTCCATTGTTCTGTCGATGATCGCGCGGAAATGTCGGCGACTATTCAGGCTGATAGTTCGGTCAGAATGGGCTGTTTGGGCGTGCGTGAGATCTAGAGTAATGCGCACGTTGTCATCATAGCATTCATGTATACTTTCAGCAAAAGGTTAGATTTTCCATACTAGAGCGTATACAAATGAATAACTCACATTTTCCGAGGATGAAGTGGGGAGCCAGAAAGCTGGCGCCACTGTGGAAGTACTGTCGGATAGCGACTGAGATCAGAGTGGCTTTCCAAGTGAACAAACCCATGACAGCCAACCATGTAAATTTCAACTGTGCCAATGATGCTAAGGGATGAGATGCCGTAAGCTCGGATGGCGATAGCGGCGATGTAGAATGACGCTCACCACAGCAGAAGCCCTGTATTCATGCTAAGCCATATCAGCTGCCGCATGACTGGCTCGGTCCTATGGATCGACGCTTAGTGATCAGTTGATATCGAGCAAATATCACATATTGAGGACAGACCTAGGCATCCCTAATCGAGAAGAGTTGAAATAGTACATGAGGGATCCAGCAATACATCCCTGACACGTCAAGTATGCCGATATATGCAGGTAAATCACCAGATGTGACGCCTCGTGAGATATGAGCGAGATATTCTGATCAAGCGGGGGTTCAGCTCACCAGACTACTCATAGGGGAAAGATTGACCGGTTTAGAGAGGTCAAGAAAGTTACGGGTTGGGGCACCAGTGGTATCACAAACTGTACGATCGTGAAATCCTATCAGCCTCAGGCACCGGAATAATCGTAAGCAATTGGCAATCACTTATCGCCATTGTCCCCACATGGATGAACGCAGCGATGACCTTCGGAACGAAGTTCAAATCATACTTATTTGAAGCCACATAAAACGTAACACTCACAATAGTAAAGAACAATGTAACATTGCCGTGGCTGACTTTCCAAACTCTGTGGCAGAGAAAGCTGCAATGTCCAAGCAAAATAGATCAGTTCTTGAAAGGCAATGTGACAGAACCCAGATAAACTGACCCTTCAACGATTAGTTCTATCAAGTGCTAATTTGTGTGGGAATTTAGCCCGCGGTTCCATGATTAGGTATGACGCACTGTTATGTTTATTTCGGCCTATGAAGGCTTTTTAGTGCACATGGAAGGAGTCGAGTGGCGCGAAGCACTCACGTCGAGTTGCCTATGGTTCGTCAGTACGGTTAGTGTTATCATCTCATAGCTGGGAACTGACCATGGAACAGCGATTGTGGAAAATTCATCGGCCCTTGGGAGCCTGCTAAGCACTAGAAACTCCCAAAACATATTGCAAATAATCATAGTATGCACCAGGTCCGCAACGCTAGGGCTTGGATCAACGAATGTATATGTATGATGATCATAGAGCACGAACTTTGTGAAGAAAACCTGATTAGGTGGGTGGTCAGTGGTTGTAGACTTGTAGTAACCCAGATTCACGGCACGTACGATTGATTTTTTGAGCCTACTGTCCTGCGGAAACGAACGAAAATAGTAGATGGTCTGTGCGAGTCCGAGACCATACAGGCTTGGTGAGGGTATATGAGCTCATAGTAGAGAGTTATGTTGCCAGAGCTACCTCATAGATATAATGAGACCTAGCAGGCGAACACCAATGGTGAGTAGCGACATATGACCCCTTCGAGACTCAGAAATCGCACCAATGAATCCGGGGGCCAACCGCGCTACCGATGATTCCTCTGTCGCAATAAAGGCCTGTTCATAGCCATAAGACATGGTGGGTGATATTGCAGCTGCCGTTTCTCGTCTGCCAGCCTGAGGCAGGGCGGCGATTGGTACGAGGTCGAAAGAATGAAGTAGAAGTTCATTGGCGTATGTAGTACATAAACTTAATGACGGACCCAAATGCCTATCCGTTAGAATAAGCGCTCGGCGACCATCAAGCGGCGGACTTCAAATTATATAGCATAAACTCCGCTTAAATTCCAAAGTTGATCGGCATGAGCCACGGAATTACTGTAAAGGAGCCCTCTATAGGCAATTGAATATCCACGCACCAAGGCCAGCTGCAGACTCATGCATCGAGCGGCCGATGTCAGGAAGACTTCCGAATTCCATATGGGATGACTGTGAAGGACAAGTGCCGCATGGAGTGAAAAAAGGTGCTACAAAATGCTATTGTGGCAATCTAACATGCATGCAGGCGCTGTATCACCGTGATTGCGCGGGTCCTAAACCTTGAAAGAGTGGTCCATGGTTTCTTAAGTTTGGCGCCCTCATCTGGACTACTGAAGGCTCAATAATAGCCCCACGCTAGACTGTGTGCTTCGCTAAGCTCGACCCAACCATTATAGGAGTAATTGCTGCACGAGTGCGTATGCACGTACTAATTGTACCATCACCTCCTCTTTCAATTCCCATGTCCCTTTTGTGTCTTCCCCTCCGTCGCGGTGCCTTGGCAGACAGGACTTCGAAGCGGGTACGTGAGTAGGTGAAATGTAGATCATATATAACAACCCATCAAGTTATTGAGGCCTAACCCGTCTGCACGCGCTGTACTGCGCTTTAGAATTCCATTCCATTCTCCCTCATAAAGGCAAGCCACTGTTCATCGAGATCATTGTCACTGTTTAACACCGTACTTAGGTCTGTGAGATTGTTCGAACCCCATGTCTCGGGCGCGGCCGCAGGGGTGAAAGACGTTTGTTCCAAAAATTGTTGGAACTGCTCGGGCCCGTTTGTGTTCCAAGACGGTCCCACAATACCGTTTGCGACGGGCTGGTCCCAAAATGGCGGTGACGAATCTGCGGCAGGATGGGCTGGAGACTCGACACAGAGACCTGCCTGGCTCAAAGAAGACATATACTGCAAGAGCGACGGATGAACATCCGGCACGAGGGCACTGCTTGGCTCCTCGTAAGGAGGCTGAGCAAGCGCAGTTGGACGAGGCGGCAGAACTTCTGACTGCTTGATATGGCTGGGAGGGACCGAGGTCTTGTCGACTGGAAGGCAAGTCTGAACCCCGAATAAAGCAAGCTCAACAGCTCTATTTTCTTCGGTACTCGAGGCAGGGAGGCCCGTGGTGTCGCGATGATGCATCAGCCCCAAGGGTGCCTTTTCTTTGAGCTTCTTAAGGATTCCCTGCAAACCAAAAAAAAATCACAATGTCAGATTGATGACCATACACTAAACACAATTCGCCCTCACCAACCCAGTCCGCGCGCGCCATGACGTCTCGGCACCTTTCTCAAATAGTTCGACGCTGAGAGTCAACTCTTCATATGCGGAGTATGCCATACTAAAGGACGGGGCTCTCGTGGCCGTAGAACCGACGATGATCTGTTTAGGACAGTTCAGAAAAATCCATGAAGGCAAGAAATAACTTACGGCTGAAGAGAATAGCTGGCCCCATATGGGCCCCCATCTGGTTGAGCGGTTTGAGTATATAGTATATATAACTTCTCTGAATCTGTTTTCACTTACCTCAAAAGTAGCGGCGGAAAGCCCGCAGTCATACTGGCAGCTTTTCTGATGATGGCGGATGCAGCTCGATAAGCAGCCAGGAAAGATGTCGCATATACACTGCGGAGCGGATTGTCCGGGTGATCTAGCAAGGCTTGCGCAAAGAAACACTTGTGAATGAAGAGCATACCCGCCGAACGGAACTGCGAGAGAAAATAGCGCTTTAGATACACCCCCTGGCTCGTATAGTCATCGTTGTCTTCGCCGCGTGATAGGATGGCCTGGAGGCCAGGAGGCAGTACCATCTCTCGGACCTTCCTATCCAGCTCCAGAATTTTTCTGTAGTCTGGAGGAGCTGCACCCAGCGTCATTTTAACCACTGACCCAAAAACGTCCTGTATGAATTGATACTTCCAGTTCTTAACTGCAGACATTTAGCGGAGAGCTGATGAAGATATAATTGGCTACGCACAATTTGTATTGGAGTCTTCGCCATCGTCTGGAAAAGCACAATCCACGTAAGACAGCTCTATAGAAGGGGGCCGGCCTAATCTGCCACTCTGAAATATATACAAGGAGATGGTTATTGAGAGAGCATAAGCTTGATTGATCACACGCACGTGCATTAGGTCTGCTGCATACAAATCCCAGAATACTCTCCTACGACATTCGACAGTCTTTTCGTCCATATGCCACCGAGTAGGATCGCGATCTGGATAGAGGTCAGTTCCCTATCTGGCGTTCACGAAGAACACACTAACGCATGCCAATCTAGTATAGCGCCAATCCCGTATAAGTCGACTGCAGAAAACGCGATGGTCTGCTCACAATTTGCGCTAGCTTACAGCTCATCGCCACCAACGCCCATATACTGTCTCGCGAGTACCGCTCGTCCGCGCCACTGCGGTAATGAGCCATCAGTACCATCGCTTGTATAGTTTCAACCGTAGGTGAGTTTATCAAGGAGCGTAGCGCTAACGCGGCGCATGCATAGTGATGATATGTTTTCGCCTCATCGTTGTAGGCTGGAAGTGTCAAATCTGTAAGAGCACCCTGCGCAAAGATCACGAATAGGAAGGCAAGCTTGTGTGGCGATATCTGATTGATCGCCTGTCCCGTGGAAACCTCCCGGTCTTTCTTAGCTTTGTATATAGGGGCTAAGAAGTCCGCAAACAATTCTGGCCTCGTGACTAGCTGGCAGTTCCAAGAGAAATTCTCGAGGTATGTTTCGCATAGACTCGACGCGCGCATACTGGACGGCAGTAGATCGAAAAGCATGCCCATAGCGCTCTTGAATGTGTCAGAATCACTCGCGTATCCGCGATACATGAAAGACTCGGCAGCTAGATTATTTAGGAGTTCGGGCGCAGCAGTTTCCGGTCTGTATTCGCCGGGTCCTGGCTCAGCGCCGTTTGTCTAACATGACAGTGAGTTCAGACATCAAGACCATTTTAAAGCGTGCAAAGAAGCGTACCCATAGCACGGCCTGCGGTTCGGCAATAAAAGTGTCAGTTCGTTATGCCGGAGTACTTATTTGAGACCAAACCTCTGTGCCTGCTGCGGATGGCCCAAAGTATTTTGATTGACCGCTGTCGTCGATGGTGAGAGTCCCAAAGGCCTCCAGGGTTTCGATAAATGTGTTGTCAGAAGGGGAAGGCTCATCTGACGATTGCTGCTCGGAGTATGTCTTTATAGAGAGCAACTCATCTCGAAGAAGAAAGTGTGGCTCAGGGGAGACACTAGACTGAAGACTGGCTAGAGCATCCTCTAGCTGCTGAATGCGTTGGCTCATCTCTAATATACGTAGCCGGAGATGCTGGGTTTCTGTGAGGGACCTATACCTCTTTCAGCATCACCTTGCCCTGATCAGATACGCAAGACGCACTTTGTCTTTGAGGTTTGAGCCGCTGCGGAGATGCCATTGGGACATGTAGCTGAACATCCACGTCGGATACAAGCGCTGCAGGGTATTTTCTTGGACGAATGTCGATTTATAGGTGCCAAAGTAGACTCTAGCACTCACTTTATCACATTTGAGCTTTGATCTCTTGCATTCTGCACAGGACAGCTCTCCGCGAGCACGTTTCGCCTCAGCCGTGTCCTCTAATGTCGATTTCCTAGGGGGCCGCCGAGACGAGGACGGAACCCTGGGGTCTGCAGGCATAAATCTAGGCTTTCGAATCGGCAATTGACAGTAAATTTGTGTCAGAAAGCTAACGAGTGGTGCTGAAGGGTGCTGAAGAGCAGATGAACGTAATTGTCTACTATTGATCGCGGTATTTAGTATTGAGTGATGAGTCAACCGGCAATCGGCCCGAATTGCTTCAAGAAATGCCATTAATGATAGATGTCCCACCAACCCGTAAATACATGGAAGGACCAGCGCGGGTGTAGCGTGATTATTCCATAGCAATCTGAGTAGTGTCTAGGATCCGAAGACTATAGTCCATGGTCCTGGTGATGACTGCGCGAAAATGCCTTCGACTATTCAGGCTGCTCAAGTGCGATTGGTTATTATGCTCTGCTTGTATATTGTGGAGGGAGAGTACGCACGTTGTCATCATAGCATTCATGTACACTTTCAACAAAGTGTCAAATTTTCCGCGCTAGAGCGTAGAGAATATGAACTGCTCACATTTTCCAAGGATGAAGTGGGGAGCCAAAAAGCTGGCACCGACGTAGAAGTACTGATAATGGTTAATATCAGCGTGCTTTCCATGGGAACGAATGCATGATAGTTAACCATGCAAATTACAACGATGCCCATCGCGCTAAGGGACATCGTTAGTTCGGATAGCGAGGGAATGTTGTATTTTGCTCACCACAGCAAAAGCCCTGTATTCATACTAAGCCATATCAGCTGCCGCATGACTGGTTCGCTCCTATAGCCAACCGTTAAATATCAGCTGAAATATTGTGTATATCGAATGAAGACATGCCTAGGCATCCCAGTTCGAGAGGAGTTGAAATAGTATACGAGGGATCCAGCGATGCACCCCTGACATGTCACATATGCTATGGTATGCAGGTAAAGTACAAGATGCGAAGCCTGGCGAGATGTCAGTAAGATATCCCCGTCAAGCAGCGATCCGGCTCACCTGACTATTCAAAGGGGAAAGATCGACTGGTTTGGAGGGGTCCAAAAAGTTACGGCTTGGGGCATTACTGGTATCACACACTGTACGATGATGCAGTCCCATCAGCTTCAAACGTCGTAAGAGCCACACGCGATTGGCAATCACCTATTATCATTGTGGCCACATGTATGAATGCAGCAATGACCTTCAGGACGAAATTCAGATCCTAACAGCGTAAGACCGCGCCAAAGCTTGACACTCACAATAACTGAGAGCAATATGATATTGCCGTGGCTGACTCTCCAAACCCTGTGGCAAAAGAAACTGTGATGTCGCAAATCAGATCGATTCGCGAAGACAAGAGACAGACTGACCCTTCAACGATTAACTCTATTAAGTGCTAATGGATGTGAGCATTTGTCTCGCAATCTCCGTGATGAGATATGGCGCACTATTGTGTTAAATTCTGCCTAGAAACGCTTTTATTGCACATAGAAGGGGTTGACTGGCATGAGGTACTCACGTCGAGTTGCCTATGGTTCGTCAGTTAGGGTAGCATAATCGAAGTGTAGGTGGAAACTGACCATGGGACTGCGGCTGAATCGATCGCATCGGCCGTTGGAAGCCTGCTAAGCAACAGCTTCTCCCAAAACAGATCCCAAATAATCACTGTATGAAACAGGTCCAAAACGCTATACTTTGGATCAACAGGACAAGGCGTGTAATTGGTTGCAGAGCACGCACTTTGTGAAGAAAACCTGTAGGGAAGCCGGTCAGTGGTTGTAGTGACCCGAATTCCCAACACGTACGAGCGACTTCTTGAACTTCCCGTCTTGCGGAAACGAGCGAAAGTAATAGATAGTCTGTGCGAGACTCAGTCCATACAGACTGGTGACATCAGCCCTTGATAGTTGGGTACTACAGAGTGGTTTCCCATAGATACCTCATGCATATGATGAAACCTAGAGCGCAAGACCGAATGGTATATGTAAGTAACGATCGGCGACCTCCTCGAAAAGTCGCACCAATAAATCCCGGTGCCAACCGCGCCATCGATGACTCCTCTGTCGAGGGGAAAGCCTGCCGGGGGCCATCGGACATGGTTCAAGGTGGTATTGCCGCTCCGGTTTCTGGATGAGTGCGGGGTAGAGACGGCCAAGTAGCAGCCCATTGGCGTATTGCTTAAATGCGGAGCCAAACGCTTTTGTCAGCGTTTCTCGGCCATCAGTATGTGAACTCAAAACTGACATAATCCATTCATGGAGAACGCCTACAAAACTCCCGTCCTTTCGCCAATGGTCCAGAAGGCAGTCATTTGAGTTTGGTGGCTCGCGTGCCAAGGCACGCGGCAGATTCTGAGGAACTGGGCCATTTGTGAGCACTGTCGCGTGCAGAGGCCCGAGTACGTCGCCCTCAGCGGCGGGAATGGAAAGCGCAAGGTCACGAGTCAGAAGACGATCCAGATTGCTCCGAAAACGGCCAAGTAAATATGATAGAGTGGCGGGAAGGTCACTTCTGTTTATTTGGTAAGCATCGCTCGGCGGTTACTAGGCCAAACTCGTCATCGGCGGTCGACCGCGCGGCGGAGAGCTGGCGCAGCTCCAGCAGATCCAAAGCAGAAAGTCCGATTTTGATATAAGTATTGGCGCAATTAGGATGTATGTATTTATTACCCAGCTGCAAAAGCGAGCCCGAGAAAATGAGGAGGGTTGCTCGGGCTCGAGTGTCCGTGTGCGTTGAATACAACTCCGAGTCGGAGGTGCTGGCATTGGTAACAGGGCACTCAACGCTCGCTATGCCCGGACCTGGAAGTGGAGAGTTACATACCGAATGCTATGTACTCGTGTTGGTCTGGCTAGGGGAGACCAGGGCGGCCCGCCTTTTGGCAGGCGTTGCCACAATGATCAATCGAAAATTCGCTCCCGCGATCCCAAATCAAGGCTCAACCAGATAGATGTTCTGATAGAGAGCTTAGTGTGCACGCGAGTATCATGCTAGAAAAGAAGATCCTCAGAGACAAGAATTCGCAGAGGAAGAAACTGGAAGAAATGTGTTTGATCTGACCCCCGAAAACAACTGACTAATCTATAGAGCCCGAGGCTCGCTCAACCACTTTGACACCGTCTCCCAACCGTCTCCCGTGCTACATAGTACAAGCTAAATATACGCCACATCTACAAAGAGTTCTGCACCGGTGAAGCAGGAGCGCTACCCTCATCAGGTGTGTGCCAGTCGGAATCACTATCTCCCCCAGATTCGTTCTCTGAGGCTTCGGTACTAAAATTGCCCCAGAGCTCAATGCTGTCATAGTCCTTCGCTTTGATTCGGCCCTCTCTTACCCATTTCGCCCTATTCTGGTTCAGCCATTCTCTGTCCACTCCTGCCGCTTCGCTGTCAAGCAACAGCTGCAATATCTCCGCATGGTTTGGTCCCTTGGATGAAAGGAATATGAAATCTTCTGCTTCCCGTGATCCCATAACCGCACCGTGTTCAAGCATCAACCGGACGACATCTTCATCGCCCATATTTGATGCGTATAGCAGTGGTGTATCCTTGAATCCCCCTGGTGCATTGACATTTGCACCATTCTCAATCAGCAGTCGGATAACCTTACGAACCTGCGGGGTCCAACACCAATTTGAGACTGCTGCCTGCAGCGCTGTGCCCGAGGGCCCTGCTGGCGCATTGACGTCCGCGCTATGCTCGAGCAGTAGTTGTACGATCTTCAAGTCGCCACGATGAGCTGCTTCTTGTAGCAATGTGTCCTCAGGTCCTGCTGGTGCATTGACATTCGCTCCATACTTGAACAGCATTCGCTTCCGGGACTCGAGCTCGAACTCCTGTGCCATACGGTCGCCCAAACCAAAAATTGATATACGTCTAGGTCTGCCTAACCCATTAGCATCCGCACCGTGCTCGAACAGCAGTCGGACAATATCAATTTCGCCAGGACCGGATGCTATGCGTAGCGCTATGCGCAGCGCTGTGCCCTCTGGTCCCGCTGGCGCATTGACCTCCGCACCGCGCTCTATCAGCAGCTGGACAATAGCACAACCACGACGGAACGCTTCCATTATCGGTGATGTGCGATCAGGTTTGGGTTCGCTAATGAACGATGATAGATAGCTGTTCCCGTACTCGTGCTTCTGTTTACCAAGATCGGCCCAACTGATGACTGCTTGTAGCGCTGTGCCTTTGGGTCCGCCTAGCGCATTGGCATTCGCACCATTCTCGAGCAGTAGTCGGACGATATCAATTTCGCCACAACCGGATGCTATTTGCAGCGCTGTGCCCTTCGGTCCCGCTGGCGCATTGACCTCCGCACCGTGCTCTATCAGCAGCCGGATGATAGCGCAACCACGACGGGATGCTTCCAGTATTAGTGGTGTGAAATCGAGTTTGAGTCTGGTACTGAAAGGTGGCATATAGCGGTTCTGGTGCTCGTACTCCTGTTTAACGGGATCGGCCCAACTGATGACTGCTTGCAGCGCTGTGCCTTCGGGTCCGCCTAGCGCATTGGCATCCGCACCATGCTCGAGCAGTAATCGGACGATATCAATTTCGCCACGACCTGATGCTATTTGCAGCGCTGTGCCCTTCGGTCCCGCTGGCGCATTGACCTCCGCACCGCGCTCTATCATTAGCCGGACAATAACACAGCTACGACGGGATGCTTCCAGTGTTCCGCAATCAAGTTCATCTGAGTACCAGTTTGATCCAGGATCAGGCCAACTGATTGCTGCTTGCAGCGCTGTGCCTTCGGGTCCGCCTGGCGTATTGACATCTGCACCGTGCTCAAGCAGCAGTCGTACAATGTCAGATTTGACAAGTCTAGACGCCAATTGCAGTGCTGTGCCTTTAGGTCCCGCTGGCGCAGCATCCGCACCGTGCTCAAGCAGCAGTCGGACGAGGTCATATTTGCCACACCTAGACGCATTTTGCAGTGATGTGCCTTTATATCCTGGCGCATTGACATCCGCACTGTGCTCGAGCAGTAGCTGGACGGCGGCAAAATCATCATGTCCAGCCGCTTCTTGCAACAATGTGCCTTCATTATTGATTGGCGCATCTACATCCGCCCCGTGCTTGAGCAACAGTCGGGCGACATTGATATGGCCGCCATAGCATGCTGCTCGCAGGGAATTGGCGCCCTTTCTGCCACGCGCGTTCACGCGCGCACCATGTTCCAGCAATGTCCGCACAACCCCTTCATGCCCGTGGTACGATGCCGCTTGCAGAGCATTGCCGCATGGTCCTCCGACCTGCACATCTTCTCCACTTCTGAGAATCTCTTCGACCAGCTCCTCCATGCCGAGTAACGAAGCATAGTATAGCGGTGGGTTGTCCTTTAACTCTTCGGCAGTTGTATGGAATCCGTTATGCCAATGAGGATATCGGTGCGGATTCTTCAATTGAAAACAGTTCGTCAAGGCGTTATGCCCTCGCGAGAACATGCGGATCATTAGTTGCCAGACGGGGGTGAATTCCTTGCTGTGGCCCCTTTTGACGTGTTCTAGCCAGTTGTGAGCTGCATACGATACAAGAGGAAATTTTTGAAATGTTGTCTTGTCGAAGGATGAATGGCTTCCTAAGTGTAGGAGATAAGCTAGACATGTCACAGTGATCATGGAGTGGGCTAATATCGCATTGATGCCGAAGAAGGATGCTGCTCCGCCTCTCATGCGGTCCGAGACGAGGTAATCCTTGACAGACATGTGCGCTAGTTTGACGGTACCTAAATCGGCAGCTTTCTATGAGTGTTTGTGATATTTCTTTCAGATGGATTTTACCTCTCGAGTCTAATTGATCATCTGAATCGTTTGATTCATCATCATCTGATTCATCACTGTTTGATTCATTACCGTCTGATTCGTCGTCGTCTACATTCAATTCCTTAGCATCGTGATAAACACTGTAATGTAGACTCAGGATAACTGACCTTCGCCAGCGGGAATGAAAGTCACAAAGCCTGCACATATATCGAGAACGTGGATTGGAGAAAAGTATCGAAGGTCTGGGTCATATGCTGGTGTGTCGGGCGACGATAAATCAATCGCAGTGACCTCCGCGAGCTCTTGAAGCTGCAGAGGCCGCATGGAAAACGCAAGCCATATAAGCAGCTGCTTGAGCTCATGTGGATTGGCGCTGCGAGAGAGGCTTCTCTCGTACATTCCATCCAGGTCTTTTGGTAAGGAGCGCAGCTGGGCATCGACGGCACGAGGGGCAAGACATTTGAACAGTTCTGCTATCTGGAAAGCAACCCAGCGGAACCTGGCATAATATCAGCGCGGCCATTGCCATCCCGGAGAACAATCACGCACATCCCGTCCACGCCCTCCATCAATGAACGTTTGATGCGTGCGCGAGTCGCCGCATTCCACCTGGCTACTGTGGCAAGCATATCATCCACGTATCTACCAATGTCAGCATTTGTGGAGGCGCCCGCGAGCGATACGGAGCATACAGATTGCATGGGCTCGAAGCGCTGCAAGATGTCGTGCTCTCGGCGACTGGAGAAGAGAATACGAAGCTGGTCCATGTCATGTTGAAGAAGACCGCCAATCCAAGCCAGCAACTTGTCCCTGTCAATGCACTCATCGAGGGCATCTATCACGATATACGCGCGGTCTAAATCTGCGATGATTTTCTGTAGAGTAAGCTGAAGAGCAGCCACCGACGGTTTCTCGTGACCGCCGCCGTACATCTCCATCAGCGCTGCGGGTACACCAACTGACCGGCCCGATTGTCTGGCCTTGCACCATAGACCGAACTGGTGCGACAGTTGTCGGATCAGGGAACGGAGCATTTTCTCGTGCAAAGATTGGTCGGTTTCGGCATTTCTGCTGTCAAAGAAGAAGTAAGCGCAAGCAGCCCCAGATTCTGGCTTGTATTCTTGGCGAACACTCTCGATGACAGTTGAGCTGTGAACGCGGCATTATTCCCGGATGTCTCAGGGAATCCAGGATGCGAGGCTCACCATATGACTGTCTTGCCAGAACCCGCTGTGCCGAGTCATGATCAGTTTAGCGATTGGCGCTGTAGATTATCACAGCTCACGAGTTCCATTAATCCAAAGGGCTGACCCGGGTGTCTCTTTCCAATGAACGAATTCATCGCCCTCTAAGAACCACGCGCCCGTGTTTTCGTGATGCTTCTCGCGTGCTGCATTGTAGTTTCCTGAGGTATCGGGCGCTGCCAGCCATTGGTATATTTCTTTCTCTGTAGTTGTGATACTCAAACGCTGTACTTCGAATTTCAAGGCATAGCGCTCACCCCGATCTGGGGTCACCGAATGCACATTCAAGGTGTGGATGAAGTCGCCATTGACGTTGTTGATCTGGGCGTTCCCGCCCGCATTCGGCGTGTTGAAGACCTTCCAGCACAACGGGTTAGGTTAGATCGCAGATGGGGCTGGTGGGCGCACACGCACAGCGGGGGCGGGAAACATTGCAGATGGCGGTTCCATGCAGACCTGGACGAAGCGGGACTAGGATCGATATCGACAGCATTGTCGCCGCGTGGCAAACGCATTGCTCTTCGGCACCCGCCGCTCACTCTCGACGATCTGCGCGCTGATTACGCTGAATAAGTGGTTAGTATGACGATGCCCAACCGCAGACGGCAGAGAGGAAGAAGGTATGCACTCGAGTCTCGAGAGGGGCAAAGCCCCAAACGTTCAACTAATTGCTGACTAATATCCGGCCCGAAACCGCGACGAACATGATTTACAGGGGATTCGAGAGGCAGCCATGCTAAATGGTCGGAGGAGCGCAGCCAGCGAACAAACACTGTGCATTTGCGTGATCACAGTACTAGTGCATACATGCCATGCATGCGATGGAGATCCACTCGGCGCGTCCTACAGCAGCCCCGAAGGCACCCAATTTCTAGCAGGCTCGACCCGCGAAGAGAGCTACAACATACCTGCGTCGCCCGTCCAGGCGCAGCAGAACGCTCGCGGCCCGCCATCTCCCCCCGCGGGTCTCCCGCCATTGCCAGGCTGCAGTGCGCCTCATCCCCAGACACGCACGCGCGCGCTACGCCTCATCCCACGGCCCCCACCGCTACCCACCCACCCGCGTCAGCCCCCGCACTCAAACAAAATCCAGCGTACGTACCTGCGGGTGGTCCCAGCGCGCATAATCGTGATATAAGACCTGCGCCGGCGGGCGCTTTTCCCACTCAATCTTCTCCCCCTCCAATGCTGACGGAGGGAGCGGGACGTCCGCGAGGCCCGCGGGGTGCGCCTGCGCAGCCGCGCGCCCGCCGTCCTGGCGCACCTCCTCGTACTCCGCGCCCGTGTACGCGACGCTCGCGCGCGGGACGACCTGGATGCGCCCCATCCCGCGGCGCCACAGGTCCACGGGGAGGAGGAAGCACTCGCTCTGCCTTTCGTTCACCGGCGTCGCGTCGTTCCGCGCCGTGCGGAACCTGATGGGGCCCGTGGTGTCCCCGTTCTCAATCCCCCCACCCCCACTCCCACCCCCACCCGCGCTGTGGTTGTAGCTGGTGGTGAAGGCGTCGGCGCTGATGACCGCAGCGCCGTTCCAGCAGCTGAACACCTGGAACGGCTGCAGGCGCCGCAGGCGCGCGCGCTCCGCGGGGTTCCACGGCAGCGGCTGCGGGATGGGGACGCGCGGGTCGGCGGGCGCGGTGGGGTGGCTCCGGGAGGCGGCGAAGAAGGTGAGGAGTTCGGATTGCGCGTAGGACGGGCTGGGGGGGCGTTAGCTGAGTGTTTGTGGGTCAGGGGATAAGGGGAAACGGGAAGAGAGGGGGGAGGTAGAGAGGTGGGATCTGCGAAGGGGCAATATGGCGGGATAACTGTGGGGAAGTGTACGCACCTGCCGGTCATGGTGCGCAGGACCCAGCGGTCGTAGACGATGTGGTTCCCCCAGTCGAGCGCGCACGTCATGTCCGCGCCCTGGTTCTCGTGCTCGTACAGAATCTGCACATCGTCAGCCTAAGGTCACGCGACCGCATAAGCACATACCTCAAGCATATCCGCAGCGCAGAAGATGATGTCATTCATAAACAGCACGCGCCCGAAACTCTCGACGCCCGCCGCCGCGGCCGCGCTCCCGTCGTACAGCGGCTCCATCACCTCGTTCCGCACGCGCGCCAGCGCCGCGATGCGCCGCCCCCCGCGCTTGTCCAGCCGCGCCCCGCCGCGCACCTCGATGCGGTGCGCCACCCCGTGCGCCGCGAGCAGGCGCGCAAGCACGCCGAGCAGCCCGGGCGTCGCGTCGCGCGAGCCGCTCTCCAGCACGCTCACGAACGCGCCCGGGCCGAGGAACGCGAGGACCCCCGGCAGCTCGTGCAGCAGCGCCGCGAGCGCGCGCTGCGCGTCGAGCACGTTCAGCGCGAGGAACACGGGCGGCGCGCCGGGGGTGCGCAGGGCGGCGTAGCGTGCGGCGTGCGCGGGGGTGAGCGCGCACTGCGGGCGCGCGAGGTGCGCGACGGGGGCGAGCGGGGCGAGCGCGCGGGCGTAGGCGCTGCAGGGCGCGGGGCGCGTGCGGTTCGCGGCGAGGACGAAGGGGGGTGCGGCGGGCGGCGGGGGGACGGCGTAGAAGGGGTCGGTCACGTGCGCGCGGAGGGCGAGGCAGAGGCAGAGGAGGGCGGCGGCGGCGAGGGCGGCGAGGAGGGCGCGGGGGCGGGCCGGGAGGCGGGCGAGGGCGTGGGGGAGCGAGCAGGACATGGGGGGGTCATCGTCTGCGGGTGTGTATGTTATTTATGGGGCTGGGCAACGTTGTCGACGGCGGCCGGGGCTGCGGCTCCGATCGACGTCATCGCTTTCCAGGGTGGTGGGATGGCAGTAACCAGGTTTGTCAATCGCAGATCCTTGCGAGCTGTGCTGGTTGGCTGATATCTATACGCAGCACCCCCGTCTCCTACTACTAGAGCATGGCAATATGGATCATACGACTAACCATGGTCACGGTGCCAGCCAATCGGAATAGATGTGAAAGAACAGCTTGAGGTTTACACGTCGAGAACGTCGAGATGCTAACGAGCTCGAGGTTCATCACAAGCTATCACAAGCCGTCCCAAGCCGCGCGATGCCGCGCGCGGGCTGTTCGGCGTCGGCCCGGCACCAATGATGCACATCCCTCTTTTTACAAGACATCTGCATCAAAGTTGGTCCATGTCCTTCCTCATCGCCTCTCTGGTCACCTTGTGTCGAGCTGTCCCACGGTACGGCCAGTTTGATGAATCTCACCCAAAATCATGTTTTCCAGGAGTTTACACGTCGAGATGGTGCAAAGTGACGGAAAGTAACAGTCGAGGCTCGTCACAAGCCGCCCCAAGCCGTTCCAAGCGTCCGCTCGCTGTTGGGCGTCGGCGCGGCACCAATCGCGTCTTATCATAGGACCCCCGATAGCCCTGTATGAGGTGGATAGGAAATGACAGGACAATGTCGAGGCAAAATCAACCTGCGGTAGATTTCATCGGATTTTGCCCCATACTCCCCGCCGCTAATTGTAAGCAAAAACGTCTCCAGACCCTTCATCAGACCTGTTCGTTGCAAAACAGGATCTTTTCGATAGGATCTCCACTACTAGTATCATACATTCGGTTCAAGTTCGAATACCCTGGGCCCAGCCGGATGTAACCTCTTCAAAATGACTGCCAGCTGCCACCGATATCGTTATGGCACTGTGTTGCAACACCTCACACTGTGGATTTCCCCTTCTGTTTGTCCGCCAGCCCTTGCTGCCTCTGTTGACGCTGATCTTTGAGGTCCTTCAGCCGCCTCTCTTTCGCTATCTTCTCCTCGGTCCAAGTTTTAAGCTGCTGCTCTTCCAATGCTACTAATTCTGTGCAGATATCACAATCACCGCAACGGCCCAAGGCCCATGAGAGACAATTCGTCGCGAGAAGAGAAGGAAGAGCGCGGAAAGCGGGTGGCGCAAGCGAACCCTTATCCTCGAGAGCCTCGCTGAGTTTGTCTTCGGCACCCGCGCCACTGATGATTTCCAACAACCGCTTTCTTCCTTCCCGACGTCGCTTCTCGGATGCTTGTCGTGATTTCTTGCACGAGGCACAGTAACCGCAATATTGAGGGGTGGCGTAGTGACTACACTGCATCGAGGCAGGCGACGGCAGCGCCGCGCACGCTGTCCGCGCATACGCAACCTCAACCTCGAGCGCTCTGATAGCCTCGTCCTCTTCGCTCTCCTCTTCAACAGGTTGCTCCAGCCCAAAGATCTCCCATATATTGCGCGCAAGTTGCCATGTCTCAAAGCGCGGCTTGCCGCACCCATACGCCTGCCGCGCCGCCGCGATCCGCACGACGTCCTCCACGCCCAACCTTATTCCCTCCTCCACCGTCAGCGGCGCCTCGCGCGTGCACACGGCCTCATACGCCTCCGGGAGCCACGCCGCGATCCCGTGCCGGCGCCCGAGTACGATCTTGTCGACGGGCGGCGCGGCGTCGAGGTGGTCGACGGCGAGGAGCCGGATGCTCTCGAAGCCCCATTTGTCTGCGAGGTGCAGGACGGCCGCCCACTGCGCTATGGTCTTCTCTGCGGGGCGGTGGAAGTCGCTGGTTGGCGTCAGCGCCATTAGGGCTGGGTTAGGATCGGGCGCTTACGTGGGGTAGAGGATGGACAGGAACTGGTCAAAGTCGTCGCAGGTGATGTCGGGCAGGACAAGGGGTGCGCCGGTGTTCGTTATTGGGGTGCTTTCCAGAGTGGAGCGGAAGATGCTCGAGTCGCGTTCGAAGAAGTAGCGATGGATGTTGTAGAGTGTGCTTTCGACCTGTATGCACGAGATGTGTTATAGCTACATACACGCAAGAGTTAATCAGGCGCACCGACAAGATGAGATTCCCGTCTCTGAAGTAGTAGAACGGGTGCTTCTCCGCAGCAGCCAGCTCATCGCCTTGAAAGACGGGTGTTTCGGGAGCGATCAGGTCAAATGGCGACGAGGATCGAGAAGTATCGGAAGGCTGCAGAGCAGGACTGGGCGCGGCAGAGGGGTTGGAGGTCAGAGACATGGTGGTCAGGAAGATAAGCAGGCGCCAAAGGGCCTCATGTTGGAACATGCATGGGCACCCACATCCGTTATGTCCAGTGTACAGAATGGCGGCCAATGTTTTTGGGCATCCAAGTTGCCTTTGACTGTTGGTGTGCTCGCTGTTCAACGTTCAACGTTCAGCGGCGGCACGGCACCAATGCGATTCCCATATGCATGTCATCCTCCCTCCCTTCAGAATATCGACAAACTCTGACTTATCCTCATCATAATGACTTGCGTGCAACTTGAGAGTCACTTGATGTCGTCCAATCCCGGTTCTTGTCTCTGAGCAATTACCAATGTCACTGCTACCCAACTGCTACTGGCACGCACCCACAATTTCTATTCGAACCAGCTACATTTTTCTGCATCAAGGCATCAAACATACCCTCAGTGGACAACCACCAACATCTGAAAGAACAACTCAGTCATTTCTCCATCACGAATCGCGCGTTCAGTCCTCATAATCCCAGTGGATTCAGATGATATCTGCTCATGACCTGGGATCTCTCGCCCCGTAGTCACGCAAACGTAGCCTCACAGCTCGAGATCCAATGGCACCTGCGGGTAGAGGGAGCCATCAGAAACGGGGACGTGCACCAAGAAATATACGGACGAACCGTGGATATCACATCTTCAAGCTTCGCGCGGTACGATGCTGCAAACGCGCGGTTGGACGAAACCTGCACGAATATCTGCCAACCGCACGCATCACATGTAAACGCACAGTATCCGTAGGGCTTCTCGATCTCCTCTGGGCTGGGTATGCTGTCCACAATAGGCAAATGGCCAGCAGTGTTTACTGTACCCTCCACTGGTGCAAATGACCGCAAACGCTCGCAACGCCCGCAGAGTATCGTAACGGGCGCAAGAGGCCCATTCGAGGCGGCTCCTGGCGGACTTCCGATGGCGTCTCGCGCAGCATCAGTGCACGCTTTGTGGTACTTGAGCAGCCGCAAGAAGTTGGTCACAGACACCAAGTCCAGCTCGGGATCCAGCGGTATATCCACGATAGCCTTCTCCAGGGTCGCGCGGGCAGCTGCTCTGGCTTCCGACACCATCTTGTGCCGGCAAGCGACAGCGAAGACGCGGAACGCGCTATCTTGCAGTAATTGCGGGGCGATCAGCGCCTCGCGCAACCTCTTCTCTACTGCCACGAGGCTGTACTTGACGGCCGCGTCCAGCAGCGCATTGACGTCTTCCACTCTGTTCAATGCAGGCTGCTCCACCACGCCCATCGGATAGCACATGGCCAGCAGCATCTCCCAGGTTCTCGCTGTCCCTGAGACGGGTACCACCGGCAGCCCATCCCCCGTCTCGCCTCCGTGGCCTTGGGGAAGCGCGAACATGTCCTTGAAGAAAGGCGACCCCATCGAGAGCAGCAGTTTGTGGACCTTGAAATCGACGCTATCCGATGATCGTAAGATCAAGTCCGCACCAGCGTCGTCGAAAGGCGGGCCGGCATCGGTGACAGGAGGGGTATCCGCAATGGTCGCCATGTCATCCTCGATGGGGTGTGCCATTGCTTGTGCACCGTGTGGCGATCAGATGTCGACGGATCGGATTGGTTCTCTGTCAGTGATCAGAAGGAAATTGGGCTTGAATTGGGTACGCTTGCTGTGCTCATATCAGATCGCGCGCGCCTCGAGATAGCACTAGCACCGGACCAGTGTTTGAAGGTTTTTCAGTGAGATGGCAGTAAGCAGCTTTGCCAATCGCATGGAGATTATCGTAACACTTATGAACAATAGGAAAGATCAGGATAGAATCCCGATTGGAATGATGGCGAATTGCTAGATATCTCACAACACGCTACTATCGTACAACCTACCCGAGAACGACGAGTCATTGTGCACCTCTTCCAAGGAGCTACCGGCCATCACCAATAGCCAATGACAACAGGCGCAGTCTCAAACACCTTACTTCAGCACTGGAACATGGACTTCCGCTCCTGTTTGCCGGCCAGCTCCCGCCGCCTCTGCTGACGTTGATCCTTAAGGTCCTTCAGCCGCCGCTCTTTCTCTTCTTTCTCATCCCTCCAAGTCTGCAGCTGCCGCTCGTCTGATGCTACGAATACTGCGCAATGAGCACAGCGGCCACAGCGGCCAGGGGGGACGAAATCAGAGCAATCATTCGGGGCAGGAGATGGAAGAGCGCGGAAAGCAGGCTGCGCATCAGAACCCTCATCCTCAAGAGCCTCGATAAGCTTGTCTCCGGTACCTGCGCCGCTGATGATCTCCAGCAGCCGCTCTTTCCCCTTCTTGAACCGCACCTCGGCCTCTTCTAGCGATTCCTGGCACCAAGTGCAGTGCCCGCAGTATCGAGGGAAGGTGTACATGGTGCAGCGCATCAAGGCAGGCGATGGCAGCGCGAGGCACGCTGCCTGCGCATAAGCTACCTCGACCTCGAGCGCTCTGATAGCCTCGTCTTCGTCGCCCGTGGCGTTGTCGCCGATATCCACTTCAGTAGGTCCCTCCAGCCCAAAGATTTCCCGCACATCGCGAGCGAGATGCCGCGTCTCAAAGCGCGGCTTGCCGCACCCATACGCCTGCCGCGCCGCCGCGATCCGCACGACGTCCTCCACGCCCAGCCTTATCCCTTCCTCCACCGTCAGCGGCGCCTCGCGCGTGCACACGGCCTCGTACGCCCCTGGCAGCCACGCGCCGATCCCGTAGCGGCGCCCGAGCACGATCTTTTCAACGGGTGGCGCGGCGCCGAGGCGGTCGGTGGCAAGCAACCGGATGCTCTCAAAGCCCCATTTGTCTGCGAGGTGCAAGATGGCCGCCCACTGCTGCGTGGTCTTGTCTGCGGGGCGGTGGAAGTCGCTGGTTGGCGTCAGCGCCATTAGGGCTGAGATAGGACGGGGCGCTTACGTGGGGTACAGGATGGAGAGAAACTCGTCAAAGTCGCTACAGGCGATGTCGGGCAGGACGAGGGGCGCGTCAGTGTTGGTTGCTGGGATGCCTTCCAAAGAGGAGCGGAAGACGCTGGAGTCGCGCTCGAAGAAGTACCGATGGACGTTGTACAGTGTCCCTTCGACCTGTACGCATGAGAACTGTTACAGCTACATCCGCGCAGTGAAATGGTTCAGGCGCACCGACAAGATCATGTTCCCGTCTCTGAAATAGTAGAACGAGTGCTTCTCTGCAGCGCCCCGCTCATCGCCTTGAAGAGCGGGTGTTTCGGGCGCGATCAGGTCAAATGGTGACGAGGAACGAGAGGTGTCGGAAGGCTGTAGAGCAGGACTGGGCGCGGCGGAAGAGTTGGTCAGAGACATGGTGGTCGTGAAGATAAGTAGGCGCTAAAGGGCCTCATGTTGAAGTATGCATGGACGCCCACACTCATCCGTTATGAGTCCAGTGTACAGGAGCATCTAAAGAACAGATGTGCGCAAGTTTACGTGTGGAGTGAATATGATACTCGAGGCCCATTGTACCAGACCAGGCCCCAAGCTTAAGGCGCGGATGTTACACTGTTGTAGACTGTTGTGACTGAATGTGCTCACTGTTCAGCGGCGGCACGGCACCAATTCGATTCCACATCCTCCCTCTCTTCAGAATATCGCCTGAATCACAATGACTGGCCCACGACTTGAAAATCACTTGATGTCGTCCAATCCCCTCTCTCGTCTCTGTGCGGTTACCAATGTCACTGCTCCCAGCACGCGCCCACGGTCCAGCGAATCGGAACAGATGTGAAGGATCATCGATCAGGTTTTCCAGAAGTATACACGTCGAGATCACGGTGCAAAGTAACAGAAAGTAATGGTCGAGGTTTGTCACAAGCCGCCCCAAGCCATCCGAGGCCATGGTGCGCTCGCTGTTCGGCGTCGGCGCGGCACTAATCGCGTCTTATCATCCAGCTCTTCAGTACTGTCCTCACCACTGTATGGCGTAATAGCCCCAGCCAGCCCATCTTTTGCCGTCTGTAATAATTTTCGTCTTGCATGTCAGTCCAATATATTCGATTCGATGAGATCACTAAGTCGTTCAGCGATTTGAGATATTTCAAGTTGGAGGCAAGTCATTGATCCACCCGTTTCCATGTGAGCTGAGACTTTGCGCATGTATACGGCCCCGTCCGTGGCAAAATAGGATCTTTTCGATAGGATCGCCACACCTAGTATCGTACATTCAGTTCAAGTTCAAATACCCTGGGCCCAGTCAGATGTAATCTCTTCAAAGTGACTGCAAGCCACCACCGATATTATAATGACCCTGTGCCTGTGTCGCAATACCCCACACTCTAACACTGCAAGATGGACTTCCGCTCCTGCTTGTCCGCCAGCTCTTGCTGCCTCTGCCGACGCCGATCTTTGAGGTCCTTCAGCCGCCTCTCTTTCTCTTCTTTCTCCTCGGTCCAAGTCTTGATCCGCCGCTCTGCCAATGCTACCCATTCTGTGCAGATATCACATTTGCCGCAACGGCCGATACCCCGTGAGGGGCATTTCGTCGCGGGAAGAGATGGGAGAGCGCGGAAAGCGGGTGGCGCAAGCGAACCCTTATCCTCAAGACTCTCGCTGAGTTTGTCTTCTGCACCCGCACGGCTAATGATCTCCAACAGCCGCTCTTTTCCTTCCTGAAGTTGCTTCTCGGCTGCTTGTAACGATTCATGGCATGGCAGGCAGCCACCACAGTATCGAGGGGCGGCGAAGTAGTGACACCGCATCGAGGCAGACGACGGCAGCGCCGCGCACGCCACCTGCGCATACGCAACCTCTACCTCGAGCGCTCTGATAGCCTCGTCTTCATCTCCCGTGCCACTATCGCTCTCCTCTTCAGCAGGCTGCTTCAGCCCAAAGATCTCCCATATATCGCGCGCGAGATGCCGCATCTCGAAGCGCGGCTTGCCGCACCCATACGCCTGCCGCGCCGCCGCGATCCGCACGACGTCCTCCACGCCCAGCTTTATCCCCTCCTCCACCGTCAGCGGCGCATCGCGCGTGCACACCGCCTCGTATGCCCCTGGGAGCCATGCTGCGATCCCGTAGCGCCGCCCGAGCACGATCCTGTCAACGGGCGGCGCGGTGGCGAGGCGGTCGATGGCGAGAAGCCGGATGCTCGCGAAGCCCCATTTGTCTGCGAGGTGCAGGACGGCCGCCCATTGCTGTGTAGTCTTCTCTGCGGGACGGTGGAAGTCGCTGGATGGTGTTAGCGCGTTAGGGGCTGGGATAGGATGGCGCTTACGTGGGGTACAGGATGGACAGGAACTCGTCAAAGTCGTCGCAGGTGATGTCGGGCAGGACAAGGGGTGCGCCGGTGTTCGTTGTTGGGGTGCTTTCCAGAGTGGAGCGGAAAACGCTCGAGTCGCGCTCAAAGAAGTAGCGATGTATGTTGTACAGTGTCCCTTCGACCTATATGTGCGAGACGTGTTATAGCTGCATACACGCAAAGAATAAATCAGGCGCACCGACAAGATGAGACTCCCGTCTCTGAAGTAGTAGAACGGGTGCTTCTCCGCAGTATCCAGGTCATCTGCTTGAAGAGTGGGTGTTTCGGGCACGATCAGGTCAAATGGCGACGAGGAACGAGAGGTGTCAGAAGGCTGCAGAGCAGGACTAGGCGCGGCGGAGGAATGGGAGGTCAGAGACTCAGACATGGCGGTCAGGAAGATAAGCAGGCGCTAATGGACGTCCATGGTGAAGCATGCATGGGCGCCCACATCCGTTGTGGCCAATTGATTATCATACCGCTAGCTATGGCCACGATGCCAGTGCATCGGAACAAGCGTGAAAGATCAAGTTTTCCAGAGATTGGCACGTCGAGATACAGGCAAAGTGACGATCGAGGTTCATCACAACTTGCCGCCACAAGCCGCCGTCTGCGCGGCTGCAGTGGCATACTCATCATCCTCTCACTGGCACTGCACGCCGTTACGGTCAGCCATCATGCCATATTACAGTACTAGTGACACTGTGCGTAGTCTCGAACTCCCTACATTCACACCCTAACACCGAAACATGGACTTCCGCTCCTGTCTGTCCGCCAGCTCTTGCCGCCTCTGCTGGCGTTGGTCCTTGAGGCCCTTCAGCCGCCGCATCTTCTCGGCTCTCTCCTCCCTCCAAATCGTTAACTGCCGCTCGTCCGATTTCATTCGATTTTTGCAATTAGCACATTCGTCGCAATGCCCAGGATGTTCCCAGTCAGAGCAATCATTAGTAGCAGGAGGTACAAGAGGGCGGAAAGCGGGCTGTGCATCCGGACGTCCGTCCTTGGGAGCCTTGGCGAGTTTGTCTTCGGCACCCGCGTCGCTGACGATCTTCAACAGCAGCCTTTCCCCTGCCTTGAACCGCGACTCGGCCTCTTCTCGTGACTCCTTGCAGTCGGCGCAGAAACCGCAGTTTCCTGGAGGTGCGTAAATTTCACAACGCATCGAGGCAGGCGACGGCAGCGCGAGGCACGCGGCCTGTGCATACGCGACTTCAACCTCCAAATCCTTGATCGCTTCGTCTTCATCGCTCGTGTCGCTGCTGTTCTCTGCAACAGGCTGCTCCAGCCCAAAGATCTCCCCAACATCGCGCGCAAGATGCCGCGTCTCAAAGCGCGGCTTCGTACACCCATACGCCTGCCGCGCCGCCGCGATCCGCACGACGTCCTCCACGCCCAGCCTTATCCCCTCCTCCACCGTCAGCGGCGCCTCGCGCGTGCACACCGCCTTGTACGCCCCCGGTAGCCACGCCGCGATCCCGTAGCGCCGCCCGAGCACGATCTTGTCAACGGGCGCGGCGGTGGCGAGACAGTCGATGGCAAGCAGCCGGATGCTCTCAAAACCCCACTTGTCTGCGAGGAGCAGTATGGACGCCCACTGCGCTATGGTCTTCTCTGCGGGGCGGCGGAAGTCGCTGGTTGGCGTTAGCGCCTGTAGAGCTAGGATAGGATTAGGGACTTACATGGGGTACAGGATGGAGAGAAACTCGTCAAAGTCGCTGCAGGTGATGTCGGGCAGGACGAGGGGTGCGCCGGTGTTCGATGCTGGGGTGCTTTCCAGAGTGGAGCGGAAGATGCTCGAGTCGCGTTCGAAGAAGTAGCGATGGATGTTGTACAGTATCCCTTCGACCTGTACACACGAGACGTGTTATAGCTACATCCACCGAAAGAATAGATCAGGCGCACCGACAAGATGAGATTTCCGTCTCCGAAGTAGTAGAACGGGTGCTTCTCTGTAGCGCCCCGCTCATCGCCTTGAGCGGGTGTTTCGGGCGCGATCAGGTCAAATGGCGACGAAGAACGAGAGGTGTCGGAAGGCTGCAGAGCAGGACTGGGCGCGGCGGAGGAGTTGGGGGTCAAGGACATGGCGGTTGAGGATGATAAGTAGGCGCTAAAAGGACGTATTGGCAGGTGTCGATTCATGTTGAAGCATGCATGGGCGCCCACATCCGTTATGTCCAGTGCAGAAGCGGCCAGCGCATCCAAGCCACCGCCAGAAAATGTACCACAGCCCGACCACGGCCATGATGCCAGCCGATCGGGCTAGATGTGCACAAGCTTAGGTTTGCGCGTGGAGCGAATATGATGATAGCGAGGTTCATTATCGATGCAGAAGAAGACGTCGTCGACGGAGCAGGCGGGCGGAATTTCAAATACTGACTTCCGCCGAGCCCTCTCACTGATAAAAGGACTCGCCAACGGCGAACGCATGCAGTTATAGATTTGCTCGAAATTATATAAGATACGTAGATTACCATGTCAAGTAATATAATAAAATTATGCTGTGAACAGCAAAGGACAAATGGCTATTTATCGTGACTAGTCATACCCAAGGAGCGGAGTGTTGATAGGGAAACTAGAGTTGAATGTGGTAACGTGCCTTAGATATCCGAGCCCAAGGCAAATACAGGTCTCAATCGGTTTGGAGATCCCAATACTTGATACGTCGCGCATTCTTGTCCATGAACATAATAGTGGAGTCACCCGGGCCCTCGCGAAGACGCCTCAGCAAGCCCGCGTCAAATAAGGTGATATCCTCAGCGTCGTGGACCTCAACAACTACTAGTGGCGTGTCTCCTTCAAGTCTCAAACGCAACTCCAACATCTCCACGATTAGCTGAAAGTCAAAATCTTGATCGTAGTAAAGACAAAGCTCTTGTAGTTGTGGTGCAAGACAGCTGGCTTCTAAGTGAATGGAGAGCGCCTGGAGAATGCTGCTGCAAGTAGCACCTCGGGCACAGCGAGACCGGAGGTCGAGCGTTTCCAAGGACGGTGTATGCTGCAATAAGAGGACTGCATCATCCTCTCCGACTGCACTCGTAAGTAGTATGTCGATGTCCTTGACCAGGCAAGAAGAACGGGCGATAAGAGAAGAAAGGGCTGTCATTTTCCATAATGTGACACTTTCTTCTGCTTCTTGGTACGTGTAGCTTATCAGAGCCGGTAATTCAAGGGATTCGTGGAAGCCGGAAATGTCGGCCTCGCCGGTCACATTCAGGTGCTTCAAATTGACCAGTCGAATGGGCGGGCCTCCGTAGAGTTCCGCTACCGGATCTTCGGACGACGAAGAGAGCGTGACGTTGTACGAAACGACGTTGGGGAGTTTATTTATAATGGCCAGACACTGCCGCACAGAGCTGTCTGAAACTTCCACTTCTGTGAGCTGGGCCCAGGGCAAGGCAGCTCCATTCAAGAGGTCGTCGGCAAGCGCATCGATTCGACGAAGCTTTGGCGCCGACTCGAAAGGCGCGTAACTATTAGGCCATGCTGAAAAGATCACTGCCACACTTTCCAGTATAGGGAGGTTGCCTTTCAGGACGGTAAGTGTATCGGGCATTACACTGTGTATGGATGCGTGAGCCCATCTTGTGGAATACGGCAGTATGAGGTCAAGGAGGGACTGCCACTGTGCCAGGTATGGCGGCCACAGACACGACAAGTGCACTTTCAGCGGACAGCTTCCTGAGCGCGCAAGCCACGATCTCGCGCACTCCAGCCTCCTGTCCATGTCCTCGCGGTCCACTTTGACAGTGATTTCGGACCAGAAATGGGCAACGGAAAGCGACAGTTCGCGCCAGCGCTTGCAGATGTGCGAAGGCAGCATTCGGCTGCGCAGGGCGACCGCGCTGGCGTCGTTCCAGACTTTCGGCAATAGGTACATAAAGACCTCAACGAGGATCTCGGGCGGTACGCGTTTGATGGGGGCCATCAGAGCGGCACACGCGGCGGCGTGTTGCTGGAGGGCACTGCGCTTGAGCTGGAGGCGCTCCTGCGCGGCCTTCAGATGTTCCAGTGCGCTATCCAGCCGAGCAAGATCAGACTCGACTTCCGCGAGGTTGGCTCGGATGTGATGTTGCTCAGACGTGGTAGGAGCATAATGTGTATCAATTTGAGTGAACAGAGGTGACGAAGGAATGATGATCGAGTTCGCATAGTTGATGCTGCAGGGACAGCTGGCTTCCGGCCCAGGGCAGGGCATCTTCAAGGGTGTCGAACGAGAGAGCTTTTTTGATTCAGAATAAGACCGCGAAGAGGGCTAAGTGACTACTTACTCGGTTACTGATGAGACAAAGAGGGAACAAAATCGGGGCAGACTCGGGGGCAATATCAATCCGTAAATCAAGCAGAATCGCCTGAGTGGCATATTATTATTGTTGTTGCAACATAATCTTTGACAAGAGAGGCGATGATATAACTTGTAATGCAGTATCTCTAAACAATGGGCTTAAAATAGTTACTTCTGCGCCTGCTCGAGTACCAGAAGAACACATGATGAATCAGTTATTTGAGGATTGAAGGAGGCCTCGATTACGGCCTGGCTTCCGATCAATTTGCGCGCTCTCCTGCTCTTCTTGGGCATGGGGCCCTCTGGATCCGTCTCTTCATCTGGCGATTTCCTCTTGGTACCCCTTGGAGGCTCTATAGACGGTGTGGGTGCCTCCAGAATCTCCTCCCGACAGTATGGCCTCGAGTGCAATGGCGCGTTTTGTCTAGGACCCGAGCATAGGAGAGCAGTGCGATGGCCCGGCCATGTTCCAGAGCCATGCATGTATGCGTCGAGACCCAACCCCATAACAGAACTTGAGGGAGAGCCCGCCGAAGCTGCTTGTGTGAACTTTGGCTTTGCCGACCAAGTGCTGATAGTGTCTCTCAAGTCGTCGGTCAGAGGCAAAGGACGAATATCACGCGAGCCAGGTGGACCGCCGCTCTCGTGAATCTAGTTATCAACAGTGGCGACAGAGCCTTGGGCGCTACTAGAGCCGATTGGTTTAACATTGTGGAGACCAAGTGGCCCAGAAGAGAGAGGTAGAGAAGAAAGAGCACGCTGTTCAGCGTTATTGGCGGGAGCAAGAGCGTCGCCAAGTGAGAGCTTGACGGGAGCGGCACCTCGAAGACGAGCGTTGGCTTTGAATCCGCTGAACGTTGACAGAGGCGTTTGGAGGTCGTCCATGGCGAGTACTTGACACTGTTGTGGCAACGGCATGTTTTCTTTGGACATATTAGAATCGAGTCGGCTCGGTTTGGCTGGTAGGGAATGAAAAGCGGATGTGCTAGAGTTTTACTAACCCTTAGTGGTCGTAGGTCATATCAGTGAATGCCATTTGTACTCAAGTACAAGACCCTCTTGCTATAGTTATAAATTATCTCTCCAGCACTGCTGCCACTTCTCGCCGTGGACGAAGTTTTTGGTATCCAACCGTGTCGTATGTTTCGCAATGACTAAGGTGTTACTTGGCCAATATAGGCCCTCGCGATTCCATGGCGGAAGCCAGAAGAGCAGTTCTCCCGACGACGTGGAAACCCAGCCGTTGTTGATGGAGCATTCACTGTTATACATCGCTCTCCGATCAGCATTCTCGCTGTTCAGCCAAGTTTAGCCGATACTACTTCTTGAATCAACCGTTTGAGACTCACCTCCCAGTTTGATATTTCAAGTTGAGGCTTTGCTCCACATCCCAGATGCGAACGGTCTCGTCATCAGAGCCGGAGACGATGTGATCACCATCTGGTGACCAAGCCACAGAGTAGACCTTTCCGGTGTGCCCTTTGAGTGGCGTGGCAATACTTTTGCCAGTATCGGCATCCCAGAAACGGATGGTCTGGTCGGCCGACCCGGACACGATGTACTTTCCGTCCGATGAGTAGCCGATGGACCTAACTGTTGCAGTATGCCCTGTCAAAGGTCCAATCACCAGTTCGCCCGTCTCAGCACTCCATACACAAATGGTCATATCGGAGGATCCGGACACGATGTATTTGCCGTCTGGCGAATACGCCACAGACATTATCCAGTCGCTGTGCCCTATGAAGGTTCTTGCCACAGGTTCACCTGTTACTCCATTCCAGAGACGAATGGTCTTGTCTCCAGAGCCGGACGCGATGAACTTGCCATCCGGCGAGTAGGTCACAGACATGACCCAGTGGGTATGTCCTATCAATGGACCCGCCACAAGCTCACCCGTCCTGGCATCCCACAGACGAATGGTATGGTCGGCGGAACCGGACACGATGTAATTGCCGTCCGGGGAGTAGCACACAGCGCAAACCATTTCACTATGCCCTTGCAAAGGTCCCAACACAAGTCCACCGGTCTCGATACTCCAGATGCGAATATTTTGGTCGGAAGAGCCGGAAGCGATGTGCTTGCCATCTGGTGAGTAAACCACAGAGTCTACCCATTTGCTGCACGCATTTAATGGCCCAGCGGCAGCTTCGCCAGTCTCAGTGTCCCAAACATAGATATCCTGACCACGGGAGCCGGACGCGACATGTTTGCCGTTTGGGGAATAGGCAACGGTTCTGACCAAGCCCGTGTATCCTTGCTTTGTTGGCTGGGCAGCAATATCGACTGCCCCAGCATCCCAGACCCGAACGGTGCGATCTTCGGAGCCCGATACAATATATCGGCCGTCTGGAGAGTACGCTGCGGAATAGACTGTACCGCTGTGCCCCTCGAATGGCCCTGCCACTGTCTCTCTCGACTGAGCACTGAAGATGCGAACCGTCTTGTCGTATGATCCGGACACTATAAACCTGCCGTTCGGCGAGTACGCGACGGAGATTACTCCTTCGCTATGCCCTTCAAACGGCTCTCCTAACTGCTCGCCTTTCAATGCGTCCCAGATTCGGACAGTCTTGTCGTCAGAGCCAGAGACTATGAAACTCCCGTCTGGCGAGTAAGCTATGGAGCTCACTGAGCCAGTGTGTCCTTCGAATGGCACCCCTATACTTTGGCTGGTTTTGATGTCCCAGATCCATATGGTCTTGTCGTTGGAGCCCGAGGCGATTGTCTTGCCGTCTGGCGAATAAGCCACTGATATAACTCCATTGGTGTGTCCTTCGATAAGCCTCACCGCTGCTGGTTCGATTTTGCCGATTTTGACATCCCAAATTCGGCAGGTCTTGTCGCCAGACGCCGACACGACGCGCATGCCATCTGGTGACCATGCCACGGAATAGACGGCCTCTGTGTGGCCTTGATAGGGTCCAGCAACAGTCTCGCCTGTCGAGATATCCCATATCCTAACGGTCTCATCATAGGAGCCTGAGGCCAGATACTTGCCATCCGGCGAGTAGGCGACAGTCATGATCTCCCTACTGTGCCCCACGAATGGGCCCGCCACGATCTCACCCGTCTCAGCATCCCAGATGAGAATAGTGTTATCTGAGGAGCCGGAAACAATGTGCTTCCCGTCTGGAGAGTAAGACACAGATGTGACGTGACGTTTGTGGCCCTCCATGGTCCTCAAAGCAGGGGGCCAAGTATATAAAACCCCTAACGATAATCGCACGGCCCGGAGACATTGGCGCGAATAACGTTCGGAGACAAGCGAATGTTTCGGTGCCAAAGGGAGTGCGGATAGATATATGTGCGGTGTGCTTTCAGATATCGGTGGCGCAAATACATTGACAAAACTGATCGCGTCTCTCACGAAAGCTGCAAGATCTGTGTCGTATTTCTGGATAAGATGATGATGAGCCGGGCCGAATCTGTGTGATAGAATACCAAATTACCTGAGTCCATGTCAAAAACGCAGATAATGATTTTGATGCGATGTTGATGCATTTTTTGAGGCTGAGAATCTCTAGCCAATAGAGAAGCCGCTCAAGAAGGAACTCCTCGACTTCATTACGCAGATCCATATCTTGCACGGTGCTCTCGAGATGGTTGCCTACGAAACGGCAAGAGTAAGAAAGCACTGAGGTAATGGACCGTTGTATATGATGAGCGAGGTCGGAAACGTCAGTGTTTGCCTTGTGGGAGGATTCCAGCCCGCATATGTTGAATTTCAGATCGGCCTTCATGAGCCGAAGACATGCTAGCGCGAGGTGTCGGTCCTGCACCGTAGGATCCACATAATACACCTTGCTCCGCTTGGCGTCTTTGAGAAAGTCAAAAAATGACGTGTGAAGAGCGCTGATAGTGGTGTTTGTGTCGTTGGTGCCACTCAGCAATGAGCCAAGTGGTCCGACGACCGTCTCTACGATGCCGTCCTCGTCACATTGACGCCATAGCTCGCAGTGAGATTGCATGGAAAGGGGTTCTCTGGCCGCCAAGATATTACCCATGACCCTTCTAAAGCGAGTCATGGCCAGGTCGTCGCGTTCTTTGAACTCCCGTGCAAGAATTGTTACATACAGTTCATCGAGATTGCGCCTGTTGCTGACCAGATCAACAAGTATTTCTGCCGGAGTATAGCCTCCTTGTCTCAGAAGGATCGCCAGGCAGGCTGTGGCTGCCCATTGGAATAGATGGTCGGAAGCATCAACAAGGCCGTAGCACCACTGCTTCTTGGACATCTTTTTCTCGAGAACGTCAGCGATTTCAGAAAGTTGGCTGTCTATAAATCTAGCAATGTCGGCATCGATGGTTTCGCGGTCCATGGAATCCATGGGCCTAAGCTCCACGTGTCTCTTGTCCGAGAACGCTCTCCAAATGTCGTCCTCGGCCCGGGTTGTGATTAAAATTCTGAAATTGCCGGGCAGCTCAGTTGCGTTCTTTGCTAAACTTCGAAGCAAGCCCCTGCGAGTTGCAACATCCCCACTTTCATCCAGCGCATCGATGACGATGACGATAGGACCAATCGTATTGAGGGATTTGGCGGGCTCGAGTATGAAGCTCTCCCACTGCCGAGACACCGATTTCGTTTGGCGCAAAGCGTCATTGTTTTTGATGATTTCATATAGCGCCGACTTCCACTGAGTGTCTAGATTTGCAATGTCACGGGCCACAGTGCTGAGAAGGTTGCCGCAGTGACGTTGGGCTTGATCGGCTCGTTCAAAGAATACAGACGAGCCGAGCCTCTTCATTTTGTCGTAATAGTGCGCGATAGAGTTTGCAACTGCAGATTTTCCACATCCAGCAACACCGGTCAACACCAGCACTCGAGGAGTGCTATCCTCGTCTGGCAAGTTGATCCATTCGTGCAATTCAGTCAGAACGGCCGTTCGAGTGCCTGGCAGGCAGGCCTTGTCCGTGTCGTATCCGGCTCCCTTGGCGTAAGCCATATCTTGGAAACTGATGTCCCTGGCTGTAAAGACGTAAGCATTCGCTTTGGGCTTGATTGTCAGAGGCTAGGCACCTGTGTCTTCCATCTGCACTAAACATCGAAATACAGCGATCTCAATATTGACGACACCACGCCCGTGAAAGGTCGCCTTCAACTCTTTGAATTGGTCTTCATATTGCTGAACCTTTTTCTCCACCCCAGAGAGGGTAAGTGTCGCTATCCGCTTCCCTGATCATGCTTAGTCAGTCACGTATCAAACGAGGATGTGCCGTCTACGACTCACAAAAGTTTTTGTTGATGGTAAAGTCTCGAATGAGATAAGCAGATTCTACTGTTAGACGACCCATATCTTCGAGGATCTTGCGCTGCGATGCGACGATTTTAAGAGGTTCCGCTTCTATCAGGAAAGAATGGATGTCTTCGATGGTTTCCATCAGATTGCACAAGGATTCGTCTCGGTCCCGTTGCGCGATGATGGCCTGTGTATATTTGAGAAGAGAGCACGCATGTTCGTAGTAAAATTTCCTACTTTGGGTACTGCCGATAGAATGAAACACGCTGTTTTCGCGTAAGGGTGGATCTTTGGACCAATGACTCTCAGTCAGAATATTAAGCGCGATCGCATTCTGTGATCGCACCTCTGCTAATTGGTCGGCTACCTGGACAAACAGCTCGATCTTTTGGAGCAGAGCGCCCCAGGTGTCAGCAAAAGAGCGAAGTGCATCTGCAGCATCTGACGAGGCACTAATGGCCTGGTCCAGTCTTTTTGTCACGGATGGGGCAGTTTGAGTGCCATCGATGCCTTGACGGGCTTGTGCAAGGGCTTCTTCCCTTCGAAGCTGATCTATATTGCTGTGAACAGCATCGCTAGAAGACTGACGCTTGGTCGCAGTGTCAGTGGAGGGTGTGGTTTCATTTGCGCTGGTATTTTGAGGTATGAGAGCGACCGAAAATGCAATAGAAACAGCAGAGACGACTTTGTCTACGTTGAGCGGTCTCTGAATCATTCTGGCTGGCACTATGATAAGAACGATAGAAGTGAATTCTTGTTCGCGTGTAACGGCAGGCAAGATGTATTACCTGAGGTGCAATCTTCGAGAAGTTTTGCAACGCTGAGTGTTGCGCGGCCGATGCATTTAGCTGGAAGAATTTGGGAGATAGTATGACACTTGAACAATTGGAGTTCCACGATAGACGATTCAAGGGAGTTTCTGAAGCAGCCAATTATTAGCCTAAATGATCACGGCGAGCTGATGCAAGCATACAGAAAGCAAGGGTCGTTCCAAGAGATGGAACTACGTCCCTTCCCTCGTGCAGAACAGTATTGTTCTTGGCCGTCTGCGTAGATCTTGACATAGAAGGATCCAACCCTTCCGAGCTTGTTGAGTGGCAGTTGTTCACACTTGATGTCTACACAATTTTGAGTTGGTCAAGCTTCTGGAAAGAGAAACACACGCGTAGTACTTACCCTGAATTTTGAAGGCTATGCGTTGCGGCGGTTTACTGTGTGCAACTCAGTTCAGTGCCGGGCATTACAAAGCATTGAATGAAGCGGACTCACAGTTGTCTGGGATGTGGTTGTTCTTCCATGGCTATGATAGACAAATCCAAGACGAGATACAGACACTGCAACCTGACCCTCAAGCTGATGGACTTCAGCAGTTTGATGATCGACAGAGGTAAATATGTGGCAGAGGAGATATGATGAAGAGCAGTATATTGGCCGTATGTCTAAGCTTCGACGGTGGGCACAGGATGGCTCACGACCGTCATCGCCAGACGAGATACCCAGAGTGACACACTGGTACTAGGTTTGATCGTTCGCCTGGCTGTGACCAAACTCGGCGGATGAGTACTAGTCCCGATCCGATCCGCCGACATCAGTCGCGTGTTGTGAGCTGACTTGATTCGTCACTCCGTCAATCAACTTTACTGGTGCTCTTGGTTTGCTCTCTAGCACCCCCAGCCCTTTGCTTTTTCGGAAAAATACACTTTTAACTCGAAATCCCAGATTTATGCCTGCAGACCCCAGGGCTCTGTCCTCTTCTCGGCGGCCCACTAGGAATTCGACATTTGTAGAGGACACAGCTGAGGCAAAACGCGCTCGCGGAGAGCTTTCCTGTGCAGAATGCAAGAGATCAAAGCTCAAATGTGATAAAGTGAGTACTAAAGTCCCCTTTGGCGCCTGCAGGTCAACAATTGTGCCAGAAAATACCCTGTAGCGCTTGTATCCGACGTGGATGTTCCAATATATGTCCCAATGACGTCTCCGAATACGCTCAAAACTCAAAATCAAAGTGTGTGTCGCATATCTAATCAGAACAAGATGGTGCTGAAAGAGCCACAGATCCATCAACGAAACACAACATCTCCAGCTACGTATATACGAGATGAGCCAACGCATTCAGCAGCTAGAGGATGCTCTAGCCAGTCTCCAATCTGGTGTCTCTACAGAGCCGCATTTTCTTCTTCGAGATGATTTGCTCTCTATAAAGATATTGCCCGAGCAGCCATCGTCGGATGAGCCTTCTCCTTCTGACAACACATTGATCGAAACCCTGGAGGCATTTGGGAGTCTTACGGTCTATGAGAGCGGCCAGTCGAAATACTTTGGGCCATCTGCAGCAGGCACAGAGGTATAATCCCAGCTCAGTAGCTTGCTATTCCAAACTGACATTCTTCTCGCTGAACTACAGGCCTTGCTATCGGTAAGCTTGGTCGCACACTCTGATAATATTGATGTCTAATTCCACTGATATGTATTAGACAGACGATGCTGAGCTAGCAGCCGGCGCATACAGGCCGGAAACTGCTGCGCCCGAACTCCTGAACAATCTAGCTGCCGAGTCTTTCATGTATCGCGGATACGCAAGTGATTCCGACACGTTCAAGAGCGCAATGAGCATGCTTTTTGATCTACTGCCGTCCAGTATGCGCGCATCGAGTCTATGCGAAACATACCTCGAGAATTTTTCTTGGAACTCCCAGCTAGTCACGAGACCAGAATTGTTTGCGGACTTCTTGGCCCCTATATACAGAGCCAAGAAAGAGCATGAGGTTTCCGTCGAGCAGGCGATCAACCAGATATCGCCCCACAAGCTTGCCTTCCTATTTTTAATATTTGCGCAGGGTGCTCTCACGGATCTTACACTTCCAGCGTACAGGGAGGAGGCAGAAAGATATCATCACTATGCACGCGCCGCGCTAGCGCTACGCTCCTTGATAAATTCCCCCACGGTTGAAACTGTACAAGCAATGGTGCTGATGGCTCAGTACCGCGGTGGTGCGGATTTGCAGTACTCACGGGACAGTATATGGGCGTTGGTGGCGATGAGCTGTAAGGTGGCACAAATTGTGAGTAGCGCATAAGACCTATCGCATTTTTTTGCAATCGGCTTATAAGGAATTGACGCTATTCTAGATTGGAATGCGTTGGTGTGTTCTCTGCGAGTGCCAAACGGTGAGCTGACGTCTTCTCAGATCGTGATCCTACTCGGTGGCATATGGACGAGAAGACCATCGAATGCCGCAGAAGGGTATTTTGGGATGTGTACGCAGCAGACATATCGCACGTGCGTGTGAAATTAACCTTATGCTTTCTCAATAATAGTGGTTTATATATACGCAGAGTGGTCGATTGGGTCGCCCCCCTTCAATAGAATTGTCTTACGTAGATTGTGCTTTCCCAAGCGATGGCGAAGGCTCCGAGTGTGCGTAGCCAATATCTCATCATATCTCCGCTAAATGTCTGCAGTTAGGACTTGGAAGTATTCATTCATACGGGACGTATTTGGGCCAGTGGTTAAACTGACGCAGGGTGCAGCTCCTCCAGACTACAAAAAAATTCTGGAGCTAGATCGAAAGGTCCGAGAGATGGTACTACCTTCCGGCTACCAGGCCATTCTATCACAAGGCGAAGACAACGATCCATTTATGAGCTCGGGGGTGTATCTCAAACGCTATCTTATCTCGCAGTTCCGGTCTGCGAGCATGCTCTTCATTCACAAATGTTTCTTCACTCAAGCGTTGCTGGACCACCCGGAAAATCCGCTTCGGAGTGTATATGCAACATCTTTCCTGGCAGCCTATCGAGCTGCATCGGCCATTATCAGAACAGCTGCCAGTCACGTCACGGGCTTTCCGGAACTCCTCCTGAGGTGGGTGCTCGGAATTCAGACAACTTATACATATACTCAAGCCGCTGAATTAGATGGGTGCCCATATGGGGCCAGCTATTCTCCGCAGCCGTAAGCTTTTTACAGCTGTCTTGAATCATTTTTAAACTTGCTCCCCCAGATTATTGTCGGCTCCACAGTCATTAAAGCACCGTCCTCGAGTATGGCATCCTCAGCATATGGGGAGCTGATCATCGGCATCGAATTGTTTGAGAAAGGTGCTGAGATGTCGGCGCGCGCGCGCACTGGTCTGGTAAGGGCGAATCATGTTCAGTGTATAGATGAGGATTTGATGATGAATATTTTTGGTTTGTAGGACATACTAAAAAAGCTTAAAGAGAAAGCATCATCGACACTGCTGCAGAATCGCGACGGCATGCCTCGCTCCGCTTGTAACGCTCAAGAAGACAAATCTGCAGAGCGTGCTTTATTGGAAGTTCAAATTCGTCCTCCAGTCGTCAAGGCGTCATCATTCTTTCCCGGTCATATCCAGCAGGCAGAAGTTATGCCGCCTCGTCAAACTGAGCCTGCTCTTCTTTTCGAGGAGGCAAACAGCGCGGCCATGCCGGATGTTCATCCATCGCTCTTCCAGTATATGCCCCCTCCGAGTCAGGCAGGGTCCTATCTCGAATCTCCGATCCATCCTGCTCCAGAGTCCTCGCTCCAATTCTGGGATCAGTCCGCCCCAAACGGACCATCTTGGAACACAAACGGACTCGATGATTTCCAGCAGTTTTTGGACGGAACGTCTGTCACCTCTGCGGCCGCGCCAGAGACATGGGGGTCAAACAATCTCACAGACCTGAGTATGGTGATAAACAGCGACAACGATCTCGATGAACAGTGGCTTGCATTTATGAGGGAAAATGGCATGGAATTTTAGTATGCCATTGGGCGGCGGCGTACTGAGGCTGCATCAATCATCGCATACAGCCCATTTTGATATTTGATTGTACTTCCTGAGAGTGCTGACCGATCGCGCCCACCTATAATGTCATTTGATTGTCCTTCCCGAGAGGGCTGACCGATCCAGCCCGCCTAAGCTCGTCGTTCCCGAAAGGGCTGACACTTCCGAGCTTGTTGAGTGGAAGTTGTTCACACTTGATATCTACGCAAATATAAGGTAGTCAAGCTTCTGGAAAGATCAACACTCGCGGAGTACTTACTTTGAATTTTGAAGGCTATGCGGTTTACTGTGTGCAATTCAGTTCAGTGCCGGGCATTACAAAGCATTAACAGAAGCGGACTCCCAGTTGTTTGGGATGTGGTTTTTCTTCCATGGCCACGATAGATCAAGGCAAGACAATATACAGACACAGTAGACCGTCATCGCCAAACGAGATACCCAGACTCCAGAGTGACACACTAGTAGTACTGGCATAGCTGAGGTAAGTTGATGAGTCGTTCGCCTAGCTCTGCCTGGCTACTAAACTCGGCGGAGTGAGTACTGGTCCCGATCCGATCCGCCGACGCGTGTTGCAATTGTGAGCCGGCTTGATTCGTCACTCCGACAATTACCTTTACTGGTGCTCTTTGAGTGCTCTCTAGCACCTCCTAGCCCTTTGCTTTTCGGATAAATACACTTGCAATTCGAAATCCTAGATTTATGCCTGCAGACCCCAGGGTTCCGTCCTCTTCTCGGCGGCCCACTAGGAATTCGATATTTGAAGACACGGTTGAGACGAAACGTGCTCGCGGAGAGCTGTCCTGTGCAGAATGCAAGAGAGCAAAGCTCAAATGTGATAAAGTGAGTGCTAGAGTCTACTTTGGCGCCTATAAATCAACATTCGTCCAAGAAAATACCCTGTAGCGCCTGTATTCGGCGTGGATGTTCAACTACATGTCCCAATGGCATCTCCGCAGCAGCTCAAACCTCAAAAACAAAGTGCGTCTTGCGTATCTGATCAGGGCAAGGTGATGCTGAAAGAGGTATAGGTCCCTCACAGAAACCCAACATCTCCGGCTACGTATATTAGAGATGAGCCAACGCATTCAGCAACTGGAGGATGCTTTAGCCAGTCTTCAGTCTAGTGTCTCTCCTGAGCCGCACTTTCTTCTTCGGGATGATTTGCTCTCTATAAAGACATGCTCCGAACAGCAATCGTCAGATGAGCCTTCCCCTGCTGACAGCACATTCATCGAAACCCTGGAGGCCTTTGGGACTCTGACCATCGACGATAGCGGCCAATCAAGATACTTCGGGCCATCCGCAGCAGGCACAGAGGTTTGCTCCCAAATAAGTACTCTGGCATAACGAACTGACACTTTTATTGCCGAACCGCAGGCCGTGCTATGGGTACGCTTCTTTGCACGCTTTGAAATGATATATGATGTCTGAACTCACTGACTTGTTAGAGAACCGGCGCTGAGCCAGCGCCCGGCAAATACAGACCGGACACTTCTGCGCCCGAACTTCTAAACAATCTAGCTGCCGAATCTTTCATGTATCGTGGATACGCGACTGGTTCCGACACGTTCAAGAGCGCTATGGGCATGCTTTTTGACCTACTGCCGTCCAGTATGCATGCATCGAGTCTATGCGAAACATACCTCGAGAATTTCTCTTGGAACTGCCAGCTAGTCACGAGGCCAGAATTGTTTGCGGACTTCTTGGCCCCTATATACAGAGCCAAGAAAGACCACGAAGCTTCCATCGAGCACGCGATCAACCAGATATCGCCCCACAAGCTTGCCCTCCTATTCTTGATATTTGCGCAAGGTGCTCTTACGGATTTGACACTTCCAGCGTACAGGGAGGAGGCAGAAAGATATCATCACTATGCACGCGCCGCGCTAGCGCTACGCTCCTTGTTAAATGACCCCACGGTTGAAACTGTACAAGCAATGGTGCTCATGGCTCATTACCGCGGTGGTGCGGATCTGCAGTACTCACGGGACAGCATATGGGCGTTGGTGTCGATGAGCTGTAAGGTGGCACAAATTGTGAGTAGAACATAAGACCTATCGCATTTTCGGCCATTGGCTTATACGGAGTTGACACTTCTAGATTGGAATGCGTTGGTGTGTTCTCTGCGAGTGCCAATCGGTGAGCTGACGTCTTCTCAGATCGTGATCCTACTCGATGGCATGTAGACGAGAAGACCGTCGAATTTCGCAGAAGGGTATTTTGGGATGTGTATGCAACGGACATAATTCATGTGCGTGTGAAATTGACCTCGTGCTTTCTCGATAATCATGGTTTATATATACGCAGAGTGGTCGATTGGGTCGCCCCCCTTCAATAGAATTGTCTTACGTAGATTGTGCCTTTCCAGACGATGGCGAAGACTCCAACACAAATTGTGCGTAGCCAAGTATATCCTCATCAGCTCACCGCTAAATGTCTGCAGTTAAGAACTGGAAGTATCAATTCATACGGGACATATTTGGGTTAGTGGTCGAACTGACGCAGGGTGCAGCTCCTCCGGACTACAAAAAAATTCTGGAGCTAGATCGAAAGGTCCGAGAGATGGCACTACCTTCCAGCCATCAGGCCCTGTTATCACAAGGAGAAGACGACGGTCCATATATGAGCACGGGGGTGTATCTCAAACGCTATCTTATCTCGCAGTTCCGGTCTGCGAGCATGCTCTTCATTCACAAGTGTTTCTTCGCTCAAGCGTTGCTGAACCACCCAGAAAATCCGCTTCGGAGTGTATATGCGACATCTTTCCTGGCAGCTTATCGAGCTGCATCGGCCATTATCAGAACAGCTGCCAGTCACGTCGCGGGCTTTCCGGTACTCCTCCTGAGGTGGGTGCCTCGAGTTCAAACTACTTATACATATACTCAAGCCGCTCAATTAGATGGGTACCCATATGGGGCCAGCTATTCTCTGCAGCCGTAAGCTAGTGCCAGCTGTCTTGAACTACTTTGAAACTTGCGCTTCCAGATTATTGTCGGCTCTATAGCCATTAAAGTACCGTCTTCGAGTATGGCATCCTCAGCATTTGTGGAGCTGACCATCGGCATCGAATTGTTTGAGAAAGGTGCTGAGATGTCGGCGCGCGCGCGTACTGGTCTGGTAAGGGCGAATCATGTTCAGTGCATATATGAGTATTTGATAATGAATGTTTTTGATTTGTAGGACGTACTACAAGAACTTAGAGAGAAAGCATTATCGGCGCTGCTGCATCACCGCAACGGCATGCGCAGCTCCGCTTCAAACGCTCAAGAAGACAGATCTGCGGAGCTTGCTTTATTCGGAATTCCAATTCGTCCTCCAGTCGACAAGGCATCATTCCCTCCAAGCCATATCAAGCAGTCGGAAGCTATGCCGCCTCGCCAAAATGCGCCTGCTCTTCCTTTCGAGGAGGCAAACAGCGCGGCCATGCCGGATGTTCATCCATCGCTCATCCAATATATGTCCCCTCCGAGTCAGGCAGGGCTCTATCTCGAATCTCCAACCCATCCTGCTCCAGAGTCCTCGCTTCAATTTTGGGATCAGTCCGGCCCAAGCAGCTTCGTCGGACCATCTTGGAACACAAACGGACCCGATGATTTCCAGCAGTTTTTGGACGAAACATCTGTCACGCCTGCGGTCGCGCCAGAGACATGGGGGTCGAGCAATCTCACAGATCTGACAATGAGTATGGTGGTAAACAGCGAGCACGATCTCGATGAACAGTGGCTTGCATTTATGAGGGAGAATGGCATGGAATTTTAGTACGCCATTAGGCGGCGGTGTACTGAGGCTGCATCAATCACCGCATACAGCCCATTTTGATATTCGATTGTGCTTCCCGAGAGGGCTGACCGATCGCGCCCGCCTATAATGTCATTTGCTTGTCCTTCCCGAGAGGGCTGACCGATCCAGCCCGTCTAAATCGTCGCCTCCGAAAGGGCTGACACTCTCCAGAGACGCCATCTAGTCATATGGCCAGCTGTGTCAGCCACCCCCAGCAGTATAAAGGAAGCCCCAGGAGACACAGACTCTTCACTCAACCGACACGCCTTCCCTTCCCCCCAAGACCTCGAGACGGATCCCCGCCTCAAGCGAGTCTACCGCTCTAGGGGGCGAAACCGTAACCAATCGGCTTAGACTCCAGAGGGGATCCGGGCGCGCGCAGACCCGAAGTTGGTGCCGTGACCGTAGAGCGATTTCAAGTGGACGACAGGTAGAGAGCTGCCAAGAGGGGGCTCTCGGGCCCCCGGTACGTGATTCTCTTTGGCTTGACTTGACCGCTTGCTGATGATGTTGCCCTTTTGCTGTTTATGCGGCGCTCGCTGTTCCAGCCACCTTCGACAGTATAAAGGAAGCCCCGAGAGACGCAGACTCTTTCCGCACCCGACGGGCCTTGTCCAACACTCGAGACGGATCCCCGCCGCAAGCGAGTTTACCGCTCTAGGGGGCGAAACCGTAACCAATCGGAATAGACTCCAGAGGGGATCCGGGCGCGCGCAGACCCGAAGTTGGTGCCGCGACCGTAGAGCGATGCAAGAGGGCGACGGAGGCAGAGACTCGGTGAGACCCAGAGGGGGCTCTCGGGCCCCTGGTACGTTGCTCCCTTGGCCCAGTTGCTTCATTGTGCTGATCATGTTCTGCCTCTTGCGTTGCACTGCGGCGTTCGCGGTCTCCCCGGAGAAGGGCGTATTTCCTGGGCATTGGGGTAGCGTCCGGTTATCCACTGCTATTGTATAATGTAGCCTATGACTAGGCCACAGTGTGTTAGAAATAAAATGCCCTTGCGTCCACAAAGTTCGAGTGAAGGAAGTACCGCATGCGGTTTGATGGCCACCGCATTTAGGTTCGGAGCAAGCCGCCTTCCACGTGCAAGGGGCCCCAGCCACTGCGATGTTTGGAAGAAATTCTATTGATATAAGTTCTTACGGATGTCAACGATACCGCAATACAAGATATACAATACAAAATTGCACCGAACGCTCTACTGTATAAATATTAGCTGCAACCCCACGATTCCCCAAGTATGTCAAAACAGATTGCAAGAAAGAAGGCCGGCGTGTCTATGGTATATTCAGAATCGTGTATCAATCGTAAATCGAACCCCTGGCACAACACAAGTCAGCAACGACCGCAACAGAAAAGGACGCATACACACCTCAACCCAACCCAAAAAAAGCGGTATGCCGTATCAATTCGCTACGCCTCGTCCCACGCGCCCCACCGCTACCCAAAATCAGCCCCCACACACCCGAACCGAATCGAAACGAAAGCACGCACCTCAGGCTCGTGCCACCACGCATAGTCGTGGTACGCGACGCGCGCGGGCGGGTCGCGCACCCACGCGATCTTGTCTTCGGATGAGGGGAGGGGGACGTACGCGAGGCCCGCGGGATGGGGCTGCGCAGAGGCACGCCCGCCGTCCTGGCGCACCTCTTCGTAGTCCGTGCCGCTGTATGTGACGCTGGGGGGTCAGGATGTCGGCGTCAGCGATGGAACGGATATGCGGGTGAAGGAAGGGGAGGTGAAAGGGGACGAAGAGCAGGAACGAGCAAACGAAGCTCGAAAACGAGTAGAGAAGGGAGGGAAAGAAACGCACCTCGCGCGCGGCACGACCTGCACCCGCCCCATCCCCCGCCGCCACATATCCACCGGCACCAAAAAGCACTCGCTCTGGCGCTCCGTCACCGCACTCGCATCGTTCCGCGCCGTCCTGAACCTTATCCCATCTCCCCTTATCCCTTCCCCGCCCCTTATCCCCCCTCCTTCTGCAGCTGCGGAGAGAGGCACGAAGGCGTCGGCGCGCATGACGGCGGCGCCGTTCCAGCAGCTGAACACCTGGAACGGCGCGAGGCGCGCGAGGCGCGCGCGCGCGGCGGGGTCTGCGGGGAGCGGCTGCGGGACGGGGTTCGGGTCCGGGGGCGCGTCGGCGAAGTACGCGAGGAGGTCGGGCTGCGCGTAGGAGGGGCTAATGGGGGGTCAGCGCGAGTTCGGGTTTGGGGCGGCAGCGGATGGGGGAGGGGGCAGGGGGCGATGGGATCCCGAGGACACTAGGGGTAGAAGTTCGCACTCACTTTCCGGACATGGTGCGCAGCACCCAGCGGTCGTAGACGATGTGGCTGCCCCAGTCGAGCGCGCACGTCATGTCCGCGCCCTGGTTCTCGTGCTCGTACAGAATCTGTCCCCATCAATCAGCACGCGCGGCGGCGGGAGAGGAAGGAAGGGCGCACCTCGAGCATGTCCGCAGCGCAGAAGACGATGTCGTTCATGAACAGCACGCGCCCAAAGCCCTCGACGCCCGCCGCGCGCGCGGCGCTCCCGTCGTACAGCGGCGCCATCACCTCGTTGCGGAGCCGCGCAAGCTCGATGATGCGCCGCCCGCCGCTCTTGTCGACCGCCGCATCCGGCCCGCGCACCTCGATGCGGTACGCCGCGCCGTGCGCGTCGAGCACGTCCGCCAGCACCGCGAGCATGTCCGGCGTGCGGTCGCGCGAGCCGTTCTCCAGCACGCTCACGAACACCGCGCCGAGGTACGGGAGCATCACCGGCAGCTCGTGGAGGAGCGCTGCGAGCGGCCACTGCGCGTCGAGCAGGTTCAGCGCGAGGAACACGGGGGAGGGCGAGGTGAGGAGGGCGGCGTAGCGCGCGGCGTGCGCGGGGGTGAGCGCGCACTGCGGGCGGTGGTGCGGCGCGACGAGGCGCGCGAGGGGGTCGTGTGCGCTCTGCGCGGCGGGGCGGCTGCGGGCGGCGGAGAGGGTGAAGGGCGGCGGCGGGGCGGGCGGGATGGCGTCCCAGGGGTCGCCGGGGTCGGTGGTCAGGGTTTGGTGGAGGTGCGTCGGGGCCGGCTGGGATATGTAGAAGAGGGTGAGGATGAGGAGGGCGCAGGCGATAAGGCGGATGGGGGGGAGGCGCAGCAGGAGGCGGAGACGCGTCCAGTCGGCCATGGTGTTGGCAGCTGTGGGGATCGAGCAGGTATTTATGGAAGGTGCGATGCCGTGCGTCGACGTGATTCCCTGTCTGGTTGGATTGCGGTAATTCAGGGTTTAGATGCTGCGGAGGTTCGCATGAGCGGATACACGCCAATGGGGCAGGAAAGCGCAGCACATACCTCGAGGATGACGGGGAAACGGGGATGGCATGGCGCGAGGGAGGCCGCTGTGAGAAGGAAAGATGGACGAGCGGGACGATAGGCACGATATCGATAGGCGAGGTTGGCTTAGGATTATTTTGTGATAAAATAAGACGCGATGTCATCGTGGCGTCAGCTGCCGCCGGGCGAACCATGCCCTATCGTGCCGAGTCTGCCGTGTCGCCTGGTTGTCTGCTCGTCTCCAGGGACAGAAGAAGCCCCCACATCCACTTCACCAGCAGTCGAGGCTAAACAGCATTCATCGAATATTCACCAAGTTGGCGTGCTTTGCGGCCCCAAGTCACCGATCCAGACCCAGAAAAGTGGAGAAAACGATCAGAAAACAATCGACAATCAGGATGGCGAACGCGAGCCTGGAGAAACCATTGACACCAAGCAGCCAAGGCCAGAGGAGGTCACCATGGCTGAAACATACGTCGTTTGGATTCGTTGGTTAACGGCAAGCATGTATATTTCAAATTCGACCGTGGTCGCAATACAGCACTTCAATTCAATCACTGGCAGTCGTGATCTCCAAATTCTTGAACAGCAGCGATATTCGGGGGCACGCAGGCTCAACCGTGGCATGCCTCTTCCTGCCAGTGAAGGAGACCAGCTGGATGCTGCGTAAGTCAGTCCGCATATGCACCCCGCTCAGTGGGCCCCTCACCCCCCGATGCTACGATCATGATGCTATCGACGCTGGACCCGTGATGCTTGCTGCTCATGGTGCTCCTCGGTCGTCTCGCGGATCTGCACGACCAGAAACCGGTGTTCTTATGTACCAGGCTCATCGATCAAGCGATGAGTTCCAAGTCCTTTCAATCGTCGCAGGCGGGGCTCTCACGCAGTTGATCGCGTGTGCGCGTCTGTTGTGGTATCTACGTTCCATCGCGCTGCGGAGCCCCGCGCTGCCGCCTCTGCTCGACCTGTGCGCCCTCTCCCCGCCGCGTCCAAACTGGCCCATAGGCCTAGCGCCGTTCTGGCCACGGCAGGACTCGTGTTGGTCCCGTTCGTGCTCGGTGGAGGAGAGATCGCGCGTGGAAATGGCCTGTGAGTCGTTTGCATCGAGTCAAGCACATGCACTCAACGCCCGTCCTCAGGGCGTGGGCCTCTTCCTGCTCTGGGGGTGCCACCTCAAAACAACGCACAGGAGGCATCAGCGGCCCCGCAGTGGCCAGCAGTGCTCTGTAGGTGTCGAGCATAACATCTCTACGTATACAAAGCCACGATACTAATGATGTTCCTACAGTGTGCCCGTAGAGCGATCCAGGCCACCACTCCATCTGATCCTCTGCACATGCCAGTGCCCCGGTATGCTCGACCTGTGCGCCGTCCCCCGCCGCGTGCAAACTGGCCCATAGGCCTGTCGCCGCTCTGGCCACGGTAGGACTCGTGTTGATCCTGTTCGTGCTCAGTGGAGGAGATCGCGTGGAAAATGCCCTGTGAGCTGTCTGCATCGAGTCGAACACAGCACTCAACGCCCGTCCTTAGGAGTGCCACCTCAAACAACGTACAAGAGCGGCCCTGCAGATGGCTTCGCTCGTAAACTTCGCCATCTGGGCAGGAGGGGGGGCAAGTTCGCTGCGACGCGTAGCGCTCAGCGCATATAAAGCAGCGCAGTGGACGGCGTCGGCCGGCGGTGCTCTGTAGGTCTCGAGAACATCCAAGCAAGACTACGATACTGATGCTGTTCCTGCAGCGTGCCCTGGTGCGACGTACTTAGAAGTCAACGCCCGTCCTTAGAGCGTGGGCCTCTTCCTGCTCGGGAAGTGCCACTTCAAAATAACGCACAAGAAATCCCGAGACCGCCCTGGAATCCAGCTGGAGCCGGCTCCGCTCATGAATCTCTCTATCTGGGCAAGAGGGGAGGGTAAGTTTGCTGCGATGGTGTATCGCGCTCAGCGTATACAAAGCAGCGCAGTGGACGGCGTCAGGCCAGCAGTGCTCTGTAGGTCTCGAGAACAACAGCTATACAAGGCTATGATACTAATACTGTTCCTGCAGCGCCGTGCTTGAGAGGGGTGGAATCGCGGGCCCTCGGAAGTCCGTCGCCCAGGACGAAAAGTTAACACGAGAGCAAGAAAGGAGGGCGAGTTCCTTCGCTTGTTGCGCCATGCTTGGCACACAACGTACTCCAGGAGGTCAATGTGTCGCATTTCTGCTCATATGGCCTCAAGTTCGCCGCCTGTCCCATGTCCTGCATCCCGCGACGTTTACACGAAAATCTGGACCACGAACTATTCCAAGATAGAGGTTTCGAACCCACCGAAGTTCGTCGCAGTTCACCGCGCCATCTGGACCTCTGAACATGCCACAGACCTGTCACGCGAAATCGACCTGAACCCGAGGTCGCATTAATACAGTGTATTCCGATACAGCAATGTATGTACTCAAATCTCCGAGGAGAGGTAGTAGGCATGGGACTGCGGCTCGTATGGCGCTGTAGGTAGTTGTATATCCAAGGCCCATTCCAAAGTCCAAGGAGACAATATAATATAGAATGTAGATTATCAAGAGATAGGGATGGAACCGCATATAACCAAGTAGACTGAGTGGCGGCAGGAATACGACGCATGCGCCTTGGTATCTTCTCCTTTCGCTGTAGCATATTAGAGGTGGACATATCGCGGGTAGACCCGCCCATCGGGCGGAATTTTGCAGGTGCCAGGTGACTCAACCGTCGTCTTCGTCGTCCTCGCCGTCGTCGTCCCCGCTGCCGGTAGTGCCGCGCCGAGGGGCCTTCCCCTTCCCCTTGGACGAGGTGGCGCCGATAAGGCTCTTGCGCCGCCGTTTCCGCTCGGTGGCACGCACGTTCACGCGCACCCCCCATCGCGCGAGCGCCTGCAGACACGGTATAAGCACGCGAAGCGCCCACGCGCGGGAGACGCACCTTGGTGAGCTCGGTGGACTCCATAAGCCCCGGAAAGTCCTTCGACGCGTATATGCGGAAGGGCCCGCCGACGCACTCGGCATTGATGGGCACCTTGCTGTCGCTGGGGTGGCTTTTGGAGAACACGTCGAAGATCCTGTAGCGGAGGACGAACACGCCCGTGATCCTGACGGCGAGGTCCTGCGGGCGTGGTCAGCTGGGACGAATGACGCGCTGCATGATGTCACGCACCCCGAAGACTGCGATGAGGGCCTTCTTGCCGTCGATGTCCATGCAGATAGGCTGGACAAAGGTCTCGCCCATCAGAGAGTCCGTGCATTTGGAGGTTTCGGAGAAAGCGGCTGGGGTAGACTGGCTGCTCTCCAATGATGCTTCTCGAGGTTGACCTGGTTTGTTGATTAGATATGTGAATACTCGAATACGAAAGATACGCACGTCTGTCTTCGAGCACGATTTTCCTGGGATTCTGCCCCGCAAAGTCCTCTGGAGTATACGTCAGGTATTGGTCTTGCCCTGACGACACACTCCCGTCTCCGTGAGTAGACAAAGGAGGAGTTGCAGGAAATAAGTCGACATGACACACAAATCCAATGTTCTCAACTTCTCTGAAATGGGGCGCACCAGACCATATCGTCAGCGCCATCGTTTGTCGTGGTTGAATCCTCAACTTGCTCGTAATCGTCTATCTCTCTCTCCCTCTCTGATGAAGTGCCGGCATTGTCGACGAGGTAAAGCTTGAGCATTACCACGGGAGGGGGATCAAGGGGCCGTCGATCAATGCGTGCGTATCTGCGAATGAGACCGATGATTAGCCATTTGCTTTCTATCGCAAGCAGCGCGAGCGGCCAGCACCAGCACCAAAACACATGAGAAGGTGCTCACTTTCTGCCAAGCTTGGCCTGCTGTACTTCGATCAACTCCGCCCGCACCGTCCTGCCTGCAAATTGCCCCGTGGAGAAGAGTATAGGTTCTCCAATGCGGAGATCACAGGCGCCATTCACGTCCGCGGCCGTGCTGTCTCCAGCGTCGTAGGCCGCGAATCCCGAACTGTAATCCATGCGGTCAGATAGCACTCGAGTTTGTCCGGCCGATGCCACAAGCGTAGAATTGGAGACTCGTGATTCGGACACAGTTCAGTCACTGTAGTTGCGAGAGGTGAGCAGAGTAGTGGGTTTAGCGCGCTGAAGGCTCACGTATTGGGGCTTGGAGCGCCTGCTAAAAGCAATGAGAGGCTGTTAAATGTTCTCTGCCCGATCTGCAGCAGCAAACCACGCGATGCCGCGATTGATATATTAGGTTCAGGCAAGTTTTGTTTCAGCTAGCAGGGTAAAATATCATGATCAGGTCCCTGACGATGGGGCGTTGAAGCCTGGAATTGTGTCTAGGTTACTGAGAGGGCAGCTGGTCAAAAGGGGCGGCCAAATCGCCGACCACGTGTATCTCTATTTATTCGTGTTTGAACCTGAGTTTGCTAATCAAAGCTCTCTACCCGGCCCTGCGTACCGGACTGGTTATGGACTCGGCATGATGCCGCATTCACGCGTTGAGAGGCACAAATGTTGGATTCCTGACATGATACAGGTCGCCCCAATGTTGCCTTGATCGCGTGCACAGCATCGCGCTTCATGACTTGATGCATCGTCGGTATGACTCAAGTACGACTAATGCATATAACCCTAACCAGCTGCGCCGCGTCAACTCAAGCAGAAACGCGTCAAACGCCATGAGGTCGACAGGCAATCATCCTGCCTACTACATGCTACGCATCCCAAAACCACCATCAGACTCGCAAGCATCCGATTTTGCCGCGCTACGCCTCCTCGCCCTGAAATCCGATCCTTCGTCATTCAGCTCTACCTATGAGCGAGAGGTCGCGTATACACCAGATCAATGGAAGGCGCGTTTGAGCGCGCCCGAGAGCGCCACATTCGTCCTTTCATATCTCCCATCTGTTGAAAGGGCCGAGACCGAGTGGATTGGAACCGTCTCGGTGCTCATTCCTTCTCATTTGACTTTCAAGGCACTGGAGCCGCTCCGAGGGGCTGGTGTTGGAAAAGGGGGAGAGATTTACCTGTTAGTGGGTATGTGGGTGGCTCAGGATCACAGAGGCAGAGGGTTGGGCAAGAAGTTAGTCCACGATGCGATGGAGTGGGTGAGAGATCACGCAGATGCGGAAGGCATAGAACGGGCGGTTCTCGCGCTACAAGTGAGCGCCACAAACGAGATTGGCAGGTCCCTGTACATTGGAATGGGGTTCGAACCTGTCCCGGACGCAAAGGACGAGCATGAGTGGCTAACCATTTCGATGGCACGATAGCCATACATAGAGAAGATGCCTCGACGTTGAACATGATGTCACTACTTGAATGTGTATGACTGGTTGCCACTTTTTTGCTCTCGATGTGCCTTTGGGGGTGCGGGGAAATTTCCATATTCCAGGACACCACCTTATTGATGTCAGAAATCAGTGCTGGACAACGCTTGTGTTGGAGCCGAGGCTCACCTTTTTGATGCTTCGGTTTCTTCTTTTTCCTGCCCTCTACAATCGGTGTGGGTACATCATCCAAGATGTTAGGGACTTTTGAGTAATCGAAGGCCTCCGTCTCTTCAGATCCGCCAGCTTCCACATCACCCATCTCTTCATCAACAGGTGGTCCATCGGCTGAGGGATCAGTCTTGGCGCGCTTCCGCTTTTTCTTTCTCGCTTGACCAACAACGACTATGGAATCGTCGATGACCGTCGCTGGCTGTTGTCGTTGGGCAACTGGGATGAATGGGATCTCGACTTGACCCTCTACAGTGGGTTGTAGATCCTCGCTCGCACTATCTTCGGCTTCCTCCAACTTAGCCTATCCAACCTGTGAGCAATTCGAGTGTGGCAGAGATGCAATCCGTACTAACCGTTGGGGCTGATGGCGCGATGACAAGTGATCGGTGTATTTTGTTTAGAACATCTTGGAACGAGCCGCTGCTGGCCTGTTCGATTGATGCCTACACTCATCATCAGACTTTCGCTCTGTGAGGGAAACATAAGGGACTTACAGTGGTCTTCGCAAAGAGAGCACTGGTTGATGTGGCAAAGGACTTGGCGACCTTACTGTTACTAGATATCACCAAGGTTGAGCCAAAGAGCGCTGAGGTAGACGTGGCGCCGGTTCGGGGCACTAGGAACAGGATATGAGCAGAAAGGACAGCGACCGAGGAGTAACAACTAACCGTGTGACCACAGGCGACCCTCTAGCACTTCACTTTGGCCTGAATTGGTGGCCATCGCCTGTTCTTCAACTGCCTTGTCTGTAGGTTCCATCACTACATCCACCTGTACAGCATTGACTTCACTTTGTGCGTCTTTCACCGCACTCAGGATTACATTCAGCAACTCTGCGGCCCTCTTCCTTATCAAGGGCGGTGGATGCCCATTCCTGAATACGCCAAGCAAACTCGCCATATCACGCGGTGGCTGCTCGGACAACGTGAACAGGTGAGGGTTTGAGAGGACATACCTGCAAAAGGGTGGCGCATTAGCACCATGATACCCAGAGCCAATGAAAAGACGCACATTCGACTCTCGTCTTCCTCTCTGCCCACCCTATCCCGCCACGCATGTAGGCTCCTATAGACTCGGCTCGGTGCCCCAAACCCGCCTTTCATAAGGCCACCCTTGTTCCACCGCTTCGCCATCGTATCCCAACCACCGCTTCCTCCGCCCTCAGGGTCATATGTATCCTTTTCGTATGTGCGCAGCGCAGTCTCGGCGGAATGCGCAAGAACTGTTTGCATCAGATTCTGTTCTGGATCCGAGGAACTCGATGGTGCTGAGGAGCGATCGAGGAGGGCGTTGCGCAAGTTGTCGTAGATGTAAAGCAGGAAGTGAGTGTCGCTTCGCGCGTACTCCATCATTTCCTTTGGTAGCGGCCTGTGTTAAGATCATGTTTAGTATATATATGCTAGTCGGGCATACAAACGCACCGTATGCGCCAATCAGCGAGTTGATATCGTTTATCAGGTGTGAAGTCGCAGTAAGCTTCTAAAAGGTTGGCCAAACCATGCCTCGAGAATTCTAGTAACAGTTCAGAGAGAATTTTTATGCAAGGGTCAAGGGAGACGTACCAAGGGCCTTTGATGCGTGATACGTGTCAAATAAATTCACAACATACATCCCAAAGTCTTGCTGTAGCCAGACAATATCACTGTCCGCTCCATGAAACACCTTCACGATTTGAGGATCCGTGAGGATTTCGTTTAGCTCCGGTACCAGCTGCCGCACGGATGGTTCCAGGAGATCAACAACAAAGTCTTCTTCGCGCGTGCTGATTTGCATCAAGCATAGAAACCCCGCCCAGGTACGATAACTGTGATGCTCTAAGTCTATCGCCACCTCCGTCTTCCCTCGCAGCTTCTCAAGCATCACGCCAAACTCAGCGGCAGAATCGACCCACGAAAAGGGCGTCTCGGTAAAAGAACGGGGCGCAGTGGGTGGAGCAGGGGTAGGCGCCATCATATGTGCAGGATATTGCAGGTGTTTAATCTCGTACGCGTATGGATGCGACGTCTGGTGCGCATCCGGGCTTTCGCTGTCCGAGTCTGTAAATACGTATCCCAGAGGCACACGCGCGTTGTACTTGTGGTTTATTAGTGGACGCCACGGGATCCCGTCATCTGTATTGTTGGGCTGTATTGGAAAACGAAGTTGGGGTTTGACTATGTTGGCGGCGTGAAGAAGAGCCGGGTCAAGCCTTCCGCGCGGTACGGCGGGTTTCTGGTTTGGGAATCAGTATGTGATATGGGAGAACGGGGCATGACGGTTCACAACTCACTTGTTTTGTGGGCTCAATGGGGTTGACGGCAATAGCAGGGGGCTTATTCCGACCCAAGTGAGAATCAATGCTCATGTCCTTCGTTCGAGATCAGCCTATGTCTTATTAGAGATTTCAAGCATAGACTCACAGCACGCTCTAGCAATTGATCCATAGCATCTACAATTATGCTCTGGAAACTGTCCACTACATCATCTTGGTCCTCGAGCTTTCTGCTGATACCCGAGCTATTCGTCCTCCCTGTTTTGGCAGTTTCCACCAGCCGCAATAGATTGTTTGCAACATCTAACACACGAAATGAGAAAGCGTCGAGTTCCTTGGCAATATCAGGGTCCATTGAACGATGAAAAGCCATGTCCGCAGGCGAGGGAAGCGAAAGTGCATTTTTCGTGGATTTGAGAGCCGCAGATTGCAAGGAACCATTGAATTCATCGAAGGAGTCAGATGTGAGTTTCGACATGCTCGTGGCAACTTCCAGTGTTGCCAGATCCTAATAGCAAGTAGGGATAATGGCTGCTGGTAGGTGTAGGTCCCAACTTGCAACACATGAAGAGATCGAAATTCTGCTCGGGTTCAATATCGGCAACGGCGCGGCAACGGCCCGTCATCCTCTTCTCTAACTTAACGTTGACACCATTGACACACTGATGCTGCTGCACGGAGTCCAGGCGTTATAACATGGATGGCGTTTGATATCTCGTTTGCTTCCTTCTCCTTCGATCTATCCCCTACCTTCTGAGTTTCCGTCGCATCCCTCGATCAACGCTCAATCAATCGGCCACATCAAAGTGGTCATGCGAATTGACCCGCTTACTCGCGTCTGTGAGCCATTATGCATATGATTGGTTGTGTCTAGCGTTCTCATTGCGGCCAGGGGGTTATGCAACACTCGTTTGTCTCGTTGGTGCACTGTTTGGCGGAGACACAGGCAGCATTGGTTCTATCACAGTATGTCCAGGCTTGTGTTCAAAAAGCAAACATGACACTCAATTTCTCTTCGATATAGCAAATGCCGCAATTCATTGCGCACTTTGGTCCCTTGAGCTCCTTCATGCGTGGCTTTGTGGTCGCTGTAATCCTTATCCCGTCTGCGGTGACCGGTATCCTCGCGGGCAGCTTGTCAGACCGCATATCGCGAAAGTACACGATTTCGCTGGGGAGCTTCATGTTCGCAGTCGGCAGTGCGATATGTATGTGCCCTTTTCTATCTCAGAATCTGAGCTCAGTGTTTCTGTCGTTGCCAGCATGCGGTGCGCCGAATCTGGCTACATTGATTGTCGCGCGCTGTATCGCAGGCTCGGGAGAGGGATTCTTTCTTTCAGCTGCTACGGTCTACCTGTACATTGATCTCTTTAACTTTCATGTTTACAAAGAATCTAATGCGGGGCGCCGAACAGCTGCGAGATTTGCCCAAAGCACATGCGTGGCCGCGTCATTTCATGTTTCCAACTCTATACCTGTGGCGCCATTGCATCTGGCTTCTTCGTCTGCTATGGCACCATCAAGATTCAGTCCTCTCTCTCCTGGAGATTACCCTTTGCCATCTCCACCGCCATCGCGCTCTTTGTCACGCTCGCCGTGCCATTCTTGCCTTACTCTCCGCGATGGCTTGTCACGCATGGGCGGGGAGAAGAGGCACAGCGTGTACTGGACCTGATCACTGGGCCGGAAGATGAGGACGAGAGGAGGGAGTTGCTGGCTGTTCCTCCGAATGACGACAAGGCCGGTTGGATGGATATCTTTGATGAAGGTGTTCGTGGTCGGACCATCCTGGGTGCTTTCTTGAACGTAAGCAAATCGGCATCTGGCTTGGAACAAACACTTAGCAGTCTAATGATGAATTAGGTTCTCCAGCAGCTGTCAGGTACCTGATCAGAACCGATCTCGAAGTCGTCGCTTAATCCTGCTTCTGTAGGCATCGACTTTGTCCTCTATTACGCGCCACTGTTGTTCTCGCAAGCTGGACTCGACGCCAATACCTCATCTATCATCGCATCTGGCGTCACAGGTATCCTCTTATTCGTAGCATGCGGCTTGGGCACGTTCTACGTGGATAAAGTAGGCCGTAGAACCATGATTATCGGTGGGGGGATCTGCGTCGCCACTACCCAACTCTGCATTGGCTCCATGTGTAAATCCTCCATCAATCTTCGCCGACTCACAAACTAATGATCCTGGTACATTTCAGACGCTTCCGGTGCGGCATACAGTCCCATCGGTAAATGGGCTGTAATTGTCCTCATCGAGCTGTTTACTGTGACTTTTGCGGGATCGTGGGCACTCTGCGTACGTTTGTATACCGCCGAGATTCAACCTTCACGCACACGTGCGGCTGCGAGTAGCTTTGGGCAGGGAGTGAATCAGCTCATCAATACAGTCCTGGCGCTTACGAGCCCAGCATTCTTGGCGAAGTCCTCGTTTGGTGAGTGATTCTTATGCACAATATGAACTCAATACCTAATGGCGCGATAAGGTCCATATTTTATGTATGGCTCGCTCGTTGCGGTGGGCACACTTGTGGCGTTCGTGTATATGCCAGAGACAATTGGACGCAGTCTCGAAACGTGTGTTGAACTTATTTTTCTTCGTGGGCTGGTCTAATCAGTTCGTCCTTGGCTTCACTTGAATAGCATCGATACAAACTTTCAAGGCTCAGTTTATGCCGTCCAGTGGTCTGACATTCTCCGCCCCGTACCTGGAATGGAGACCCTTCGAAACAGACGACTTAGTCGAGGTGCCCGGAGAAGGATGTCAGCGCTGTCAGATGGCCATGGACGAACAGATCGCTTCCCAATGGAACGGCTAGCGAGTGATGACCTGTTTGCTTTGGCTGGAAGTGCAGTCGAATAGAGCACGCCCTCCTGCACAGAGGAGGGGTACATACTTGCAAATAAAAAATTTACAATCCAAGCTAACTTTCAATTCACAACTTTATTGCTCTGGGACTGCGGACAACAACCATATACACTATATTCAAACGACTTGCCATACAGCATCTGCCACTGATGATCACGGCCTGTACTTAAGACTTGTAGTGCACAACCACACGAAATCCGAACCACTGGACCAGTGACGAAGTCGAGGACGCTTAATTCAGTTGGTCTATGATGGCCCTTTTGAGAGTGTCTCGGGTGACTAGGATGACTTGTTAGAGCTGGAAACACGGAGAGCATCAAAGTCGAACTCACCAACGGTGTCTTTGGGCAAGGCTTCCTGAGCGGGACATTCATGCTGTGAAGAGAGAGTATCAGATTCCAAATTCGATATATCAAATAGTGCACGTACGACAATCAAGCAGGCAGTCATGGTGGCAGGGTCTGAAAATGTAGATTGAGGTGAGCCCGTCTGTAGCCAACGTTTCAAAACCATCGACTCACCTTTGGCGCCCTTGTCATTGGCGCAGTGCGACTTGAAACGGTCAATGTTGTCCGCGTTACAAGAGACAGTCGGCTTAGGCATCTGAATTCAGTAGTATGATCAGCGGGCAATTCACATGCATGAAAAGACCGGTTTCACTCACAGACCAATCATCCGCAGTCTCGCAACCAAGTAGACTTGACAAGAGACCTCCAATTATATTTTCCGAGGCTTCGGCAGGAGAGCGAGACTCGATAGTATTGAGGTAGTCGTTAAGTTCATCGACTTGTTCTTCGAGAATTTCTTCCATGGTTTCGCGGGTAACTAGGGATTCGAAGGCAACGCATGAGAATCAAGGACTTCGAGAAGCCCGGAGCACGAAGTCAGACGCACCGATAGTATCTTGGGGCAACGCTTCCTGGACAGGACATTTATGCTATAATGAGATAATCAGAATCTGCACTCAGTATATAAGGGGGCACTGCGTACGACGACTAGGCAGGCGGTCATGGTGGCGGGGTCTAAAAGTGCGAGATTAATATGAATCCGTTTACGGATAACAATTCGAAGCCGACGACTAACCTTTGGCGTCCTTGTCGTTGGCGCAATGATACTTGAATTGCTCAAGGTTGTCAGCGTTGCAAGAAACAGTCGGTTTGGGCATCTGGATCCCAAGTTCGATCAGCAGGCAACTCTTTGCGGTGGTGAGACTCTTTCCACTTACAGACCAATCATCATCAGTCTCGCAGCCGAGTATACCGGACAAGAGGCCTCCGATGAAATCTTCTGAGGCTTCAGCAGGAGAGCGAGACTCGATGGTATTGAGGTAGTTGTCAACTTCGTTGACCGTTTCGACGATGATTTCTTCTCCAGTCACGCGGGCAACTAAGAGAGATTCAGAACAGTCAGGAACTTGCAACACTGCGTCGTGCGTGATGTGCCTCACCGAGATCTCCAGACGCCACTTTGAGGGAGGGTAACGGAGTTGCAGAAGCGAGAATCACAAAGGATGCGAGGGCGGCGAATGCGGTTGAAATTTGCATGATGAGAGCGAGGATGAGAGCGAGGAATGAGAAGGGTGTTTGGATGAGGAGACCGAAGGTGCAGACCAGGAGTGTTGCAGCCTTCTCTTTATACCTCCAGTTCGGTCGTAACTTGGGCTCCCTGGGTTAGATCGTCTCTCGACATCGGAAGTCAGAATATCAGGCTTTCGTCCTAGCACGCACACAGGATGCAGATCGAACTTTGATAGAAATGTCTGCCGTTCTTCAGAGAGGACTCAGAGGAGGAGAGTCCGAAACAGTACTTAGCCGAGAAGTCGTCTCGATATCCAGTCCAGCTAAAAGTTGATTAGAGCCGATGTGCGCCGAGCGTCTGATGAGCACAGTCAAGTGATAAGATGCCCAGCTTGACGCTTCGCGACTGGTTTGCTGCACTGCTGGCTTGGCACTAGCGCTCAAGGGGTATGCAAGACCAGAATCCTCTACACAGGGTCGAATTTTCCGGTCAGGCCTCGAAAACACCCACCCCTCCCCCTGATGGATATTCCCACGGTCCAAAAAACTATTTATTGTGACCAGAAGACGTGGCAGAGACCGAAAATTGCTTGTAATATGCATCCTAGCTACCACAGTTTATGATCCAACCGGTATTGAAAGTGTTTGCAGGTAGGAGTTGGTGTGGGTATTGACTGCAAAGTGACTGCCAAAATAGGCGCCCACCGTGTGGCGTGAGTTGTTCGTTCCTAATATAGCCAAATCATCCTCAACAAATCCTCATTGTCGCTAAATGGTCTTATTTACCTCCATAGCAGTCTGGGGAAACATCTAGAATGCTCCAAGATACCCAGGATGCTCTCAAAGATCCATTGTGAGCATGAAAATAGGGGGTCATATTTTCCAGTTAAGGTCGCAAAACACCCACCCCTCCCCCCACCTCATGTCTCGGACTCTATTGTTGCATACCCCTTGCTAGCGCTTAAAGTTTATGCGGCCTCAACTGCGGCGGCATCGCTCTTTCCAGCCACTGCGCTTCCCGAAATGGAACATCAAAATCGGCTACAATAGCAAAGCACTACTTGTTCGCTTCCACTTGCTTCCACCCGGCTTAACTTGAATTGGTAACGCTCCCACCACTGCACTGGCGCTTAAAATTTATACAGCCTCAACTGCGGCGGCATCGTTGCTTTCGGCCAATGCGCTTCCCGAAATGGCCGCTTTCGCTGAATCCACTTGGCTTATAGGCAACATGCCACGCTCCCTCGATCAAGACCCACAAAATACCGCAATTTATATTACTCTCATGCTGGGTATATTTAAATTGTGGCCCTCGGATATGACTGCAATATGCGCACTTTGGCTGACAGGACGACCCGTGACATGTGTGTCATTCCTGGGTGCGCCATTCCTTCTGCGGCTAGCCCGTCACTTTCAGCCCGCTGATTCAAATCACCCACTATCATACCGCCTGACATTACCCGACGCAATATGCGCGAATATCTCTCCCTTCGCCTGTATTGGTGTAGTCTGAACAGTCACTAACCTTGCTCAACACACCCACCGGAGCCCAAATTTCAGATACCCGCTCGAACCGTGCCGACGCCGAACTCGGAACACTTCAGGAATCTGCACTTGCTATCTTCAGCCAAGTGGCATCGTTGAGCTCGTCCAGTGGTGCAAGCTCCTTATCAATTAAGTCAAGCGTGAAAACAAATCAGTCGCGCGTAAATAGTAAAAGGATAAATACACCTTGTGGATAAACAAGAAGAAGTGACGATAGCTTGTGTTTAGATGTGCTACAGGGGTGATCGGATTTAAATAACGTCGCATATTGAGCATTGGTGCCTTCAATGCCCAGTGCGCATATATGGTCGAAGTGATTGCTATATATATGCGCATACACTCGTGACAGCCGACGCACAGTCGTGCGTACTGTGTCGCGGAATTTGGGTGGGAAAGGTACGCTTGCGGCCAAGCCGTTGATCAACAGTCTTACGCAAATGGCATGAATGATATGGGACAGACCGATTTTGTTGGGAAATATGTTCTCGTCGTCAAGAATGCCTTGCGCCTAGGCCCCAGTTCATAGGGGTGTCAACATAGTCAGGTGCAGGAAGCTTAGTTGGTCTCTTGTATTTGACCCCGTCTTCCCGTAGGTATTCGTATCTACGAAGGCGTTCAGCCCCTGGTTAGTATCACCGCCTTTCAGACCGACCTTGGACCCGCAGACATGATGGGACATTGTTTGACAAGATCCACTCTGTCATAGTTCATCATGGCAAGATAACAAGCGCACCTCCTGTGGTGTACAGAACTCAGTTACGGTTCCGTACAGTATATTGAGATGGTTGAAAAAGTCGACAGCTTAATGCAGACGCGCCTTCAGAGAGAGTGTATGCGTCATTTGTGATACACATATCGTGGATATCAACTTGCCATTCATTGGTATCTTGACCTTCAGGCAACTGCACCGCCAAACTTAGGTTGCCAGAGCCCTAGATGCGTCCAAAAGTAAATCCATGTATACCAATATATAGTTGTCATGTATCATTGAGGAATCAGACTCACGAGCGTTGCTTCTGCGTACTTTCTCAGTTGGTAAGTACTGTCCCTCCGAGACAGGCACGTCTTTTCTCGGTTTAAACATCCGAGTCTTCCCGCCAATATTGAATTGAGGACGGGTTCCAATTTCGTCCAAATCCCATTACTTACAGACCAAAAAATGACGACATCTTGAAAGCTGCAGGCGTATGGGTTGAAGAGCTGATTGCTGTTCGACGTTGATGCAGCCTGAGTGGCAAGGGCTAATGCTTCCGGGATTAGATCGAGATAAGATTGGGCCCGGGTCTGTATTCAAGCGCACTCTGCATTGCGTATGCTGTCTGGATTCTATTAGTAATTTAACAGGCTCGGTCTTCGGGGCGACTGGAGATATTGGGTTGCATGGTGAATCAGCGTAAGTTGTCTGCTTGGTCAACAGACTGCCAACAGCTTTCGGTCTTGCAGTGGGTTCGCATTATTACAAATCCTAGAAGTGGCGGGTAACCTATATATATGATGTTGTGCAACAGTTTCTCCTGCAATCCACCTTGCAGCATAACCACATCCACCAGCATTTAAAATGTCCAAGATTCTCTTCGTATTCACCTCAGCCAACAAGACGCTCACTGGAGCTCAAACCGGCTGGTATCTCCCGGAGGCTGCACACCCTTACTATGTGCTTGCGCCCACCCATGAGATCGACTTCGCTGCTCCTAACGGGCCCAACCCGCCCGTTGACGAGGGAAGCGTGAAGGTATAGCGAATAGCTAATGGTATTATTTGGCGTCAAGCTGATCGCCTGTGACAGCTATTCACCGATGATGAGAGCGTTAAGTTCCTCAAGGACGAGACTATCATCCAGAAATTGGCACAAGCCAAAAAGCTTTCAGACGTCCACGTTGCGGACTATGCTGCCATCTTCTACGTCGGTGGCCACGGACCTGTCCTGGATCTTGCGACCGACAAGACTAATATCAAACTCGCATCGGAGGTAAGAACACCGTCGGGAATTGCGTAATGTTTTGACATTCCTGATTGGCTTCTCCAGTTCTACCGCGCAGGAAAAATCACTGCCGCTGTCTGCCATGGCACCGCGTGAGTGGCTTACATTCAACATGCATTGCCAAGTTGGCTGATCACCTGAGTACAGGGCCCTGACTGATGCCACAGATAGCTCCGGCAAGTCAATCTTTGAAGGCAAAGCCTTCACTGGGTTCAGCAACGCAGAAGAAGAGGCTGTGAACAAGGTGAAGGAAATTCCTTTCCTCCTGGAGGACGCGATCCCCAAGAAAGGCGGGAAATACGAGAAAGCGTCCGAACTATGGGCAGTCAGTAACCTCCTCTTATAATCCGAATCATAACAGGTGCTGATTTTTAATAGGCGCATGTCGTGGTATCAGGCATCTTGATCACGGGCCAGAACCCGGCGTCAGCGAAGGGTGTTGGTGAGGCCATCCTGAAGGCGTTGAAGGCGTAAGGCATTAGTAGCAAACGCACATGTGTAACAATCCGAGCTGTAGTATTGACGAAATGATGTCCAGTGCAATGTTTGTGCAGATTGACGCGAGGAGCCCGAGCATCGCAAAACGCAAGATCAAAGAGATAATATGGTGTAATTCAACTACTGCTTGAAAGCGAGCGTAAGGGGACGGTGATGAGTTGGAACTTGTGGAGGGCAGGGTAAATGTTGACGGCAAGAACGAGCACGAAGTTGGCAATGAAGACAGCCTTGGTGTAAATATGTGGGACGACAGTAAATCTATTGGTGGGTCCTCAGTTTGGCGCTCGACAGAGGAAGAAACTGGGGACTTCGAGTTGGAGATGAGCGCTGACAGGCTATTATGTACATCGAACTTCGAGGATAAGACTGCCGAGCGGGGGTATGCAATTTGAAGCCGCGGGGAATATGTCGGGACAAATGCACTGGATGTTTGTTCTGCCGTGAATATATCATGTTGAGATGCCCATTCTGTATCAACATCAAACTCGCAATCAACTTCGAAAATTAAATGAACACACCAGATCCTTCATACTCAGAGTCTAGCATTTCTGCATTGCTTCCAGTGCACTGCTGATTTCTGTGCCGTCACTATTGAACGCGTATGGGAAGGTGTGCCGCAGGTCGTCAAAGTGCTCTGCGACGTCTCCCAAATCAGACACGCGCTCAAGATACCGATCGTATGCCTGTCGGGCATCTTCGGCGGGAGGGTAGTTCTCGTGCCAAAGCGCTGCAGGAAGCCGAACCGTCGGCGCTCGAGGATGGAGATTCACAACCCAACCGATCGCTATAGGGGGGAACTTGAGAATAATGTGGGAAACCAGGTCAAAAATGTAATAGTATCCAAGAGGAGTCAAAGGCCTCTGCCGTTCGCCAGGGAGATGAGACTCCGAAATGAGTGTCCGGAAAGACGCAAAGAATACCGCACTTTGAGATCGGTTTACATGAAAGCGCTGAACTCCTATGCTATCCTGTTGGGTGTAATTAGGAAAGAAGATGCTGCTCGTCAAGCACCGGAGTGTCTTCTGAAGGGCGATCCCCCCTTCTGTTCCAGGGAGTGTGACGTTGGATGGTACAAGACCACCGCACAAAGATTTGACCTTTGACCTCCAAATATCGCCAGGGGGAGTTGCGATATCCCAAGTTCTGGTGAGGTGGATCAAGCACCGGGCATAGTGGGATATGACGGGGTCCTGGTTTCGGCCGCTATAGTAGGTGAGGGCAGACTCGAAGAGGTGGCATTCGTGTGGAAGTCGCACAACGTTGCTGGAGTAGACAGCGAACAAGGAACGTAGCCAGGCCAGATCGGCTGGGTCGTTCGAGCCAATCCGCTTGAACCAGAAAAATGATTGCCATACATTGAGAAATTGTGTCTGACCGGCGGAATCGGATTGGATCACAGACAAGTTGCCATTGTTGATTCTTAAGAAATGAGGAATGATGTCGAAGAAATCAATGTAGTCCTCGCGGTGAATAAGCTTATCGCACAGAAACCGTAGGGTCCTGGATTGTACGTCGGGGCGCGCAAAATCTCGGAGTGCGACGCATTCTCGATAGCGAGGTAGGTTGTGGTATGCGAAGACGGGAAAGTATGAGTTGCGAAGGCGCAGAAAAGAACGTATGCGGTGATACGTTGGAATTAAAGATGTATGCAGCTTCCACGCTAGTTTGGAAAGTGGTGTCCGGTAAGGCCAGTCCAGATGCCACGAGGATAATACGATAGCGGAGATGTAGAGAGCAGCGATGATAGTGACTGGAATCAGTACCACGATGGCGACAGCTATATTGATGGCATAGAGAAATTGAAACAATCCCGCAGAGAATAAGAATAGCGATGCGTGTAGAATGATAGGGACGGCTTCGACCACCTCAGACGCTTTGAACCTCTGCTGCCCCCAAGCCATGTATGCGCGGATTCCTGCGCGATCTTTGGCACCCTTGAGGTTCCCGACGATTTGGAGGTACTGACGCGCCCACTGTTGAACCAGTGTGGCCAGCAGCGCAGATGTCAAGCTAAGGAGTAGGCTAAGGAGCCATAGCATATTGACGCTCACTGCCGCCCCGCTGGGTTCAAAAGCGATCGCATCAGGAGATAAAGAAGGCGCAACAGAAGAGCCATTGACACTGGACGCAAGTTGAAGTGATATCTGTGCCAAGAGAGCGACAGTGACTTGAGCAGGGTCTTGCTGCAGGTTTTGGTAGCTCTGAGTGAGAAACGCTGTTACTACAGCCGAAAATAGACCAGCCTGCGCAGCTCGGTGGCTGGTGTAAGCGCTACAATATCACGCAGAAATGATGTTGCAGGGAACGCACGAAGATGAGAATTCCTTCCATGTCTCCCGCCCAGCTTTCCATGCGCGCCTTGTCGATCTTGTCTGCTTCTTTCAAGTACAGGGTCCACATGCGGTCTTCTGCATGGCTTTTCTCATTCGCTGTGCAATAGCTTGTCAGATATGTGCCTTGGGGTGAAAATAAGAGAAGATGAACGCACGATCTTCTTTCGCGGGTTGACTAAGTGTGCTTTTCTTGTTGGTTTCATCGCCTATCTTGAAGTTCGAAGGTTGCTCCATGCAAAGTGTTCTCAGGGTGTTTGCAAGTTGCAATTTAGTCTGGAAGTAGTGGACAAACAAGTACGAACCGATGCGATCGATTCCCAAAGGGCTGTACAAGTACAGCCTGAGGTCAGTGAGCGCTGATGCGCTAAGCCTTGAGGCATATTCGTGCCACGTGCCGTAACACCAGCTCTCAGTTTGCTCTTGTTTGTTCAAATGATCACGGTTTGCGTAGACGTGCACACTCTCCGAGCCATTTACAGTTTGCATATGACAATTGTCACTGAAGTTGTATAGATCTCTGGATTGAATTGTTGGGCTCGGCTGGCTAGAGTGCGGCTGCATTTCCCTCGGTTATGTGACCACCCGCTAAGTGCTCTCCCAGCGCTATCAATTCTGATCCGTTTTGTTCACAGTAGATGCTCAATGATTTTTGGGCCGTAGCCACGAAGATATGGATTATCGTTACATGGCGTGAGTTTATTGATACATATGGTATAATTATGGTTCAATGATTATCGCGTGGTTCAAATACCCTGCTTGTTTACTGGACAACCTAGTCAGCACTGCGCGTTCCCATCGGGATAAGAAAAAACGAACCTTCCGCAGAGCCTTTGTACTTCTCTTCGTCTAATTTTCCGGATACAGCATCTGCAGCGCCAGAGACACGATCGCCCAAGCCGCGCTCGCCGGGGACGTTGCCCTTGGCCTGCTCCTTGCCAGTCTCCTTCTTCGCCTCGGCAGTCTGTCACAATGGGTCAGCCATCTACAATTAGGCGTGAAAAGCAACTAAACTCACGTTTCCCTGGAGGGTGTCAGAGACGTAATTGACGGCGTTGCCGACTGAGTTGAGCGTCTGGCCGACGATGCCCTCGTTGGGTGCGTTCACGTTGGGTGCGGACATGGCAGTAAGTGAAGTGGGTGGTTGTGTTTGTAGAGTGGTTTTTTAGGGCGTTTGAATGATTTTGGATGGGTGCGCGAGCGATGATTATATATTGTTCGAGAGAGGCTACGTCATGGTTAGGAACGGGTGGAGGAGGGGCGCGAAATGGATCACATGTCAGGCGACGAGCGCGTGACGTCATAATCATGCCCGGTTCGCCCGTCCCGCGTCAGTCCTCAAGCATTCTCCTGGCCGAACAGCCATGACGTCGTTGATATTTCCCTGTCAGCAAAACCATATATAAGTCCACCGCCTAGATTGTCTTTCTGCACAATCTCCCACTCACCACATACACAACCCAAACCAAACAACCTTCATCGCAATGTCTGCCCCCAACGTCAACGGACCCAACGAGGGCATCATCGGCCAGGTCTCCAACTCTGTTGGCAATGCTGTCAACTACGTTTCGGACACCCTCCAGGGCACTGTGCGTCCCAGATTCCCAGTCTCTTGATCTGCCGCTGATGTCGTTCGTGATACAGACTGCCGAGGCCAAGAAGGAGTCTGGCAAGGAGCAGGCCAAGGGCAACGTCCCCGGCCAGAGTGGCCTCGGGGACCGACTTTCGGGCGCGGCCGACGCCGTTTCAGGCAAGGTTGACGAGAGCAAGTACAAGACCTCCGCTGATGGTGAGCTACTCGTATCTGATCGTGACTGACGGTTGCTGACGGGTGTTCGGCAGTCAATAAGGAGGGCATCTAAGTGCGCCGCATGCGTAGAGCTCAGATCAAAAGACTGTATTTGAATGTCGTATCTTACATTTTGGTAATCAGGAATAGAATTGTATCAGCCAAATTCGTCGGACAGAGCTATATTATAGATAGCTTTATCCTGGTACAGAGGGATGAGACAAGGCACGAGTTCGAGTCAGAAGATTGAGAGCACTAGGGGTTGCACAGTTCGACGAATTCTAACAGAAGGCCCAGATTGATTTCATGTACTAGTAGCCTTGAAGTTGTCGACTCCGTGAGCTTTCCGTGAGCAAAAGACGTTGGTTATGAGTAGCAGTAGCATCGCGGGCGTGATAGTAAGAGACGAAGCGGCATCGACCTACCGGACTCTATAATTTCTTTCTTTCACACTTCCACCCCGCCTAAAATCTCAGATAAAAACCACCACTACTATGTCTGACATCGCGTATTCGCAGTTCACCGATCTCGGGTTGGCCATGACGCCTGTCGGTGTTCACAAGAGCGACGATCCGTTGTCTGTTATGCGACGACCCCCTATGGAGGCGAAGCCCGATGTCGCTGCTTCACCTGTGAATGCTTTTGTCTCAGGCTCACCTACTCGCGACGCCAACAACGAGAGCACGACACCACTACTTGCGAATGGCCTTTTCGATATCGTTCTCAAGATCCCGTCCTCGGGCTTTCGCAACCCCCCTATAGCTGCGTCACCTCCCGCATGTCTCTACAAACACGCCTCAAGCTCCAGGAGCACAACCTGCCAGCCTCTGCGAATCGGACAAGTCCATTATGAAAAGCTCACTGACCTCGTTCACTTTCACGCCGGTGTCGCTCGGAATACGGAAGGTTATCTCTCGGCCATGCGCCAGGCACCCCCTAAAGAGGCAAACACTCACACCCAAACTCCTTCGGGTCACGTCCACACGTCCACCAGCGGGCATACTAGAAATCGCAAGACAACTGTATGGGCCATCACTGATCTGGGTTTCATCGAGAGTGCCGTTGCAAGAGATAAGAACGACCCCCTTTCGGCGATGCGTCGCGCAGGCATCAAGGACGGCGACGGCACCATCCCTCCTACCTCGAACTCGACTCTTGCCCATGTCAAGTTCACCGAACGCAGCAATGTCAAGCCCGTTGGCGTTAACCTCCAGCGCTTCGAGGTCCCTCTCACCACAGCAGAGTCAGATTCAGATGACACTTCAAGTTTGGACGATAGTGAGCCCGATGACCAGACTTGTTAGCGCGCTATCTCTTCCCGCACATCTACCTCCCCAATCCGTATTGACATTCTGTTTTGACTTTGCACCGTGAAGTTATGCATCCATGTATCATGTGTAGAGTTTACAATTGAATGGTCGCTTATCACCATAGGACTTGCAGCCTCAGAACCTCACCTGTAGTCTGGTACTCATGAGTACCCTTTCCATTGCACCATCTGATGAGTTTTTTTCGGGAGCGGTCTTGAGGCGGTCATAGTATTATTAAGCAATAGAAACTTAGCACGCGAATCGCATCTCAAGTTTGTCCATCATGCACGCCAGTGGCCTTTGGGTGCCCTTGTTGATCTCCGCCCTGAGGACCTGAAACCGCAATCGTCCTTTTTAAATGATGCTGAGCGGCTTAAACTGTGACTGCGCCGGTCTGTGTCGCCCGCCGCCCTTCGCGCCTTGTCCATGGCCTCCTCGACGACCCCGGTAGTGCTTAATCCAGGAACACCGCTATCGTATCTCTCTCCCGCGGATGCAGCGAGTTATGCCGTATCAGCAGATATATTCTTCTTCACTGTCGGGGTGCGCACATCGCCCTTGCCTTGCCTACGCAGTGCCTGACTCCCGTGTTGTTCCAGGCTTTGACATGGGACTGGCTCATGTCGATGCCTGATGAGTGGAGGGTTCTATTTATTGGGGGGATCTCTACGTCGAAGATAGCGTATTTCTGTTCCAGGTGAGTTGTGTCTATTCTGCTTTTGTCCAACCCGCTGAGTGCTTGATTGCAGGGTGTTCGCCCTTGCCTATTGCATTTGCTCGTGCATAATCACAGGTGGGACTGGAGCATCATCTCCCCTCTCGTTTTGCTAAACTCTACTTGTAGTCGCGCCCGTTAAGAACTGCCAAGCGCTGGTCGTAGCCAACGCCATTCTCATCGTTCTCGCACTAAACGCCAACAACATTCTGTTCTTTGTTCGAGTCCGAGCCGTCTGGGGCAAATCAGCGCGCATCACCACGTTCTTCGGATTCTGCTACCTGGCCGTCTTTAGTACAAGCATGCTTATCCCGTTCGCGTTAAATGCCTCAGTGAGTCTGTCTTCTTGCCTTCGATCAGAATAACCGAGCTTACTACGATGCTTAGCATATTCTGCCCACAAACTACTGCATGGTGGACCCCGCCAAGATTTGGATAGCGGCGCCCATGCTGTGCAATGCGGCAAATGACGCGCTCGTGTTCTTCGCTATCTCATATCGCATCACGTTGCAATCCATGGATGGTGGTGGCCGGTGCTCCAAGTTTAGGCGTTTCTTTCGTGGCGACGGTGCAGGGCATGTGGCAAAGGAGCTCCTGTATAACGGGCAGCTATGTTACTTGTGAGTTCATTCCTGCTGCCGTGCTTGCCCTCGTTCTCACTAAGTATCTTCTGTCACCAGCGCGACAATGGCCATCAACATCGTACAGATTGTACTGGCACTCTACGTCCCGGAATATGAGACTGTGCTCTCCGCTTCTGTCATCGCGTTGGAAAACGCCATGACCTGCCGCGTGCATCGGGCCGTCATCCTGGGCCTTATCAAGGACAGCGAGAAGGCCCCGGTGCTCACTACAGTTGTCACTAGTGGCTCGACACTGATGGATTACGAGCTCGATGTAAAGAGCCGGCTCGAGCAGCGGGAAGGACAGATAGGGCCAATCACGTAGGCAGGCATACACGTCTGCGAATAACATTCTAGTGAGACAATTCGAGCCCAAGTTCTGAGCTTGGTGCCAGTGGATCGGAATGTATGCTATGCAAGAATATCGCCGCAGTCCGCTGCAATAGCACTCATTCGTGAATGTCAAATCATCATGACGCTAGCGTGCCGAGTATGCATCCTGATTGACTTCGGCGAGACTTACTTACTCAGCGAGTACGCCTTGCTTAAGAGACGCTCCCCCACCTCAGATTCAGACATATACTCTTGACTCTCTTTCGCCTTCTTCCACCACGATCACACATAATTTCATTTGACCCTTCCTGCCCAATATCCTTTTTGACCTTTCGGAGTCCACCATGTTTGGCAGAGCAGTGATAAACTCAAGACCGGTGCCATCGTTGCATCTGTAAACCTTCCTACATGCTCAGACTGTGGATCTCTTTGTTCGAACGCCACATGCACATGATTACTCTCCTGAATTGCTCTTGAAGCTTAAGCTTGACTCGAGCTTGAAGACTGTTGAAATCTCCCCCATGTGGGTGGGGCAGCGGTGGCGGAAGGCGATCCTGGGAGTTTTTACGCTCATTGACGTTGACATAGCCTGAAAGGTAACGCAAGTATGTTTCATCTGGTCGCTCATCATCAGTGACAACCAAGTCGCCTACCCGAATACAGCTGTACCCGCCGAATGCTTGCGTCGCTGCCTCATTACTCGTAGAAACCTCGCTAAGTATGCTTCTCTCCGGTTATCCCGGGCGTGCGATGAGATGGCGATAGCAGCATATGGTAAGTAGACTCAAAACACAGTTTCACACCTAGATACCCAATGACCTTGACCGTGAGCCGACTACCATGCTCACCTCAGACTGCGCATCGCATTGACACTGAGGCTGTGACCCTAGCTTCACACCTGATGCTCTTCGAGAACATCTATCGTGGCAATTCCGGTTGGATGAACCTGGATGAACCGTGAGCGGAATAGCTCGTGCTGTCCCGCTTATTTTAATATCATCTCTCCCCTGCCTTCTAATCATTTAATCGGACCCTCCGGACCAAAATGACTGCGGGCTGATCATCAATCCACAAACGTTGACTGACGAAAGGGCGAATTTCGTTATGCGCAGTGGGATACGCATGGTTAATACCGTGTCCCGTGGTGGTGAAATACTGCGGGAGTGTTGTGCGGGCAAAAGATGCCGTGCATGTCGTCTCGACGAATTTCATCGTAGCCGGCCTTCAAACAACGGTATGCTGTATTTCTAGCGTTCCGCAACGGGTTTTATTCTCAAAGTACTCCTGCTACTTTCTTCACCATTTCATTCGCGAACTCTGACATTTACCGGCGCAGGCCCTCAGCCAACGACGCGCCTAGCTCATCGCGCAACTTACCATCGCGCTCCTCCAACCCACCAATCTCTCACACGAGGAAGTCTAGCTTCTTTTTGATGTCGTGGCCCAAATCACTCCCATTCCCTGCGACAAGTAGCTCAGCGCGTTATACGCGTCTTCCGCAATCCCAACGCATCGATCCGTCTGCAATTCGCGCGAGTCGGCGGAAACAATGCTGTTTGATATGTTCACTTATTATGGGAATGGGCTTGTTATGTGTACTGCTGAGCACGTTTGTCTTACTTCACGACAAACAGACGCTAGTCTTTGGACGCCAGAATCTGCAGTTAATTTGGAGGTTTGTCAAATTTAACTTAGGAATCCAGTCATAGATCACTAAAATTGGCGGGCAAGGTGGGAGATTGCGAGCGGGCATCATCCCAGCATATCCCCAGGTGCGTCACAGATCTTACCATTTTTTGAGGCTCAAGATCTGATCGTGATTCCTAGTCCCCAAGCCGATAGGGCTTTCCTCGAAGATAAACAACCCTGCCTTACCTCCCGCAGCTGTATATCCGCATCGGCCTCATCTCATTAATTCTTGGGAAGGCACTCGCATGCAAGGCGTGGGACCCAATCGCGTTTACCTCGAGATTCCTGAACCCACGACAGGCCTTGCATATCCACAACGACCGATGCCAGGCACTGTCGCTGATTTAGATTTAATTAAATACTACTGTGACTACGAAAACAACAAGGTATGTTTTGATTCTCCGCCGTGCTAACTTCGAGGCTCACCCACCATAACATATAGTTTGTGCGAGATTGTCTAGAAATGCTTCGCGTAGCTGGAGGACTGGACAGCGGCCATGGACTTCGCCGCGGAGACTCGAACAGGTGGAAATATATCTATTCGGAGGACGAGTGGACTGCCGAAGGACCCTCAGTCAATTTCGTGAATTCAGGCGAAAGAGGCATAGAAATCGCTCCAGATGGGCGAGGGCTAAGAAAGCACCACGGGGTAACATGGGAGGCACCTCTGTCCCTTCCCCCACCTCACGCTCCGAAGCCATTTGTGGCGCTATCCTCTCCTTGCGATGAGGACTACCCACGCATCTTTCATATGTTCTGGACCGGTCCATTCACGGACAAACCCTACGCTGCAATTCTGTCATTCTTGTACACGCAGAACACAGGAATTCATCTGCCTCGAGACCATGCCTCAAACGTCTGTCGGCCTCAGTTTTGGCTTTGGATAAACCCTGGTCCCGCTGCGTCTGCTTCCAACCCCTCAGCACTCGATGACATGTTTGAAGAGCTCAAGAACAACCCGTGGTCCGCTCCATTTCTCCACCCGCGCTTCCAAGGCGTTGTGTCCTTCAAGCTATGGAACACGACGGAGCAATTGGATAGCAACTCCGAGGTGAAAGACGAGTGGAGGTCATTCAAAGCGCTCTTTACATCTGTGGGGAATGAAGTCTCCGACAGCCACAGGGCGAGTATTTTTACCACTCTAAAAGGAATGTTCGCAGGGCACACTGTCGATAAGCTGTCGACTGTGATGTCGGATATGGCACGGTTCCTTCTCCTCCACCGGTACGGCGGAGTATACTTGGACGCGGACGTGCTCCTTCTGCGCGATTGGGAAGAGCTCTGGGGATGGAAGGGGGCGTTTGCGTACAAGTGGTCGCAGCTGCCCTATTATAACACGGCAATCCTACGAATGCACAAGAATTCGGCCTTGGGAACATTTCTCATTCGCACGGCGCTCAAGAACGACCTAGATTTCCATCCTCACACGATCTCTACATATCTGAAAGACAGCAATCTGCAGAACTTGTTGTTCCGTATTCCCGATGCCTTATTCGATCCTGCCTGGCTCAATGTCGAGGATGTACATCAGCGCGAGCGACCGCCACAGCCCGCGTTTACCAAGTAAGTTATTCATACAATCGATTCGATTGTGTATTGATATATGGACAGATTTGGGGACTTCTTTGAGACACCGGCGCATAATAGCGCAGGTCCTAGTGCTCTGGGCTTTGACGGCTTTTTCAAGGGAGCATACGCTTATCATTGGCATAATTCATAGTGAGTGCGTCTCTGTTCGTCAAATTCTTATACTGACTGTGCATACTAGCTGGACGCCTTTTGATCGTAGTCGAAACTGGCCGGAGCTTGGGCCCCGTTTCAATGTCAGCGAGGAAGCTGGTCGAGCTGCAGGCGAAGCGAAAGAATCGGGCGAGACGCACGAAGCGCCGCTGGATCTGGATTGGTCAGCAATCATAAAACGGACTTTTGAGGCGTACATCCGCGGAGAGAGACCTAACATGTACGGCGAACATATTTTATGGTAGCTCCCCCTTCCATAGCACCACATATAAACACGCTTAATATTGTATTTGTTCCGTAGACTATTGAAGACTATCGATTGGTTGCGCTGTTTCCAATATATTGGGTCTGAACTGCAGGCCGTATGATCAAGAGCTCAGCCCTACTACGGCGCGAATACAACATAAGTTCCCTCTCCTAGGCCGTTTTCAGCGGCCTTGAACGCCTCATCCCACTGCTCCAGGGCGAACGTCCCTTTCACCCCCACCCTCGCCTCTTTCCCAATTTTCAAGACTCCGCTCTCTATCATCTTGACCAGGCCCCTAATTTCTTCGCGCTCATACATCCACTGCCCCTTCAGCGTCAGATTCCTATGCATGATCGCGCCATACGGCAGCGCCACGTCCCCGTGTATCCCACCCATCAGCACCACACGCCCGCCTGTGCGGACAGAAAGTACGCCACTGCGTACATGCGTGCTCGCAGCGGCTTCAGGCGGTGCGATATCGAAGAAGCAGTCTGGCTTGCCAAAGCGCGTCCCTGTGAACGCGGCCATATCGGTCGCTGGGTCATTGGTGATCTGCACTGTGGTGGTGCGCTCAGGGTCGAGGCCAGCAATGCGCGCTAGGGCGGCAGCATTGCGCCCTGCAGCGATAACACGGGCGCCGAGAGCGAGGGCGACGTGGACTGCCGCGCCGCCGAAGGCGCCAGTGGCGGGGGCGATGAGGACGGTCTCTCCTGGCTGCACGGCGATGGCGCGGAGCCCCCCATATGGGACGAGCAAGGCTGAGATATACGCGAGGTCGCCTGGCTGGTACTTGAGCTCGCCGAGGAGCCGCGCCTCGTCCAAGGGGGTGCAATTCTCGAGGGGCACGCGCGCATACTCGCGATATGTCCCATCGCGCCATGCCTCGTGCATCAACTTCGAGCTGCCGTCCGTCATGCCAGCGTGCAGGCCGAGGAGGAAGATGTTCTGGTTGGGATCATCGCGCGCCCTCACAGTCGCGTCGATGTGCACAAGCTGGCCGACAGAGAGGGATGTGGCGTCGGATCCGAGGGCGGCGACGCGCGCAATTGCGGAGGCACCGGGAACAAAGGGTGTGGGGAAGGGGTAGGGGCGTGTCCCGTCGTAGATGCTGCGAGCATAAGAGACGATGTTCGCGGTGAGTACGCGAACCACTGCAGCACCGGGGGTAGACTGAGGTGTTGGGCAGGTCTGTACAGCGAGCGGTTCCTTTGTTGAGGTGAGAACGAGGGCGCGGTGGGTTGCAGGGATCGATACCATTTTGTTTCCCAAGATGTTCGTTTTCCTACTGATTTTATTTGTTCCCATTTGTATCGGAGTGGAGGTGGGTTCGGCGCACTGATCACAGAGTGGATCAGCAGTGGATACATGATTGCTAGATGCTATTGGCGTTCATTCCGCCACAGAAGCAGTGTACCCCCGACTCGGAAGTCGGACTCAGCAACGCAGTCACGTTGTGTAGGATGATGACCATACTTCAATGACCCATACCTCGCTCTTCATGTGGCCTTAGATACATACAGCAAAAGATTTCCCCTTCACGCCCGCCACCTGATGTAATATTTGGTTGTATTTGGCTCACATCGTGACACGCCGGCTTTCCCCCGGCCCGGCGGCTACTTAGAAGCGCTTCAAAATAGACGCATATGCAGGTATATATTGCGAGGCAGGCAGCGAATGAATCACATCCGACATGCCCTCCCTTTGGGAGTCCATGGGCATATAGTTTGAGTGAGTGCCTGCCGCCAACTCTAAGGCTATTCTGGACGGGCGCATGTCAGTGAGGGTCCCTCAACCTAAGTGACACCAAACATATGTACTTACGCCAAAATACTTACATCGCCTCAATTATATTTGCCCAAGCGGCAGAGGTAACAACGCTCGGCTTTCTCTTTTCTCCAATCGTCTTACCTCTGCGCCACAGGTGCCAGCATTGCGATGGTGGCTGCCGTTCGCTGGGCAGGAAATAGGTGCAAACATCGACTTTTGACCATGTAAGCCTTTTATCTGGATCGCTCGACTTTCAGCACGCATCCAACTCTTGGGTCTGAGCTCTGGTTCCGGTCAGACGCGAAGCAGTTAAGGACGTACATAAGCCGAAGGCCCAATTCTGATCCCCTCCAAAAACGGAAACACGTCGTCCGTCATTTCTTTTCATGAGCTCGTTGGACCTAAATTTTGGATGGTCAGACTACGCATCTGGTGCACCTCCACCTCCGCCGCCGTGAGTACTGCGTCTCAAAGCATTAGCTGGCAGCTAATCGGCACCCGAGACAGTGCCACCACAGAAGATGTATTCGGCCCTCACGACGCTGCCAATGATGTCCAATCTGTCATCGCCGCGAGTCCAATACGGTTGTCCTATCTCAGAAGTGACTGCCGTGGCAGTAACTTGTGGGGCTGTGAGCATATTCTTTTGTGCGTATTATCAATACTCAGCCACGGGCAGCTCTGATGCGTGTCCTTTGCAGCCCTCAGCTCCAACCCCCGAGAGATGCGCCCTGGTTGAAAATGGAACTGGTTGATCGCAGGACTGCAAGGTATTGTCCATCAAAGCCGTGGTATCACAGTCCTGACTCCTTCAAGCCCCACTGCGCCGCACGATCCGGTTATCGGCTCAGGCCCTACGGCTGAATCAATCTTGTGTCTGACCCAGGATAAAATAGCCACATCGATCAAGGCTTTCCAACGCTCTGGATACCAGCTGCATTCTGCACTGGAAGAAGTAGAACTCGATCCAGTAACCGCGTCCATCACCGTTGTGCCGCTAGACCAATCTCTTCCTCGCCTGACTTACCATCCCTGTCCCTACGCTGAGGATGCATTGCTCCGAGGCATCCTAACAGACCCATCCGTCGTCTTCCTGGACGGTGATATCCTCCTGGTGTTTCGCGAAGCCGACCTGCCCCCTAAGCGATATACCCTGGACTCCAGCATATACTCTGCATTGGAGGAAGCCATCAGTACTCACGAAGATGCTGCCCAACTACTATCTGCCATGGGTACTTCCTCCTCCGCTGAGCCTATCACGATAACCCACATCGCAGACGACGCTTCCAGTCCGAGCCCGGGGCACAGTGGGCTCTTTGCTGGCCAGCAGGCCACGTCGTCCTTGGATACGCGTGAAAAGCGGCGGTCCATCAAAACACCTGAAGAACGCATCCAATGCCCGGAGCCCGGGTGCAATCAAATCTTGGGCCGAGGGAGCGAGGCGAACAGACATTACTGGAGTAGGCACAGCAACAAGAAGCTTTTATGTCCACTGTGCTTTTCTATTTTCTCCGGGAAACGTCCAGATGCGGTTCGCACTCACCTAAAAGTTGTGCATAAGAGTGACCAGCAAGGGGTCGAACCGCTACAGGGCCTGCTGAGCGACGACGGCTCCCGTCTAGCTTTCACTGACAGGGAGGACAGAGAGTGGGAGGTAGCGACACGCCTTGGGCTCGAGGGCAAGAAGGTGATGCGAACCGGGAGTCCCAAGCTAACTCGAGGACACGATGCTGATTCCTCTCACAAATGAGGCATTCAAGTTCGAAAGACGTTATCAATGCCTAGATATACACACGACCAGTTGAAAGCGATGTTGAAGGCCTAGGAGGTTCAAATGACATTTCGAAGGTGGAAGCTCGTGAAGGAGGAGCACATAACAGAGGAACGTAATAAAGACATCAATTCGGATGTCGTTCAATTAGGAAACTTTGTACTTGGTGAAATTTTGGCGTTACCTGCAATGTGACTTAGTATGGCTCGAATACAGCTTATATATTGACGAAATTGTATGTATGGGTAGCTCCAGATCGTAGCTACAAAATGGTCTACTCAGAAAAGCTGTAGGAGAGCACTGTGGTGAGGAAATCAAGCCCACGTTGCCAAATTGAACGAAAATCCGTGGCGACTGTCATCGATGTCATCCTCTCTGCAAACGGTTGTAAATAATTACGTATCAACGTTATCTTTGAGCAACCTTAAAATTGCTTAAAACCCGACTGTGGCACCTTGCTTGTGGCACTCCTGTTTCAGGTTCACGAAATACTAGTGACCACAAATCTATCTCCAGACTCCAGACTGAGCCCAAGCTGTCACATATACCCATGAAAATTGATTCCAAAAGCGCTTCAATTCTTATCTGCCGGTTCACACCGATTCACCAGCGGCTTGACAGGGAAGTCGGGACATTATGATTAAGTTCACGGTAATAATGTTGGACGATTTGTGAGTGATACACTTGGTTACCAAAGCCCTCTACGCAATATGGCGATCACCCGACAATGCCATGTTGCCCTCAACACTGGACACCGATTCTCTCGAAGCCATCGCCGCAGTGGGCTACCTCAACATTGCTATATTTACTGTGAGTTCCATCACTTCTCTAGCCATTGCAATGCATCTTTCTGATTGCTAGAGCAGCTCCTTACTTGGGATTTTCTAATATGTATCACAGAAGATGTCAGAATCGCCGCTGCATGCGCATTTTGTCCTTCTATCGTAGCCTACCTCTTTTCTCAGTGAGGCTTTAAATTCTCACGAAAGATGACCTTGCATTCTCAACGCCGAATTTATAGCATAGGAACACTGCTACTGGGCGCAATGTCCGTGATTCTACGTGGTGACTATCCCAATCCCTTCATCGAGCAATACATATCTAATCTATTGCATGTCTCAGCTGGGTATATTGCACGCTGTGGGGCGTTCATTCGTATCTCAATAGCCGTGAGCATCCTTGCTACCAATGCCACTTCATTTCTATTCCTTGCACGCACGCGCGCCGTATACGAGAATTCCAGGCTCGTCACATGCATTTTTGGCGTCTTCTGGATAGCTTTGCTGGGAACCGGCACCTTGGCATATACAACCACTGAATCAGTCGTGAGCCCCTCGTCGTAACTCAAATTTTGTCGATCTCATGCCTCGAGCTCATAAGCAAATGCAACATCGGTGCACGATCATGGGAGTCAATTCGTTTGGGTCCATCTACTTGTGGGTCAAGGCAGCGTTCGACACTTCTGTGTTCATTGCCACTACCTGGCGCATTGTATCTTATACAGCGAGGCGCAACAATGCACGCCTGAACTGGCAGTCATTGCAAGGCGTGGGACTACCTCGAATTTTCAGGGACTTGCTGCGCGATGGTCAACAATTCTATTTGTGAGTCCTTGCCTCCATTGCCTATCCAAAGCATTCACTGAAGATGAATTATATTAGCATCACTATCGGCGTGACCCTTATGGGAGCATGTGCGGTGTTACTTCCCATCAACCCCATCTACCGCGTTTCCCTCGCAGAACCGGCGATTGCTATCGAAAGCATAATGGCATGTAGGGTGTTTCGTAGGACCGTTCTGGGCGCCGTCACCTTTGGACATAGCCTGGGTGAACCTGAAACCATGGTCTTGACTACGTTGCTCCATGAAGAGGCTGATGTTGGACAACCCGAGTCACGCATTCCTTGACTCTACAGCAATCGTTACCACCGCCGATGAGCAAACACAACCGACGCAACCATTGACGTCAGACTGCACCCTATACCCGGAGGGATGGCCGCCGCATAGGTGTTCTTTTGGCAAGCGGCGAAGCGCCTCAGGGCTGAGATTTGCAGTGGGAGTTGTGTCCAAGTGTCAAGAGACTATAGCTGCCACAGCATACGATTGTATGATTGCCCTGATGATCATCGAGGGTTGTCGTACATTTCTACAATGTTTGATTCAACCCGCTAATCGATTGGATTTCGAAGCTGGAATTATAACTGGCCCTTTATTCGATAGTCCTCTGCGCGAGCATATAACCCGCCCTCATGCAATGACTTGAGACCATGTACGAACTGGCAATTATATTTCCACCATTTGCGCACTCCGAACAAGTCATAGTCAGATTCCAAGCATGCGTAGCTCGTAGTCAGGATTTCAGTGGGTCGCAAATCTCAGATCGAGATTCAATGTGGTGGAAAGCTGTTGGAATTCAGTATAAATGGCAAATAGTACGTCCAGAAGTATTTGTACTGCTATCGCATGCAGATGTATCAAATCGGAGGTCGTATCGCATAATGTCTTGAACCCCATGTCATATTCCCGAAAGCATTTTCGCAGGTGAGTTTATACATTTAGGGAGAAGATGGGAGTCGCGACAGAGCCAATTTCCAAACACAATATTGATACGCACTTTTCAAACGAACACCGGAGAACAATGTTGCAGAACTCAATAGCTTTGAAGTGTCTGCCTTAGATCAACGAGCAGGCAGTTCCACGGAGCAGCTTGGAACCATTCGAGAGGGAGTGTTGCGGTCAAGAGAGTGTTGAGTCGCGACGGCTGTATGACTGTCGTAAGTGGCCTGGGCTAAGTTATGATTTCCGATCAAGTGCTACGCGTCCGGTCCTCATCCTGCCCATCGCGCTCTGAGTGCTTGAACGCTCTGCTAGACTCCCGGGGCTGAGCTCTGTACAATGGCTACAACAGCGCTTCGCGCTCAAGTAGCATCTAAATGGCAGGAGTCGTTCAATCGGTTAAACAAAAATGAGCCTGGAATCACAGGTCTCATGAGGTTCAGTCAGGTATGTCGGTAGCTTCGCAATTGTGGATTCGACCTGATCATAGTCAAAATAAAATAGGCTTGGGATGTTGCGACCGAGTTCTTACGACCAAAGGATATATCTGACCCGACCGCTCTCAAGAAGTACAGTGCGTCATTCCAAGGTGGTCAACGCAATATGTTGACCAATATTGCCAGATCTGGCGACTATACGAGTCGCCTTTGATGTAGTGAATCAGGCAAGGAGGCTACCCGCCATGCTAGAGGTGTACATGGGTACGTCGAAAAAACTCACAACCTATTTTTCTGACTTGACTGTCTTAGATGATATTCGCAAGCATCAACATCTCATCACCCATGAAGTCACAACACATATGTCACGATACGAGGTGATACCTTTCTCGAGACGACGGAGCAAGACTTACACGAGAGATTGTATTAGGAGTTGGCAGACCCTGAGACTATCCTGCAGCTGGTGATGCGTCTTGTGGAGTGGTACAATGCATGGGCACCTATTCCGGAGTGGGTCCTATATATGCTCTTCATTTCAGTCAATTGAATTCTTCGCAGACTCGGAAACACAATTCGTGACGCCTATACACTTACCTTCCAGACCCACCTATTCTCAGTGCTTCCGCCTGCGTTTACGCGCGGCTTTAAAGCTCTCTGCGCCTCCACCCTCCCCCTCACATCATCCGAAAACGACACGATCCCAGAAGCCAACCCCCGCATGTGGGCTGCCTTCGAAACCCTGGGCCTTTTCGATCGATACGAAGCCTTGATTGCCAGCGTTGTATACCAGCACATCGAGGCGTATGTCGTTGAAACGTGCGCAAACAAGTGGGATGAACCTGTCCTACCGGGCTTGAGAGATTGGATGGGCAAAAAGATCATCAAATGGATGTTCTCCCCCTATGCACGAGGGGCAAAGACAAGTGAGTAGCAACCTATGGCAGTTAAAGGGAAAACGAGCTAATGTAATATATCTTAGCCGAAGAAGCAACGGCAATGCTGCAGGGCCCAGGGCAGCGTTTCGACTTTCATATGAGCAAGACGCTATGTGACCTGCGGTCTGAACCTCTGGGGCTTGGCGAGTTATCAGACACTGACATTCACGAGACAGGACTCGGGAGATCTTCGACATTGTCATCGATTATCCAGATTCTACTGGAGCTTTGCAAGATTTGAAGGTACGATGGTCTGCTTGGGCTGCTGCGTCGTTGCTTATAGCTTCTATAGGAGTGTCTGCAGCGCGTTGACCAACGTGCCGACCTCGTCCGTACCCTTCGCACGGCGTGAGTCTGATCAGGCTAACTGTACAATCAAAACCTTACAGGATGCGATGCTAGGAACAAAAAGCGACTACTCCACCCTGGTGCCGACACAAAGGACATACTCACTCAATATGTATCCACCATTCGATGTTTACGAATCATAGATCCCCCGGGTGTGCTGCTCTTCAAAGTTGCTGACCCCATACGCCGGTACCTTCGGTGAGTAGGCATCAGTTTACATTTTCAACACAGCATGTGTTCATCTCTTGCACACAGTGAGCGTCCCGACACAATTCGGAGCATTGTCGCAAGTCTAGTAGGCGACGGCGAGAGTGGTGACTCCCTTGTAGATGAGAATGAACCTATCAACCCACTACAACAGCCTGAAATTGAAGACTATACCGACCCCAACTGGGAGCCAGAGCCTATTGACGCAGGACCAGGTCGGCAATGATATTTCTGCCAAATCGCCCTCATATTGACAGTTACTATTCGTAGACTTCCGCACCAACAAGCCAAGCGATATCATCAGCACGCTCGTCAGCATCTACGACTCGAAAGATCTTTTTGTCAAGGAGCTGCAAGTCTTGCTCGCTCAGAGACTGCTTGCTGTTCAAGACGGAAACTTTGACAAAGAAGTTCGCACTTTTTCGAATCCAATTCAAGGGACGTGAGCTAATCCATTTCTCAATAGCGACGAAATATTGAGATTTTGAAAATACGATTTGGAGAACCTGCCTTGCAAGTGTGCGAAGTAATGTTGAAAGATATGACCGATTCTAGGCGGACAGATCAGCACGTGCAGTCTCAACAACCAGTACGCCCTTTCGTTTTCACTGTATGAGAGCATCCTTTTCACAGTAGTTTTCAGTTAGTATTACATCCAACCATCCTCTCGCGACACTTCTGGCCTGCGTTGGAATCCAGTGGCATCGTCATGCCTGGGCAATTTGAAACGTATGACCCACTCACTTAGTGTTTGGTTCCCAGCATTGACCATCACATTAGGCTACAGAATGAATACGCAAAAGAATTTACCAAGTTCAAGCCTGATAAAAAGCTTCGCTGGCTCCCGCACCTAGGAACTGTACAGCTAGAATTGCAGCTGGAGGACAGGCAGGTGGTAGCCGATGTACCCCCTTTAGAAGCCGCTTTTATTGAGCTTTTCTCGGAGAAGAGTATGTCCAGTGTGTTTTACCATCGATCCTGGAACATCTCTGATACGTCACAGGTGTCTGGACAGTGGACGATCTCATTCCCCGCGTCGGTTCTGTGGACCGCAGTTCCGCTTTGAAGGCCCTGGAAACATGGGTCGACCTTGGAGTGCTGAAGGAAGATGTTGAAAATTCTTTCAGGCTTTTGGAGATCGCAGAGGAGGCTACGCCTGGTGCAAGGGCTGGGGCGGTCAGACAAGGTGGGTGTTCTCTTTATCTGCATGCTGTTGCAGCACTTAACCTGCCGCACTATATAGTCGCAGCGGAAGAACCACCTCCTGTCGTCAGTGTGCAACAGCAACAAGCTGAACAAATGCGTGTTTACTGGAAGGTACGTTGGTCCGTATGTTCACCCAGCTTCAGCGCTAACCGATACTGCCACAGTTTATCGAGGGCATGCTCACAAACCTTGGGCAGCTCAGTCTGGACCGCATCCAAGGCATGCTCAAATTCGCACCAGGATACGATAGGACGATGGACCAGCTGGGTTCGTTCATGGAAGCAGCTAGAATGGAGGGGTTGGTCACAGTGAGAGATGGGATGTGGAAACTCAATCGATGAAGTTGGAAAAACCTTCGGGCACATGCATGTGTACTTTAGTTATTGTAATCATTTTGTAATTACTCGGATCATTCTAGTATCTTCTAAGCACTCAAACGTGCTCTTTGCGCTCTCGACTTCTCCATGCCCCACCCGACCACAGCAATCATAGACGCAGCAGCAAAACACGTGCCGGCGTATAGTATCAAATCTTCAAACCTACCTTCGCCGACACTGAAGCCCGTCTTGTTTGAGTGGTGGAGCAATGGAGAAGGCGAATTGCTTCGCAGGAGTGCATTCGATATAGGGGTAGAAGCTATATTTCCAATTCCTCTAGAAAGCAGGAGATACCCAAACAGTGAGGTTGAGAGTGTGATATCGTCCTCTGTGGTGAGCCAAGGTTCAGCGGTTAGAGATAATGACAGCCAGAGTATGGCACGCACTAGCAATCGGCCGGAGAAAAGCAGTCCAGATTGTCGACCAGCCACCGGCGACGGTCCCATATACCAGGCCAAACGCTATTAAACCAGCGAAGCTATTCGACAAAAGACCCCAAAGGATGAAAGTAGCCAGCGATGTTAAGCCTAAAGTGAAGAACCCCAGCAGCCAAGGATCAAAGCTATCGGACATATATCCCATGCCAAGCATTCCAAACGCAGAAGCGCCTTGAGGTTTTGATGAATAATTAGATTTGTAGGTTGTAAATTGCAGAAGAATAAAGCTTTACCGTTCAAAACGGCAAGTGTCAAGGATGCATCACTATCGCTGATGCCGAGATATGAGGCAAACGCTGAAATAACAAGGAGTTCATATCCTCTGAAATTGCCGAATCAAGGTAGAGCTTACTTGGTAACCAGAGCATTGGCACGAAATATCCAAAGCCCTGTACCGTGCTAACCGCCACCACAAGCCAGAACGACTTGTTCGTAAGCCATGTGCGATCGGTTGGCCTCCGAACTGCCGGTCCCTGAACACGAGCAACAGGTAGCCTTCCCCTGAGGAATGGGTAGCAAGGTGCCATCATAATCCCAACGGCAATGGAGAGAAATCTCAGGGTTACTGCTGATCCATGCACAGCTATTATGCGCGGGATGAACAAAGGTAGAACTAGGCCTCCTACGGCTGTACCTGAGAAGTAAGCTTCGATTAAATATATCGGTCACTTGCTGAGATCATTCAAAGCATACCAGCAAACAAAATTCCGTTAGCTAAGCCACGTTTCTTGACAAACCATTCGGACATGTAGGAAAGGCATGGGGCGTAAAGGAGAGCTGCGAGACGGGTTAGCCTCTGTCCAAGCGTTGGAGAGGTGAGGATATACTCACACCCTCCAATGGCATACAGTGCCCCCTGAAGAGCCACAAGCTGTGTCACCTAAATTCGATTAATATGATGCTTGCAACAACATGCATGATCATTTACTTTAGTTGCATACGAGGCACCGAACAGGCTGGCCCAACATAGGCTCCCGCCAATTAGTATCAAGGTCCGTCTCCATTGCGGTGCACGTGAGATAATCGGATAGATGAAGGGACCTAAATCTCAATTAGTTGAGTGGCTTTGCAGTCCAAGACGGACGTACTTGCCCGAGCAGTACATGATACCACTGGAAAGCGGTCCAATCAGAGGAAGCAGGGAGGTGGCCCCTCGTTGAGATGCATATGCAGGGTCTTTTAGATATTCAGCTAAGAATACTCCAAATGCAGTAGGGAGTCCCCAGACGATAATTTCTGTCCATACGGATTGGATCCATATAGCTTTCTCCCTGAAGCGATCTAAAACTCACCAACACAGGTTGCGGCGGCCAGCTGAAATGCAAAATGAGATTACTTCGATTCAGCAAAAAAAGCAAGATTTGGCTGTACAAATGACCAAGCGCCGATTCCACCGTCGACAGGCGCTAATGCTGATTCATTTCGGATGAGGTCTGGTGCAGCGGAGCTCGTGAAGGTATGAGTCGTCACTGTCGCCAATGTGACTGACGAATCCGATGGTGGGAGAGCTGGACCGGAGCTCGAGGCTACGGGACCTCTATTTTCCAATTCCATGGCCTCATCCAAGGTTTTGTTGGAAGAGGACATAGCCGTTGTTGTTCGAAAACCAAAATGACTCGAGTTTGTGGAGTGGCGCTAAAAGTCACAAGTCCGGCCCGCCCTCCGGTCAACCCAAACCAGATAGTAAGCCCCTTTTTTCGTCCTGCTCTACGACAAGTACATCTCTCCCCCTCTTCGCTTACTCTTCGATCGGCCCATTGTAAAACGGCATACCAGTAATCTTTCAACCCCTCCTAGGGTCATCCGGATGCCAAGAACTGCGGGATAGCATTCGTCATATGGTCGTCATCTTCTGAGCCAACTACGTCGAGTCTCGGGAAGACAAGACTGTCGGAGGTTGTCAATCGCTCCCACCCCCTGCGCCTCCTATTTCTGCAGGTATTTAATGTGAAATGTCCTGAGAGAACTTTGTGTCCCGCTTCTCCTTGTCAACTACTGAAACCACCTCACACCTGCTAATTTATGTCTCCCCTCGATATCGATCCTATGTCTGGCGAACGTCGTCCTGTCCATGTGACAGAGAGCTTGCTACAGCCGATCTCGACATGGGCAGTTCCGCATACAAGACCTGTCGCATCCTCGAGGCGCTTCTCCACGGCAGTTGCTGCAAGCCCAGACATCGCCGAAGTTCGCAGGTCCCAAGCCGAAGTTGCAGACGTGGAACAATCACCATCTTCCTCACCCCCTGAATGCGTTATTCCTGGCCCAAAAATTCGATCGCATTCTCTCATTCAGAAGCCATTTAAAGGCTCACTTCCTTCATCTGAATGGTATCCTTCTTCTGCATGTGCGTGGAACCATATCTTGACATCAACCTACAACTAACTGCCTCTTATCAGTGATCGATCCAAGACTTACGCAGGAGCAAGCATTTCTACTTGTATTTGGACGCGCTCTCATGACATACGGATGCCCTCTTGCCGAAGTCGAAGCCCAAGTCATCGAGGTGGCGCAAGTAATCGACACTGACGTCGAAGTCATCCGGTTGCCCACGGCTCTGCTACTCATGTTCTTCGAGCGCTCAGTCGAGCTCACGCCTCGACGTACGGCAAGAAAGCACTATCTCAAAGTCGGCGGTGAGCTGGATTTGCGGAAACTCCGTGAGGTACGAGAAGTGTCAGATTTGGTGCGCAAGGGGTACAGCAATGCACAATCAGCGACAGATCGCCTTCTACAAATTGGCGTGCGGCTTAGAGGTGGTGAATGGAATACCGGCATTATTCGGCGGGTCGAACGCATGCGCTTCTCGTTACAGGAGAAACTGATGCGCCGACCGAGACCTATTCTTGCTTTGAATCGCAGGCGATGGGAACATGCCCTCAAGGAAACTCGTGACTCCACACGCAATTCAAAAGTTATTCAGTCGCCAGGGCCGAAATATTTATGATGATCGCATTTATTACCTACGGACAGCTTGCTTGAAGTTACAGCTTTATGATATGTCTATGTATAATAAGTTTGTTCTATAATCTCATACCTCTCAATTCGTTCGCAAGGTGTTTGACAGCACTCTCCACGTACACTGCTGAGCCATGAATGCCTTTCAGAACTCACCTCCAGCATCCCAAGGGGCAGGCATGAATATACATAGCACAGTCTTGGCTCTTAGGTCAGCGCCGCGCGGTGATAGTGGCCAGGGGCGGTGGCCTCGCCTACCAATTCGCTAGTCCGTAAATGTGCAAGTCCCCGCCTATTCCGTCCGTACCGAACAACTGCTGTACAGTATATTTAATTGCAATTTAGAGGCCGACGCTCGGAACCCGATCTCGAGGCCTGAGAACTGTGGCGGCTGCTGAACCGCTGGCATATTTAAGACGACCACCAACGACCCCCTCTTACTTATCCCTCTTCTGCTCTACGACTGCTATTCATCTCTTTGATCCGTTCATCCTCGACTTTAACGTCCCGTACCCACTCCCCACTCTCATCACAAACATGGTTTACACTGAGCTCTGGTTGACCTACAACCTTGTCTCCCGCGTTTCGTCGGGCAAGCAGCCGACCGCGCAGCTCATTGAGCTCGACTCGTTCCAGGGCAGCAAGCTCCTCGATCTTGAGGATGTTCTGGAGCACGTCTTCCGGCAAGGCTACGTCGAGGCCAAGTACAGACCTGCTACTTGGTGGGAGCGCACGGATGGGTAAGTTCTATTTGGTTCGCCGCTAGCTACACTAGCTAACATGCCTCCTCAAGTGTCAAAGTCAAAGGTCACCACGGTGTAGAGGAGCTGTTGAACTTGGGTCACGGCAAGTGCCAAGATTCAGCTTTGAAGCTGATGATCGGTTAGCTTCATTTACTTGTTCTACGGCTCAGCCTATTCATGCCTCGAATTTTAGAGGACATTCATCCCGCTCTGTGGTTCACTTATGTGCACCTCCACAACGCCGCGGCCCCGGTTGTCACCCAGCGCGTCAAGTTCCACGCTGACCTTAGGCTGGAGAAGGTCGCTCACCTCACCAACCACATCTTCAACCAGGGCTATCTCGCCCCGAGGCTCAGGTCTTGTGTTTCTTGGCAGGGCGTCTGTGGCAAGAAGATTCAAGAGCACGCTAGTGTTCAGGAGCTCTTGTCCTGGGGCGAAGGTGCTTCCGAAGAGAAGGCCATCCGTTTGATCATCGGTAAGTCACTACATCGAGCAATCCAAACATTCCTAACGGCTTTCGTAGACGAGTCGGTCCAGAGTTCTCACCACCAGGCTCACCATGTGCCTGTGATCTCTTGCCCTTCGACCCCCTCCACTCCTTGCACCTCGCACTCTACCATCTACTGCTAAACATATTGTAGTCGGCGCCTTGATACAAACTTTTCTGATATATCTCGTGTATGTCCATCGACATCTAATACAATGGTAGCTTTGAGCTTTCTCCAAAACGGGATTGATGGGTGTCAAGACGCGACGCGTTTAGGTCATGTGCACAAAATGAGTGTTGTTTTACGTTTAGGGTTAGCTTTTGATCAACGCAATTGGCGCGTCCTGTTGTGCTATCGAATTCCCCCTTTCGCCTCTGCATCAACATCCTCTGACCGCGTCCGCCAGTATAATGCCGCAAAAACAGCGCCGCTACACTGCTACTGGCAAACCACCACGACTCTCCTCAAGTGAACTGGTCTGCAAGAGCTTAGATCATGAAGCTACCGACATGTTGATCGACAAATGGTTGGAACATCGGAACGACGCGTATTGGGACTGGTTTCGTGGAGTTCGCGAACGAAAGCACTCTACCAAGGGACAGCACAGACAACTTATTGTCTGGAACAAGGGAGAGTTCGTGCCCGAAAACATATTTTGCCGAACGGTAGATAGTGGTCGGCTGATCCCCTTGGATCGGACATGGACGACCCATGTCTATCATCACCGGACGATGATGGAACGAAAGCTTTCTATGATGCCCGTTGTGAGCTATCCTTTCAGTCCACGTAGCGTGCGCGATCTAACAGAGGTGATCTTCAGGTTTTCACCATGGTGAGAGACACAACACGCAATTTTTTGAGAGACCCTCTGTTGACAGAAAGCTGCAGTTGCCGGAATTGATGATCCTGAGGGGAATGCATGACACAGGGAGTGACGACGTTTGGATAATCGTGACAGACATGAAGCGGCAGGAGATGGACGATGTGACCGCATATTTCCAGCTGGTGTGTCGGCACTCGTTTGGGCGTGACTGCAAACAGAGCATGGAAGAGAAGATTCAATTGGAACGTGCGTCATGCTCCGCTCAGGTGTTTCTCTGTGTGCTTACATCGTTCTTTAGACATGCGCTTAACTCATGCACTTCACCGACAACGACGGACACCCTGCTTTCCCCAAATCGACCTCACCTTCCGAGCGATTCTGCACGAAAAGCGCCCTCCTTTCATCGTCCTCTTCTCTCATCAGACGACCTCCTATTCCCAGATTCTCTTCACCCACCCCTTGTTCGTCCCCGCCGAGGAGATCTTCTACGACTTTCCAAGCGGTTGCCCAAATCCGTTGTGTACGGATGACTGCGAGATGATTCGATTCCCCCGGCGGGGTGTCGAGGGAGCCTCTGTCTTGGCTATCAAACGTGGGGGAAAGAACGGAAAACGCGTCAAGGCGAAAGAGATGTGCAACTGGATCGACTGCGATACTGTGTTTCATGACGATGGTGGACACTCAATGGAAAGCAGCGAGGGATCGCAAAGTAGCGCGGACAGTGGAGAGTTGCCCTCGGCGGGGGTGACAGGCTTAACTTGTAGCAAGTGTAAGCTGGTGAAATATTGCTCGGCTGATCACCAACGGCGGGACTGGACTGAGCACAAACGGATGTGCCAAAAGTCATCCTGACCGGTGACGATCCAGAATGTGTACATTGCTCGATTGTATCGTATTACTACGTTCTTGAACTCTTGTCGTTTTATTTTGTAATGTTTATTTCTATTTTGTAGTGATCTCATATACCCAGATCAATTTGACGGCAGAGTGCCGTCATTCTTGTGTTTTTCCCTCCACTACCACCAGTCATAACACGAAAAATGGGCATCCGATACCTGACAGCGAAGCTTGCTCAGCAAGTGAATTCTTGCACTATCTGGAACATGGAAAAGATCACTTAGGTTGCATGCGAATGTCCCACAGATCGACGAAGAGCTAATGAATGCCGCTGGGGCGTTCAGTCTTGACCAGCTCATGGAACTCGCTGGACTGGCATGTGCTCAAACATTGGCCATGGTATATGACAACAGGACATATCCTCGCGTTCTGGTCTGCTGTGGGCCGGGCAACCAAGGCGGTGACGGGCTTGTCGCTGCACGCCATCTTGGTATGTTTGGGTACAAGCCTACTATCTACATGCCCAAGGTGAGTCTGTCATCATATGCGACCTATTCCAGCTCATGAACATTCCGAATAGCCTGGATCGAAAGATATATACAAAGTTTGTGTAGTAACATCTGGCATGATCTCCAGCTCAGTCCGACTTCCACCCAGCGTTTGCAAACACAGTGCAATAACATGGACATCACCACACTCGAACCTTCTACATCAGTAGACTCTCTTCGTGATGCCTTGTCTTCCTCAGATGTTGTTCTTGACGCCATCTTCGGCTTCTCGTTCAAAGGGCCCGTCCGAGCACCATTTGACTCGGCTCTCTCCCTGATCTCGTCTTCCAAACTTCCTATCGTATCCGTTGATATTCCCAGTGGATGGGACGTCGAAGAGGGAAATGCAGCTGGTGTTGGGTTAGAACCCGAGGTTCTGGTCAGCCTGACTGCGCCCAAAGAGGGCGTCAAAGCCTTTCAGGGCAGACATTTCTTAGGCGGAAGATTCGTGCCAAAGTTTGTCTTCCATTGCTCGTAATGATCATGCCACTCACACTCTTTCAGCGCGATGGAGCGAAAGTTTGAACTAAACTTGCCCCCTTATCTAGGATTTGACCAGATCGTTGAGCTTCCTCGTACACCAGAAACAGATGCTCAGAAACTGTAAATATATGCCTTGTCACCGTGCTGCAGTTACAAGTTGAAACTGCCTGCACGTGGGGCAATGCCGATATATAGCCTGATTCGTCTGCGACGATCTTGTTTGGTCATGTTACATTGGCATCGCCTAGTATCTACAGGCCGCATGGTCACGATAGCGCCAACGTCTTTCGATACCAGCATATCGCAGTGCGCGAAACTACTTCCTGAACATTATCTCAATACAAGGTGGTTATCGAGTCTACATGGCCTGTCATCAATACAACTGACTGCCATCTACGATAAGATGACCCAAAAGCCGACGGCGCCAACAGCGCCCACAGAGTCATCTGAGCCAACAGAGCCAACGAAGCCGGAGGAGCCAAAGGAGTCACAGAAACTTCACACCACCAAGAACAACATCATCGTATTTGGACAAACCGGCGCAGGAAAGAGCTCACTTGTAAACATGGTACTTGGGGAAGATCGAGCAATGACTTCCGATGGCTCCCAAAGCTGCACTTCCGAAAGCAGCCCGTATGAAGTCGTGATCAGCGGAAAGAGGCTGACTCTGTGGGACACCCCAGGATTCGATGATGATGGCGACCCCATCGATCCTACAAGACCGAAAGTATCGGGGAAGAATGCTTTAGTCAGCGTTTACAGGTTAATCGAGAAGTTAGACGAAGGCATCAGCCTTGTGGTCTTTTGCGTTCGGGGGCCTCGCCTTACCAGCTCTGTGGTGGAAAATTACAAGCTATTCCACTCCGCCTTCGGCCGAGGCAAAGTGCCTATTGTTTTGATAGTCACTGGGCTCGAACAGAAAGAGCCCATGGACGACTGGTGGCTGGAAAACAAGGAAAAATTCCACAACCGGGGGATGATTTTTGGTGGACAGGCATGTGTCACAGCTTCGAGGGGGAAGATACGCCAACGTACAGGACTGGGTGTCTACCAGAACGAGTTTGATGAATCGAAGGACAAGGTGCGAAAGTTGTTGGTGGGTCAATACAGTTCACGGCCGTGGAAGATGGAAAAGGCGCCCGGGGTGCTGGCTGCTGTGAGACGAGGAGTCCAGATGTTTGCAAACATCATTGGAATCACTGCGTTTGGTGTCCCAGAGTATGATCTATACCAAACGCTCAGAGCCGATGGGCTGTCGGACGAGGAAGCCACGCGTTTGGTGTACATTGACAATGAGAAAGGAGCGGCAGGCGGCGACGCGCATGCAGTACCGTGATACGCGACAGCTTCGATTCTATACCTGTAGGCCTGGATCCCTGTCCTGTGTTTATACGTTTGCCGCGTAGCAGTTGTACTGAAGTTGCTGAGGTTCAGAAAATACTGGAATCGCTGAAGATCACGTGGATAGCGCCCCGAGGACCTTGCACTGCCAGGATCTGCCACGGGGTTCAACTCAGTTGCAACTTCAGCTTCTACCGTTTTGCTTCATCTTCAGGCTGCTACACTCCGAGTGCTCATTTTTTTTAAATTACCCTTTCACATGATTTCCAGTCGTCATGTTGCCCAAACGCAGGCTTCTTATGCCGTACTATAGATGACTATAGCTATAATGAGATACTCGACTTCATCTCGAGTCGCCCGCCAAAAGCTTCAAGCTGTTTCCTATTCCAAATACATGATGCTTCTCAACTGAAATCATATCTGCGAGCGTCTTCTCGGCTGGTTAGGGTGCTCGTCCACCGCCTGTCGCGTCCGTTCAACCTTGTGATCGTGTCTTCTGCTAGCTTCTGCTCAGCTTCTGCCAGTGTCGCACTCGTATCGATGTGCTCCCAGAGTGCCAAGCGCTTTGAATGCTCAGACAGCACTACTATTCGTCACCAAGAACCCGAATGATCGTTACACCTCATGATGTTTTAGGGCCTAGATTGCAGCTAACTCAATATCGAATGTTTATTCCTGACTATATCGTGCTGGAAGGCCATCTTAGTACTTCTTGGTAACCTGGCTCGAGTCGTTATGCCAGGCTGACGTCGTGGGTTTGAATGACATATATGCCTCATAGGGTTCACTTGTGATCACATCCATTGGTTTCGGCCCATCTTTTGAACATTCCCGAGAAGTCTGGAGCCCAGCAAGAATATTAGGGGGCATATGCAATTGCACGTCTAAACCTCCTATTGCCAAAGTTATAAATACCAGACATATGCCCCTTACTTTATTTTTCCTGCCTCCCTTCCTACTTTCGTTAAACTCTCCCCCTATTACTCGTCTGAGCACTCGACCATATCCTATTCCACAATGCCTACGCTCAGTCAAGCAGATCTCGACCATATCGATCTTGCTCTGGAGTTTCACCAGTCCAATTACGATAATGCCATGATTTATCCCGCCAGGTTCATGTTCATCGCGTTCCCGATTGTATCTCCAACAACACCGAAGCCGCTCACCCCGCCTCCGTCCACCCCTACCTTCGATCTCGACGACCTTGTGAGACAAGTCAAAGCACAATGGAATCGTGAGCAGGAGCTCAAGCGCAAACAGGAGCTCAAGCGCGCGCATGAGCTTCAAAATGCGAAAAATCTAGTGGACGATCAGGGATATACCCCTTCCAACCCGACTTTTATGTCCTCCGATCACAATCACACGGGAAAGTACATCTCAATCTCGGATGCATACCCTTCCCCGGAGACGCAGATGATACAAGCACAAGAAGCAGAGGTGCAAGCACGGGAAGCAGAGATGCAGGCGCAGGAAGCAGGGATGCAGGCGCAAGAAGCAGAGAGACAAGCAGCAGCCAAAGCAGCATCGTCAAAGTATATCTCCCCAGATCCAGACACATCCACGACCTCCTTCGCTCGTCATCTTCGCAAGTTTCACTCGACAAAAAAACAACTTCGTATCCAAACCTGCTACATCAGTCCGCCGTTCGACTTGAGGAGTGGGGGGCCAGAGATAGTCAGGGGGAACGAGAACAAGCCTGAGAGGCTGCGGCGGATTTGGGCGCACGTGTGCCCTGCGCGCCTCCACCTCTTTTGAGCCCCGTCTTGCGCATTGCCATACTACATAATCCTTATTTTATCTCGCTTAATTCACAATAATCAGCTCTAATCACCTAATCTTGACGCACTATTTCTTTGTGATCGAACACATTTCGGAGAATACAATCAACATATGTGATTGGCAAAGAGTGCCCGTTTATGCCTTCCACTGTTTGAGCCAGTCCATGACGAATACAATCATTTCCCCATGTATCTTCCTGATCTCCTCGGGCTCGTCTTCGATGTTGCGCAATCCGAACTCGTCGTAGTGGTGTACACCATCTAGGATTTATCGAATCAGTGATGGTCGTGGTAGCTGACTCCTGGAGAGTCAAGGAGATGGCAACGTACTAGGAATCAACTTGAATGGCCTGGTAAGCGTGTCTTCACGATCCTGAGCATATTGACTATGAGGTGTGTCGGGTCTCCACGGATCCACTTTGGGCGATCGTCAGCATTATCATAGTGAGCTGACTGGTAAAGCCCACCTTCTCCGTCGATGATAGCTAGCCTATCTGCTGCAATCTCGAAGTCACCCAGAGCATTCACAGCGGTGATGTTCGGCAGTGCGGGGACCTTGAAGTGTTCGCCTGGCGGGAAGGCCTGTGTAATGCTGGTCAGCGTCCGAAGACCCTTTGAGAGGGAGGGTGCGCACCTGCGCGCAGATGCGTGTTTCGTACGCCAAGTCAAGGAGGCGTGATATGATACGAGGATGGTTTTGATCTGGCGGAGCCGTCTATTGACCAGATAAGCACGTGGAAGGATCTTCCATAAGAGAAAGCTTGCCGTGAAATATCCCCACTCAGTGCACACTTGGAACAACCAAAGACGCCATTCTTGGTCAAGTGATGTTTCCTGGTATTGGGCGTCATTGTATGTCCCAAAGCACTTGAGGACACAACGAGAGTTAATGTCAGCATGACGTTGACAGAAATCACAGAAGGACGTGCCTGTTCAACAGTCATATCTTCTGGGCATAGCGAAACATACTTCTCGCGAACGAATTTGGCATAGTTGAACACAGCATAATCCAACAGCAGCCCTTCCTCGTTTACCATCCTACGTTCGTCACCAAAAGGTGCATCCACTACACTCGGCGAAGAAGCGAGGTGGAATGGGGGCTTTACGAGGGCGGCGCAGAATGAGTCAAATGTCGTACTCCCCACAGCTGGGTCCCAGTTCTTCGCCTGCCAGCTTCCCAGTGGACTTTCAAGAAGACTGACAAAGTCCTCATCATGCTCCAGAGACGCCAGCCCAAACAAGCCCTTGAGCATCTTGGCCATACCTGCTCGCCGCCCACCCTGGCGGGACATGGCTAAGATGTTGTCGATAGTCTCCACTGCGCCTACGAGGTGCGCAGCACACGTTGGCTCCATAGCTGTTCGGATGATATCCATGTATTCCCAGTTCGAAAGCGTGGCATGTGTAACACCGGATGAAGCAATTGCACCGAAGACGAGAGATGGATACAGAACGCGCATGTGTGCAGCGCGGGCTCCAGCGTAGGATCCCTGAATGCCACTCGTTAGCAGAGATTCAGTATCAATGTGGAAGCAACGCACTCCGTAGTAGATCCAAGGCTTTCCAGGAGCCGTAAGGTCTTCGTCAATACCAGGGAATTTGACATTAGCCATGAAATTGGCTGAGTCGGCGGCGGCTTGGTCGTTATTCAGCCATCTAAGAAGCAGATCAGCAATGAAAAATAGAGTGTGTGTTGATATTGCGCACCGAAGGGAATCGGTAGACAGGTTGGTGACCGGAATGGAGTCGCCTGTTCACTGTTTTTAGTTGGCGGAGCTACTTAATATAATGGAAACACTTACCATAATAGCGATGTTCGAGTATCACTCCCACACCTCCAGTGGCAGCAGTCAAGATGTCCACGATACTTCAATAGTAAATATCAGACGTGATATCCTTGTCAAACCACAAACAAAGCGCGCACCCAGTGTCAAGGAAAGGTAACCGATCCTCTCCGCTCGTTTCTCCACCATCCAACACAAATACAGGAGTGTTTGGCGATCCCGGAGTATAATGCCGCGTGCTTACCCAGTATCGCTGGCCAAAATACTGATTGGTCGCGTTGAAATGGTCGAGAGGTTGCTCGAAATAGTACGCAGGGAACTCCGGGAACGGGTCTTCTGGCTCAGGTCCTGGATTGATGTTATAGGAGCCAGTTGGTTCCTGAATAAAGAGGTTGGAAGTATGCGCCTTCTGCTTAGCATCGAGCCGCAGGATGTTGACACCTTGAGGACCAAGCACGCGGATGAGGTTCGAGGTGCTGCTTTCAAGGCGTTTCGAGGTGGTCGCGCTCACGCTCAGCGCAGACGCAGACAGAGCCAATATTAGAGTGAGCAACGACTTCCGAGAGGCTGGGGGCAACATGATTGTCGACGTCAGAAAGAGCTTCCCAAGAACTCGCTTGGGTCGTGCTCGGGTCGTGCTCGCTCAGAATTGGAACCATGTGGCCGCGGTCCGGTCGCTGTTGTTTCCGAGTAGACTCGTGACCAGTCTCAGTATGTAGAAACTGACGATACTGAGACTGGTACAATGGGGGCAATAAAGTGGCAACGCGCGAATATTATTCAGGGCCGGTCAGAATCGTTGCGTCACCGGCCGGCCCTAAGCTTTCTCCGAGTACTTTCTCTGTCGATAGGGCTCTCAAAGGGAGCACCCATGCAGTTATTAGCCAGTAAATGATTATTATCCTGACTATAGTAGTGAACATCCTAATGAGAGGAAGGATCCCGCTCAAAATCCCTCAAGCCATCATCGTGCAGCTTCCCAAGAAAGTCTGATAGGTGCAAGAGCACTGCACATCCAGATCCTGCTCGATCGAGTTCAAAAAAGGGCCAGACCCCCATAGCACTCTCCTCTCCAGGAATGACAAAAAATCTGAGGTTTGTAGTGTCTGAGAAGGCTAGAAGAACGTCCGGGGCCAAGGGGGTGTCGAAATGGTGCAGGTGAGTTTAGGGCCGGCTGCGAAACACAGGTTCCGACCGGCCCTGAACATTATCCGCGCGTTGCCACTTTATTGCCCCCATTTTATCAGTCTTAGTATCGTCAGATTTATCTACATGCTAAGAGTGGTTACGAGTCTATATGGTGGCGTAGGATACTTCATAAACCTTGAGCCAGTGATTGGAGTTCTGATTAGACATTTATATTAGTTTGTAGAATGCTACTACAATCGATATCACGAGAGTACTTGGTGGTCAGAAGGAGAGGAACATGGGTTGATAAGATTAGATGTTGACTATACATCCAGCGCCACCGTGACATAGGCGCGATCGTCGCCAGTCATCATTACATCCGACCCGAAGTCCGTCATGTCTTTTCAACTCCACTTAGCACAAAATGAATTCAGTGACTCTTTTGCACTTTCGATCGCGAACGCGCCACAGTTTTCGAACTGGCTCTTCTTGCACGCCTGATCACCACCAGACTGCCATCTCATTTTTTGCGAATCAGGTTCACTAGAGCAGCTGGTACTGGCATCTCGTTTGCGAAACTCTCTAGGAGACTCTGGCTAGTTAACATGGATAATCATGGCGCGGCTTTGGAGTCAGACCTGACTCTTCTGAACTCTGGAGACGAGATACCGATGTCCAAGGCGACGAAGAGGAAACGCGTCGCGTCTCCTGAATTGACAACGGGTGACGAGGTCAAGCCCAAGAGAAAAGGCAAAGCTCGCAGGACAACTGCTTCGTCCTCTATGCAGCAAGAAATTGATACGCTTATTAATGAGAAGATTGCTCAGAAGAGGGCAGCTATGACCGTTGCTGCTGATAGGCTTCCAGCTGAGAAGCAACGCTCGCCCAAGAAGCCGAAGGGACGCACGCGCAAGGTTACTGCGGAGGAGGTGCAAGAGGGTGGAGAGCGCACCAACGGAGAAACAGCAACCCCCTCTCCTAAGAAACGCAAGCCACGCACCCCTAAACCCGAGCCCGTGTATGTCATACCTGATGTCGAGAGGATTGAGACGACATTTAAAGGGCGTTTGGGCGAGCAACTCTCAATCTGCTACTTTTCTTGTTCGATGCTGATTCTTGAATACGCATATAGGCTATGCTTGCATGAACACTATCCTGCGCAATAAGAAGCCAGCAAGCGAAGCTGTGTTCTGTGCTCGCACCTGTCGGTCCGTTGGTCTATCATATGTACTTATGTTCCGCTGATCATTCTACTGTCCGCAGGCTTGACTCCCTTGAAAAGAATGGCATTGAGTGGGTGAAGGATCTTGGCAAGAAGAATCTTGAGGATATGCTCCAAATCATTCAATGGAATGAAGACAACGTCGGTCTATCTGCCTTTGTGGCTTGCCTGCATACTGAGACACTGTGCAACAGAACATCCGCTTCATGCGCCTCTCAAGCACTGTATTCCCATTTGCGTCGCACATGAAGCATGGATACAGCCTTAACGACGATCCATCCATCGTCGAGCTGCTTGAGCGTGTGGGTGCGCTCGCCAACAAGTAGGTGGCCGATTTGGCTCGGCTTTCGTTTCCAGCCCGCTTATAGACCTGTGCTAGGTATGGTCACCGCATCACGACACACCCCGGCCAATTTACCCAGCTGGGCAGTCCGAACCCGGATGTGATAGCCTCGTCGATCCGCGAGCTGGTGTACCACGACGAGATGCTATCTGGTTTACGCTTAGGAAGGCATACCATCAAGCTTCGCTCCCATTCTCCCTCGTCGAGGGACGAAATAGTCGAAGAGAAGGAGACCGATGCTGATGC
>JACXVL010000001.1:0-29876 GCA_014898675.1 Athelia sp. TMB | reverse complement strand
TGGTGTACCACGACGAGATGCTATCTGGTTTACGCTTAGGAAGGCATACCATCAAGCTTCGCTCCCATTCTCCCTCGTCGAGGGACGAAATAGTCGAAGAGAAGGAGACCGATGCTGATGCTGATGCTGTTTGTATCGTCCACGGCGGTGGCGTGTACGGCGACAAAGCCGCTACCCTCAAACGAATCAAGGCGACTATCCAAGAGCTGCCCGCCGGAGTCAGAAAGCGACTGGTGCTGGAGAACGATGAGCTTTGTTATACCGCGGAGGATTTGCTCCCCGTCTGCGAGGAGCTTGATGTTCCGCTTGTATTTGGTATGTCTCTTTTTTGCCCCTTGAGTTGATACTAATCGAGGGAACAGATTACCACCACGATAACCTCAATCCTTCTGCAACGCTGTCACCAGCCGATATTATTGCCCGCGCGAACGCCATCTTCACGCGTCGTGGTATACGTCCAAAGCAGCATCTCAGCGAGCCGCGTCCTGGTGCGGTGAGCGTTATGGAGCGAAGGGCGCATGCGGACAGGGTTGAAACGCTACCGCAAGACTTGCCGGACGATATGGGTGCGTTGAGTGTCATCCAGGTGATCGCACCGACTGACATTGATGTCCCGTAGATCTAATGATCGAGGTCTGTCGAGCGGGTGGACCATACAGAAAAGGTGGCTGATATCTTCCTTCTTCAGGCGAAAGATAAAGAGCAGGCCGTACTGCATCTCCATCGCGTCTATGGGCTGCAAGCTGTGACGCACGGTCCGTCCCTACCCTCGGTGTAGGCCCTGGCACTGACAAAGGATTCGTCTATCAGCGTCCCTTCGCCCACCAGCACACAATATTACCATGCACACCAATGGGCGCAAGTCGAACAAGAAGGCCAAGAAGCTCCGGGACGCTGCCAAAGCTCTCGAAAATGACGAGGACGCAGAAGAGAACGACCCCTGCGAGGATGAGGACATCCAAGTTTCTGTCGAAGATGATGAAGCTGGCGTATCACCCGCCCAGACCCCAGGAAAGAGGCACCAAGAAGGGGCGACACGTCAATCGTCCAGCTCTGCTAGAACACTGCGAGTTCGCTCACGAGCTTCAGCGAGAGGGGCGGCAGAACCTAGTGCTAATATGGAGGAGAGTGATTCCAGTCTGCAGTCGCCGAAGATACTCTCAAGTCGTTCTAAGACGAAGCGGAAAAAAGTAGAGGAAGACGACGATGACGACTTCCTGCCGGTAGCTAATTAGATTCGCGCAACCTTTGGTTCGGGAACAAACAGTATTACATGTATTCATCTCCATTTCACTCCAAGGGCCAAAGTGTGTTGTGTACAGTCGGCGCTTCTGGCCATTTCCATCGTCCCTTTCTTGAGTCTCCTACACCCCGTCCTTCCGTCTTTAGCCTGATTAATGAATATGTAAAAATGAGTGAACTTGAATGACGGGAAAATGCGTATGGAAAATTTGGTATAAGCCATGAATAGAATCCACGAGTGGGTCGAAGAAGTAATGCCAAAAAATCCGTTGCCTCGCATCCTCAGAGATGCCCGCCAAATCACATGGCGCCAAAACTTGTCATCGCTAAACATCCCAACCAAACCATCTCAACAGCAGCCCTTCCAATGGGCGTCAACAAGAACGGCTGCTCCTCTGGCTCTTCATAATCCCAGTTACCGAATTGTTGGAGCTGCTCATGCGAATCTTTGGCCCTTTCTGGCTCAGGCTCCCGAGGCAAGCAGAGTCCCAGCTTGTCGAGACCCATCGGCTCGAAGACGACGCCCCTGTCACGCCCGTCACAATGTGCGATAACAGTGAAATCGCGGCGATGCTCTCCTACTGGGAGGAGAGGTGGCATATGTGCCACGGCCTCCTGCGGCGAGCCTGTCACTGAGAGACCAGTGTTGGGTAGCCGAACGCCTGTTCCCCGAAGCTCTGAGTAGCCTACGAGGCGAGCACTGACTTTGAACTCGCTGAGGATAACCGTTTTGGGGTCCATGGGTTCTAAGGTGGAGGGCGGCGAGGGTCGCGCTTTGTTCTTCTTCTTGCCCGACGCCGACGCCGAGTCCGCAGGCGCACCATCCCCAAAGGTACCGTAGAACACAAGAAGATATTGCCTCTGGTCAACCGGAATGGCCGGAAACGCGGTGTCTGCTCGCGCTCCAGCCAGAGATGCCTCGTCAGTCTCCTGAGCCCAGAGCGGTAGAAGCATGTATAAGGAGTCCTCAGGCACTTCGTTGAACATATCCAGAGTGGTTCTCTTCTTCTTCTTGGTAGGTTTGTTCGGTTTTGAGTGCACTAAGCCCACGTCTTTAAAGGAATCGTTGAGGTTTTGGATGAGCCGTTCGTTGGATTCCTGAGCGCTTCTCCCAGCTATGGTCATCCATGGAGGGATGTAGGTCGATTCGATGGCAGCGTTCGATGGGGGAAATGCTGGACTGTTGGTAATGGTCTTTGTCGGGCGTCCGAAAGGAGGGAACCATCTTCTGGACCAGTGTGTGTTGTGTCCATCAGCCATTCCGCGATTCCCCCTCGAACGAACATATTCGATGGTATTGGGATCCAATGCCGCGAACGCTTCGGCGTGAGGAGTACGTGTGACTGGCGGGGGCAATTCATCATCCCCGTCGTCCATATCCATAGGATCGGGATCAGGATTTGTGTAGTCAGCAGGTTCCGTCAGGGGGACGGTATTGGTCGACTCTCGTGGGGCTGGGACCGCATCCACGGCAGATTGCACAGGTGAATTCCCTTGTACGGTAACGGATGACCCATCGGTAGAACTGAGAGAACTTTCAAAGGAAGCATGTTTCTTCAGAGGAGCGGATGTCGTGGCAATAGATATCGTCGTCGACGTTGCCGGGGATGCGGGAGGCTCGTCGTTTGGTCGATCTGAAAGGATGACTTTCCTAACCTGCGACGTGGAGTGCAGCCTTTCTTTGCCCTCGACCTTGGTACTGGCGGTGACGATTGAGTGGGCCGTAGAGCTGGAATCCGCACTTTCAGGATCGACTGACTTTTGTTGCTCTTTCTGCTGCTGTGCTCTCTTCGCTTTAGCTTTTTTCGCCTCCTTTTCCTCCTTCTCCCTTTGTTTTCTCGCATCCTTCTCTTTCTTCTTCGCCTCCTTCTCCTTCTTCTCCGACTGTTCCTTCCGAGCGGTTTGAGGTGGCTTAGCAGTGCTACTTGAACGATCTGAGCGGTTCTCATCGCCCAGCAAGCCGTGCGTGGTGAGCTTGCTGGTGGTCCTCGTGCTTGTGTATTGCTCTTGCACTTTCCTGGGGGCAAGCATGATACCGCCGCTTTGTGTCGAGGCCATGGGGCGATGGGGTGTAGGGCCGATGATTGCCGATCCAGGACCAGCAGTGACACTTCTGGAAAGCAGTTGATAGTCCCGGAAAATCGAGAATGCAACAGCTTTTGAATGCTTGTGAACGACGCTGCTTGGACCACCAAGTCTGTTACCTTGAGAGTAAGGGTCCAAGATGTGCCGAATGTTAAGTCGTTGTTGAGGCGGCTTGCTGGGGTCCTGCGAGCGAGCTGGTTTTGAAGTTAGATTAAACTTGTATCATGCAGGGGCGTTTGTACTCACATCGCAGAGCCAGCCTATCCACTTTGAACCTGCCTACAAAGATGTTGCGCCAGAGCTCTTGCATACCAGGAACCATGGTAGATCGCGTGGTCCTAGACCGCTCTTCCGCCAACGGCTCTCGACTGTTCCCTGACCTTATAGATGCAGCAGCGCCAGCATTGCCATCCGCCCTCTCCTTGGAGAAACGCCACTTTACTTCATAGTCTGGATTGAAGCGCTTTACGCTGGAGAAAAAGGTGTCCTCAGTGACCGATGCGCTAGACTTTCTTCCTCCCACAGGCCAAGACAACCCTGCTCCCCAACCATTTGGAAGGAAACCCACCGATTGGCGCGAAGGTTCCTCATTAGAAGTGACAGGGTGCACATAGGAAGGAGCGATCGAGGCGCGGCGTCCATCGGCAGTACCCATGATGTACCCCAGATCAAAGCCCTGGTTGGCATAATCGTACACTTGCGCTTCGGGAGGTTGCACCGTTGAAGCACCCTGCTGCTGCTGCTGATGCTGTTGAGCTTCAAGGGTCCTCCAATCGGCACGGCTGAGTGGTTCGCTCTTGGGCACTACTCCGTCGCTAGAGCCTCCGATGCTCCCCGAATTCATCGTACGCAGATCATCATCCACACTCCTACTGGGCCTCCTCAATGTTGCGAGGCTATCTTCCCGATTCCGGATGCTCTCGTCATCGACAGTCAAATTGTCACCCATGGCTCCAGGAATGGCCAACGGCAGACTTCCCCTACGGCTCTCCAGAGGAGGATCAGCGTGATGTCCTCCAAAAGACTCTTCTGGGTCTAGGCCGCCTTGGGCGTAGGTAGCATGTGGGTCGAAGTCAAGCTCGACTTCGTCCTCGCTGCTAAAGTCGTGGCCGGCAGAACGGACACTACCTCGAGAATTCGAGCGGGAGCTCGAAGATGACTCCAGGCCACTGCCCTGGCCACCGCCAAAAGTGTGCTGCGATGCGGTATCTGACATGGGTCTGCCTCGGCGGGGCTGATAGTCGAAATCAACAGGCTCATCACCATATTCATCCTCATCGTCCTCATCGTAGATGGTGTAGCCAGTGTTTGAGGCTGGCCGAGTATGGGAAGTAGATGCTAAAGCATTGGAAGGATACCGTCCGGCACCGTGTTGCGCTGAATGACTGCCGGTGCCTCTACCAGGCGCTGCGACTGATGAGCGCGGCGTGCGGTCCACGCTTTGTCTGCGACCCATGGGCGTGAGGGGGCTCACTAGATCGCCGACTTCTGCGTCGGCCTCGTACGATGGATCGAGGCTCGATGATGATTGGGAAGCACCGAAAGAAAATGATGCAAGGTTTGAGTATAAGTCCGCGTTGCTAAAAGGCGGTTTGGGAGCAGAGTCAACATCTTGGATGTTGAATGTGGGCGCGCGTGCAGCTGATGGAGCAGGTGGAGCAGGACGACGCGATTTGCTCTGCGATGATGGGCTCTTACCAGTAGACGAACTGGTGATGTGTGATCTAGAAATTAGTTCTAACAATACCATTGTGGCAGTACAAGTAGTCACTCACCCGTTGAATCCTGGTGCAGAGAAGTCTGCGAGTTCCTCATCGGAAAAGTGACTGGGAACTATACGTCTCCCGATGCGATTTTGGGCGGTATTTGAATCAGCGGCCCGTTCGCTCTGCTCTGGAAATGATGAGGAAGATGGCATGTCGACTGTGGGGAGATATGGTAAGGCTTGACGATGGATTCAAGATCGCAATATATATTGCTTACAGTGATGGGCGTTGGCAAGTGGTTGGTACGAGGTTGAGGGTCTGCTGGGACGATGAGATATTGGCGTGGGGTAATAAAGTCAATGCGCCCGAGACCTGCGAGCCTGCGTGAAAAAGTAGCAAGAACGAAAACGCCGAGTGGGTGCGTGCACGTCAAGGAACAGCCTGACGATTCCCAGTATGAGGGGAGGTGGACGGAGAGAGAAGCCTTGCCAACCTCAGTGAACTGGAAATCCTGAAACGCTGAGCTCGTGCCCAGTGTTGCCTGAAAGGGAACAAAGACGTAAATTCTCCCATTATAGCCCGCCGATAGAAGGCCGCTTAGGATCATGTTCTCTCTCTTTTTGATCCCCCTTTGACCTGAACGCAACTTCCCCTAGCTTCCCCTGCACCTCTACCGTCATGTCGGCCTCGTGCTGCAGTAGCTATGTCTTTTTCGCACATCCCAGTATTACCCCCAGCTCTCGTTTTACCACTGAAACCGATCTCAATCCCGATACTCGAATAATCCTCTAGGCACTTATCAATTTACCCTTCCGTCTGAAAGAAACACCCGTTCCCCAGCAAGACGCCATGCCAGGCTTCCAAGGCGTGTCGGACCTGTCGGTGCATCGGACCGTCTCATATCGTTTCAGTTTTAGGTTGCTATAACACGCCTTATTGATCACGAAGCTGCAACAGGTCCCCGTTTCAAGGCCTCGTGCAGCATGGTCAGATTGCCACCACATCTTATGACCGCTAGATCTCCTAGGGCAGGCAGTCGGGCTCATCTCAGTCTCATTGAATCAAATCATTCATTTCCGCATAAAGCATACAAAAGGAGCATGGCATATTATCATTTATGACTATTCCTTCAGGGTGGCAATCTCAGTGGATGTAGTATTTCGAATTCGAGCGGACGGCCACCTCAAGCCTCAAAAGGCTGCTTTCGCTTCCAGCATCTGTGGTGCTATCGGGTTAATCGACGGACATCTCATCCCGCCTCCTTGCCGAGTCCCGACGGCTGACAAGTGCGCAAGCGCTTCGGTGATTCCACATCTGCGCGTTCCTTCCACAACTTTCCATCATCACTTCAACGTCCACTACTTACGCAGCACACGAGCCTGGACCACGCCCGTTAGAGACCTATTTTTGAAGACACGAGGAAGATGCGCTTGGAGAAGCCAGGACACACAGCGCTCTTCGCTTGTTGACGGCCACCAAGCACCAATGGCGCATTGAGGTGGATTACACTACGTAGCGGCACCCACTGCGTCCCTTCTGATACCACATCCTGTTTCTCGACCTCCAGGCTTCTCCGGGACGATGATCTACTGGACGTCTAGCCTTTCCGAATTATGCCACCAGCTCTCAGCTGACTTGCCGCTCCCGCTTCAGTTGCACAGGTATTTGCAACCTGGCAACTATAACACGGCGATCCGCGTACAACCGTTGCTCTCGTGGAAATTCAAGGTCTCCCACACGGCCGCACCCCCTCATCGATACGCCTCTCTACGTCCGTACTGCGTTTTTATTATTTCGAGCGCACTGAGGCCGGCTATGTTCGATGGGAACGAGCTGACGGTCGAGGCTTTGCTTGTAAAGCTCTGACACGGTCTGGGCGGACTACTTACAGTGGCAGGCGCTCGATGAGAATGCTTCCGCCTATCATGGTAAGTCTGCCATTGAATATGCCTCCACCGGTCATCTGATCATACCCGCGTAAATGAAGCAGAACTTCAACCATGCTCAAGGTTTCTCACCGCTGGCTTGATTGTCACTCTAGGCATGACAATGCAATTTAGAAGAATGGGCACGAGCCCCGTTCAATTAGCCAGAGCGATTATAATCCCCATCTATCTGATCTCCGTATGATGCCCGTACGTACCACCCTCGGACCTCCGCTCCAATCTCCTTTTGCTGTCTCGCATTGCGATCTGAGTTGTTCATTTGGGTTCCAAGCCATATTTAATGGGCATACTAGTACTTCTGTACTTATTATTATCGTTTCCAATTTTATAGTACATAAATGACATCAAATTACAAAGCCCTCGTGGTGCGATATATGTAAAGTCCAAGCACAGTAAATCCCGTACCGAAAGCGCGCTGTGCAATCTCTGATCATCACAGGCCATCATCAACCCTGAGTCCACACCTCGAGCACGTAGTCGTCCTGTCCAATAAACAAAGCCCAATGCCGAGCGGGAACCAGAACACTGCTGCCAATAACCCTATAGAACGCTCCAAACGTCAATATATGATAACGGTATCCCGGTAAATAAGCGCTCACCCAAAATGCCGTATCGTGTCTGCGTCATATGCCTTCCCTCCTGAAGGCATATCATTCGTGGATGGTTGGGCGGTAATAAGGATGCGATGTGTTGGTGTGTTACAGGGTGCACGTAGTTATACACGGTGTGCTGAGGTCCCATAGTAGGGGTTTGAAACGGTTGAGCCTGGTGCTGGTCAGGCGTGGAGGTCTTGCCATTAGACTTCACATCAGGCGAGGTATTGGGAGCTGCCGACGTGCCGACATCTACGGTCATTAATGTCAATTACTAGAAGGATCGAGACACGTTGCTGAATAGGGCGTACATTGGCTGCCACCCGCTGTGGCCAGATCGTAAGAAGGCGGACTATCATAAGCTGATTGCTGTAGTAGAAACATAAGTATAGAGAATGCGCAAGGAAACTCGAGCGACGTACCATGATGTTGGGGTCTGAGTTCGTGAGCATCGTCAATGTGGGCCGCTTAGCTTTTATGGACTTTGGAGCCTGCGGAGTCAAGTCACTCCGTAGGCGCAGTCAAGGCACAGTGCCACTGCTGTGCGCTGCCCCGGCTCGGGACGCGCACATGGCCAGATTTGCGGGGTGCCCCTATTGATCACGTGCCCCCTGATCGATTGTTTTTTCACTCTTCTCTGTCCTTCTGCTACTCTCGTCCCTTCCTTTCACCTCTTCCGCGCCTTTGCTGTCCAGACACGATGGAAGACTCAGGAGCATCCAATCACCATGTTGCTCCGGCGGCAGCAGCGCCAGGTCTTGACATGACATCAAGAGACTAGTTCGTACTAACTTTCGCGGCTCGCGTCGTGTCCCGCCGAGATCGGTCCTCAATCTAATTTTTTGCTTGTACTTTAGCTATGCAGACTCGTATGCTCACTTTGGTAAGCCATTCCAAGAAATCGCAGAGCGCTCTTGACGATTTGTGATTGCATTAGGCATCCATGAGGAGATGATCAAAGACTCCGTCCGGACAGGCTCGTACCGCGCTGCGATCATGAACAATGGTCATCTCTTCAAAGGAAAGACCGTTTTGGATGTTGGATGTGGAACAGGTATCCTCAGTATGTTTGCTGCGAAAGCAGGCGCGAAACATGTCGTCGGTGTAGGCGCCCCCTTATCAATCTATCTTGAGTTGTGATTAGTAACATTTTCACTCAGATCGACATGTCAAATATCATTGATCAAGCACAAAAGATCATCGAGGCCAACGGCTTTAAAGATAGTACGCCGAACCTCGCGTGCTCCTTTATCTATACGCCACTAACCTTGTTTTCTCCGCTCGCAGCTATCACGCTCGTCAAGGGCAAGCTTGAAGAATCTGAGCTGCCGATCGACAAGTTCGACATCATCATTTCCGAATGGATGGGATACTTCTTGCTATACGAGTCCATGCTCGACACAGTTCTCCTTGCTCGGGACAAATATCTCAAGGAAGGGGGCCTCATCTTCCCTGATACCGCGACCTTGTACATGGCGGCGATCGAAGATCAGGATTACAAGGAAGAGAAAATAAACTGTGAGTGCAACGTATCCTACCATCGTTGACATCGCTCAATTTCGGCATATAAAGTCTGGGACAATGTCTATGGATTTGATTACTCTTGCATCAAGGACATCGCGCTCCGTGAGCCTCTTGTCGACACCGTCGAGCTGAAAGCAGTTGTCACAGACCCCTGTCTCATCAAGGTCAGAAACGCTTGCATTTTATCCGCATCAAGGTCTAACCCACAAATACAGCACATTGATCTTCTTACTGCCAAAAAGGAAGATCTGACCTTTGAGGCACCGTTTGCCCTCAAAGCCACCCGAAATGACTGTTCGTGCAAGTTTCTACCCATATTATGCGAATCACTAATTGTTCTTCTGTCAAGACGTGCACGCTTTCCTCGCATGGTTTGACATCTCATTTGAATGCACGCACAAGAAAGTGAAGTTCTCCACGGGCCCGCACTCCCAATATACCCACTGGAAGTTAGTTACCAGCTCATAAAACTCTACTCTGTCTCTGAAAACCTTGCAGACAAACTGTCTTCTACACCCCCACGACCATGACCCTCAACGAAGGCGACGAAATCACAGGTCACATTACCTGCGCGCCCAACGCGAAAAACAACCGTGACCTTGACATCGCGATCAAGTACAAGACGAAAAATGATGCCGAGACGAGCATAGAATATAAAATGTGCGTGCGGTCCCATGCGCGCTTGATCTCCCCTTCCCCCTTCCCCAACCTACACCTCTACCTTATCCATACTTGCTTGCCGCGCTTCTGACTAAGAACGAACGCTGACCGGTTGTCAGGTCTTGATTGAATCCTCGCCCCGATACCTTTGCCATTGCACACGATCGTGTTTGAATCTTCCCTGGTGTCCCAAAAATGCACACTCTACCTTATGTAAACTGCTTCCTGATGTGCAGGTATTAATAATCTACTGTTGAAGCTTACTGTATCGTGCCGTTGCTTGTTTGTATGCATACCTCTTGATACCTGTAGAAGAAATATAAGCCTAGGCTAACATACTTCGGGGGGCAAATGATGAGCTCCGACGTCTTGCCAGCCACTCCTTTATTATAAAGTAGTACTTAGATGTTTTACTTGCCTCCGGCACGTCATGCCTACATACCATGGCCCATCCTTGAGGTTGCGACTTCTGAGGCCAAAAAAAACGGACAGAGAAAGTGAAACTAATGGCAACTCCGGGTGGCCACTGGCCAGACGGCTTGAGCTTGGCTTGTGCTTCAAGTCAATGGTCATGTAATGCTAAGAATCAGAAGTCCGTGAGATGACACTAGGGTTCATGTTCATCGTCTATCGATACTGAAAACACTCCTCCGGGCGCTAGAGCCTAGCTGGTCTCTATTTTAATTTGCGATTACAACTTACTAAAATAAGCTGGCAGGCAAGTGCACTTTCAACAAGATTTGCATAGGTATACAACATAGAAAATGTCCGGTATTTTGTTTTTGAGCAATTAAACAGAACATCCTCCCTCCATTACCGATTCCCAAGAAGCGGCGACACGCCGTCTTCAGCCAAGATCAAGCTCACAACGTTGGTGGGATCATCATATCTCTTCTCCACAGAAACACCATCGATAAGCTGCTCGGTCTCCCACCAATCACCGTTACTTCCATCACCAAGATAAAGAGATCTGGGTACGGGTTTTTTAAAGCCCACAGTGGCCTGAATCTTCTTATCGCATCCGGAAACGCTGCATTTCATGCCGCTCACGAGAGCCTGGCTAACGCACGTCACACACAGGAAATGGCCACAGGGGCGGGTGACACAAGCAGCGGTCGATTCCATGTGGGAAGAACAAGGAGGAGGGGCCTCGGGGTCGAGAAGCTGGTCTGTTGAATGGTGCGAAGGGCGTTGCTTGGTCCTATCCAGTGTCCCGATTGACTTGATATCGTTGAAATGGCCCGTTGAAGTCACCCCCTGTGCGTTTTCATCGTAGAGACTGAACCAGGGATACTTGTATTTTTGATATGCTTTGGATCCTATTAGAGTCGCCCAAAAAAGGGAAGCTTAGATACTTACTGCTTGGAACAATCGGCGTGATGGGAGGAACGACTCCAGTGATCTTCTGTAGAAATGTTAGAAGGCGTACAAAGGTCACAGCGGGCGTGCATACCTCCCAAGCAGCCGTTGATAGTGTATGGACGTACAAACGTTCGGCGCCATCGAAGTCGTACAAATCAACCGGCGTTGTGTCCTTATATATTTTCTGCTGGATGCGACCCCCAGCAGCCATGCCCATGCGAGGATCGTCTAGTTCTTGACATCCTGAGCAAGTGAACTTTGTAAATACCTGATGCAGATTACATAAACAAGTTCCACTCACCCCCTCCTCGAAGGCGAAGGATTAGGTGCAGGACACTTGCATTTGTTATGCTGTAATCTGAAGGCACATTAGTCCCGCTGAACTAAAAATGATGTTGGCCCTTCCAACCTACCTGAAAGGGTGCGTCCGTCTTCTAATTGTTTTCCCGCATATATGAGGCGTTGCTGATCTGGCGGAATACCTTCTTTGTCCTGTATTTTGGCTTTAATATTATCGATGGTGTCAGAGCTCTCAGAGTCAACGTGAATAATTTTCCCCGTCAATGTCTTGATCTTGAGTTGGTGGGCTGCGGCAAAATAAGGCAAGCCGAGCGAAGTAATAAAATGAGAGAACTCACCACGAAGGACTAACCGCAAAGATAGACCTTGAGCGCCAACTTGGTCCGCGTATTCACCCAAAGTGTTAGGAAATGCAGCCCTTCCAAAGCCATCAGGGTGCAATACGATATAATAATAGTTAGTTTACACACTTAAGCTTCATGCTGATATAACTGCCTTCGGCGAGTTGCATCTGGTCGGGAGTCTTGAGAATATCGAGCTGGCGTCCTCTGCGGTTCCGATCCGACTCATCCAAAAACGCGACGGAGTCTTCTAGCAGTGGAAATACATCCACTTGGATACCCCCATGCTTCGCTTTGCCCGTGATTTGCTCTTCGACGGTGTATCCATGACCAAGTGGCATCGCGACGAACTGGTACAATAAACAATAGCCGAGAATGCATGATGCTTGATTCTCACCTGACGGACTTCTCCAGAAGCAGTGCAGATGCCATCGAGCCAAGGCTGCGAGCCGCCAACAACGTAATCTTGTGCAGTGGTTTCGTGAGGGACGTCTTCATCCTGAGGTCTGCCAGTGATTGCATTTACACCTAAGCGCATATCTCTGAAATGTACCATGGCTATGCTAAGCTTGCACGCGCACCTCCGATTGAGATCTTGATAGCGCATCTCCCAGAACCTAGAAAGTTTATCCACAGGGCTTCTCTTTGGAAGATCGGCTGCCCATTTGTTAATGAAGGACCATCCAGACTGCAGATGGAAATTTGAAACTGACCATAAGTAAGCCCCCTCGTTTGGCAATATATTCGGGCACGGTGTTGGGAAATGAGGCGGCAGGGAGCAAAGGAAATGTCCCAAGACCCTGGAGTAGATATTAGCGCCTCATATCAATATAAACGTCGGCGAGTCACCTACGGGAGGAAGTAGATATGTTTCGACACTATCAGGAACACGTAGAGTACGCTCAAACCTGATTTTCGCAGGCCCAAGCTGGATGGTCGACTCTGTGTAGTGTACCGCAGTCCACTTTCCGGATCCACTAACACCACGCATCTCTTTCTGATGTGTTATGCCACATTGACTACCCTTCTTCGATGCGAGCAAGTTGTTATGTTTACGATATTGTCGGAAGTAATCACCCAGAGTTTGGTTCCTGTTATACTACGATGAGAAACTGGAGATTTGACTTGGAGTGATATATCTTACTTTGATATCTGAAGGCTACTGGGCGCTTTCACGTCGTATGACGGCGCCCCGTCGACCACAAGAAGGCGGAGGTCGCTCAACTCAACCTCGACGAAATATCTTTTGTCGATGGCTGCATATTTCGACGGTTAGTGCATCGGTTCCGTTATGTGGGATTGTAGTCAATCACCCAAGGAAGTGCGCAACTTGTCTGGAAGCTCAGATATCTTAGTGTCTGGGGGTAAACAGAGACTGGTTGTGGTATTGCTTCTGCTACAGTCCAAATAGGCAAGAGTGATCGTGAGGGGGAGGTCGTCTTGCACCATTTTTGCAGTTGTTAGGAGATGGTAACAAAATGCAACAGGAGGGGAGGCAAATGGTGGAGGCGCGCTTCGAGGGAGAACTCCTTGATTGGTCTTGCTCAAGGTGCACGACCTCGTGACTACAGAGAGTTGGACTCCGTAAATTATAAATTACATAAACTGCGTTTATGTAATTTGGATATAGTGTTCAGAGGCGAGACGAGGTTCGAAGAGTCTCAGGCTCAGACTCATCCTAGATGTATGATTTAATATACACATTTCGAGTACTCGCTAATGTCATGAATATTGTTATATACGAGAGACACTTGTAATTGGGTGCTTGTGCACCGGCTCAAGCTTAATTGTTCACTTGCACACAGGCGAAAGCCCTCCAAACCAGCATTATGATCAAGTCAAGTGCTGTAGGCACGCGCAATGAGTCAAACGTACCAAATTTCCGAGGCATAAAACCTCACAACGCGCCTTTGACAACCTCTTTAAATTTGAAGTTGCGATCCCGAACTGATGGCAATTAGTCCCGTGAGGAAGTGCTGGCAATCTTACATTCATGCGAGACGATGTTGTGACGCGCTGAGTGGCTTTTTCCCTCCTTCATCCCTCTGCTGAACTCCGTAGAGCTTCGCTAATCGCTTTCTCTGGTCAATGGCTTGCAGCCCATGGATATGCGGTAAGCGCATTGGCTTTCACCTCCATCCCGCCGTCGGGGCTGACAGTCCTGCGTACATACCCAAGGCGAATGAGGATTCCATGGTCTTGTATAGACCCCTTGTATGGCGTCGCGAAATGTATTGAAGTAGAGTTAAATCGAGAACCAATGAACTTGGGATGCCTCTCGAGTCTTGAATCACACCCAATGTCAGCTTGACATCCACCCCATGAATGCACTATCAAATCTAGAAGATTTTTGTTGCTGAATCACCTGCGCGTGAAGCTCTAGAGTCGAGACCATCCTTGAGCACTTGTAGACAAGACAAAACAGTAGCAGTTGCTCCGGAATCAATTATATAGGCGGTTGGAGAAGAAGGAGTGGCAGCTGCCGCGCGCAAGATGCAACAAAAAAGTGGAGCCACCTCTATAAACGAGGTACGAGCTATATGTAGGATATCTGGGAGAGACTAGGCCACCTTCGCCATTTGGGCCAGTTCATAGCAGTTCATCCAGCCAAGCTATCGGGGTACACTCCCGCGCTTCGTTACTGTGATGACGCATAGGTAGGCTTCGCTATCCGCTGCGGTCTCGCAATATATCGAAACCTTCAGCTGCAGTAAGGTAAGCTATGTCGCGAGCTTCAGATGAAGACGTTTGAGCATGAGGCTCCTAGAGTTGCTGTTACCCGCACCGTTTTCGCATAAAGCTCAAGCCGCAAGACCATATGATTTCCAGCACACGTACGGTCTACAGACACGGAAACGGCGAGCTTGTTGACTTAGCGCTTAGTACGTGAAGGTTTGGAGAGAAAGACAACTTGACGGGCAGGTTCATTACGTCCGCTGAACGACGGTGCTGCGCGGCTTGGTCGATCGCTGTTACTTGCTACTTCACTGAATCGCTGTTCTCATTCCCTCATACTCATACCCGCAACATGAATCACGGCGACCACGGCGACCACGGAGGCATGCCCATGCCTCGCAGGTGCTCTATGAACATGCTCTGGTACGCTTCATTCCCTCCGCTGTCCAGCGCTATCAAGACGAATACGAAGACTAAGTTCAGAACGGCAGGAACACCCAGATCGAAGACACCTGCATCGTCTTCCCCGGCTGGCACATCCGCTCCTCCTTCGCCTTCTTCCTCTCCTTCCTCGCCATCGTGGCGCTCGGCGTGCTGTACGAGTACCTCCGCGTCGTGCGGGTGGCGCTCGACCAGCGCGTGGCGGCGGATCTGCGCGCGGCGGGGCGCGAGGTCAAGCGCAGCCGGAGCGGGGGGCGGACGAGCCCAGACGGGGACCACGAGGAGGCGGGGCTGATCTCCGGCAGGCGGGCGACGAAGGCGGTGGTGACGGGGTGCGTTTGCGGATGGCTGATTGAGCGACGGCACTGATGCTGCGGCGATCTAGGACACCTGTGCCGCTCCCCGCGCGCACACTGCGGGCTCTTCTGTACGGCGTGACGATATTCCTGTCGTTCTTCCTGATGCTGGTCTTCATGACTTACAATGTGCGCTCTCATGCATGTACCTCGTCGACCCCTCCGCTGACCGCTTGACCTATAGGCCTACCTGATCCTCGCAGTCGTGCTTGGCGGTGCCATTGGCCATTTCGCCTTCGAGGGCGCTATCGATGTCGAGGGCATCTTGAGTGGCGCAAACAGCGAGGGAAGAGGGATGGCATGCCATTGAGTTGGCAGGAACAAATATCAGTTATATCACTGCTGGCTCGTGACCAAGTTTCTGCTATGCTATCTATTTGCTGCACCACTACTATCCATAACCAGATTCGCACTTCCGCCCAGTGTTGATGTCGTGTGAGCTGACTGCCAGTTTCACCTTCGACTATCCGAGTAGCACGGATTCTGTGCGGATTCGTCGATACCCGCACACAGATGCCCTCCCCTTACATTGCGCGTCATCCGCGGCTTACCATTCCTCATAGGCGCGTGTCCATGTGCAGCACCTATTCACCCACAGTCTTAACATTGTTGAGCGCAGCCGCAACCAGATGGGGAGGGTAGTAATCCACCGGTAGCCCCTCAGGACTCAAATCGACCGTGCACGCCATACGACTCGGCTCCCGCTCGTATCCACCGATATCCTCGCGGCTGGCCACCGTCTCCTCGCGTTGACGGCTCTGCGACAGCGCCTGGGAGCTCGCGGTCCTCCACGACGACACCATCTTGAACGCGTCCTCCATCTCCTTTTCTTCCGCTTTGGTGAGCGGCGTGTCGGAGTCGACGCTGCACCCGCTGTCGGAGTCGGCAATGTGGCGCTGGCCACCAGAACCGGATCCCTCGTTCGTTCCCGGCGGCTGCCGCAGATCTTGCCCGGAGGCTCCCTTGAACGCGGGGGGACACTCGACTGTCGTCCATAGGTTGTAGAGCTCGACAATCTGGAGATACGCTCTCACAGCCCCGGCGGAACCCGTGATGAGCTCGTATCGCCTGCCCAAGCCGGCCCACGCGACCGCCAGGAGCGGGGCAATTTTCCTGCCGCAGTTGAATATCGCGAAGTGCGGGAGGACGTGGCTCTGGATGGGCCCCAGGGTGGCGAAGGGGAAGGCGTGCCGGCCGCCCGCGTCGTGTGTGTACCGGTCGATGTAGATCTTGCTGAGGCTGGGGGCGGCGAGGACGTGGTACTCGAACGACGGCGCGCCCGCGTACACCTGCAAAGCACTCAGCACGGGTTGATAAGAGGCAGGGGTGCAGGCGAACGCTCTCGATGGACGGCAATATCTGGGGGAAGGGGGTTTCGGGCTCGCCCAGGAACGGCACGTAGTGCGCATAGACGGCCGCTACTAGTTTGGGGCTGGGCACCAGCATCCAGTGGTCTGCGTCGTACCGCAGACGCCAGTCGGACCGCACTGAATACACGGAACTGGTCACGAAGATTTTCAAAGCGCGAAGGCAGACTCACTCGGCATGATGTTGCTGCCAGAGTAGACATCGAGGGGCCGGGAATTATAGCCCCACACGTACGCGAGGCGGCGCAGCTGGAGCCTTCGTCAGGAGATGGCTACAAGCGGGAAGGGTGCGACTGACAGCGTCTGGCCCGAGTTCGCGAGGGACTGCATAGCAAGATTGCAGACCGGGATTTTCGGTGAGGGTGATGATACAGCGCTCGCCGTGCGGGAACCGCGTGACTGTGCGTCGAACCGCGTCCGCCGGCGCCGTAGAGCCTCTCTTTCTGCTCCTCGGGCTACGCACTTCGTTCGGCGCCGTGATTTCGCGACTTTCTGCGCGATTGCTGTCCGGTAGTTCAGGCAGTGATGGCGGGGAAGGACCACTGTGCCTCGGGCTGGACGTGCACGTGGATGCAGATCTCGTCCTGCAAGCGGTAATTTCTTGCGTAGAAGACATAGCAAGAGGGGAAAGATCGACGTGGTGGCATAAGCGCACGAATAATTAGCTATATTTGGTAAATGGCGGGGGAAATCGATTCAGATTCCCACGCCTGGGTTCGTCGGTCATCTGAGAATAATACTGTGCTAATACGATCTTTAAATTTGGGATGCTTGCAATTGCGAGTTCTCGAAGCGGTTGGCATTGGCTGACGTCGAGGTGGCAGTGGCCGTAGTCCCACGTGGCATGCACACTCAAGCCTCGCCGCTGAGACTCAAGAATGGCTGCGAGCGGAAGCCGGTGCACTACACGTCGACTCGGTCGGGCGGCGGACTATTGCTGGGGGCATGTCTGGTGTGTGGGTGACTGAGGGGGGCGCTGGCCCGTTCATGAACTTTCGTTCCCAAAGGGGCAGTCCGTCCATTCGCGGAAGTATGGGGAAAGATAATTATAATTAGAAGACTCGCGGTATGACATGGACATCCCGATCATCGCGAGTGTATATATGCGAATGCGAGTAGATACGCAGTGGATCAAGAAACAAAGGATGTGAGCAGCTACTTCCGGCCACTGGCGCCAAGGGTATCGTCCCATCAGGTGCTACAGCACGCCATCTCCTGCTGCGATCCTGACTCCCGATATCTCATATTTCCGAGAGCGGGCTTATGAGCCTGATGTCTCTACCTCGCCGTCACATGATGCTGTGTGCAGTATAGGCGCGGTGCTGCGTGCAGAGCACCGACAATGGGGTGTAATTGGTCGGGGTGTAATTGGCCCTAGAGCTCCGCGTCGACGCGCTCGTTGCCGACGAAGACGACGTGCCCCGCGTCGCGCGCGAACAGCGGCGGCGCGCGGGGGGCTGGCGCTCTCTTCTTCTTCCGCCGCGTGCGCAGGCGCGAGTCGAGCGTCTCCGGCTCAGCCGCGGCGTCCATGGGCGCATCAACCTCTGGGCATGCGATCGCCGACTCGGAGGCCGCAAGCTCGGCCGGCGCGGGCAGGGTGGGCGGGGCAGGGATGCGCCGCGCGGTGCCGCACGCCGCGCAGGTGTACGTCACGCCGTGCCCGTGGCTCCGCATCGCTGCATCGCACATCTGAGCCAGGGCAACAGCATGGAGGGGGGGGAAGGGACGTACGCTTGACGCGGACGGTCGCGGTGCCGGGGAGGAGGACGGTGCTGCACCCGGCGCAGAGCGTGCGCTTCACGCTCGGGTCCCTGCGCGCGGTTAGTGCGGGGGGAGGGGAGGGGGAGGGGGCTCACATTTTTGTGGTGGTCTTCTGGCCGACTGCACGCATGGATCTGACGTAGCTGCGTGCGAGGTCCGCGGTGGACAGGACTGGGCGCTTTCTCCGCTTGGCCTTGGGGGTTATCTCCTTGGGCTGGGGATCGCGGGGGATCGGGGCGGCGGCGCTGAGGTAGACGCTGGCCTGGTAGAGGAAGCTGAGGCGCTGGAGGATGTCTCTGTTCGCCACCCCGCTCGCATTGGGCGCCTCGTCTTTCGGTTTCCTGGGCATGGTCGCAGCGGAGGTTCCGGGGAGGATGGGCGCGGAGTCCGAGGTGGGCTGGCCGAAGGATGATGCGCGGTGCTTATAGATATTCCTGAATCAGCTTCGCCGTCAGCTTCGTCATTGTTTCCGATCGCGCATTGCTGACACCTGCAATGAATATAAGCAGCATGTCTTCATTTCCTTAGCACGACCCACCTCCCCCCGATGTCCTCCCTGGTCCGTCCCCAGGCCACAGCGCACCCCGACGCCCTGTCGCCCCTCGCGGCGCTCCCCGGCGACCTTGTCCTCGAGATCGTCGGCTTTCTGTCCTCGAGATCGGACAAGCTCAGTCTTAGCTATTGCGTGAGTCCCATTAAGTGGTATTCCCCGCCCAGCTCCTTATTCCCGCCCAGTCCTCGGCCATATACACCCGCGCAATCCCCGCCCTCTATTCTGCCGTCACGCTTCACGATGCGGCCCAGTGCGTCCGCACCCTTACCATGCTTGCCAGGCGGGCCGACATCGCCCGCCACGTGCAGAAGCTGGTCGTGCGCCCGGACAGCGGCGAGGTGAACGAGGAGAAGCGCATACAGCGCGCGGAAGAGGTCTGCACGGCGCTCAGGCGGGCCGCGTGCACGCTCGATGCGCTGAACACGTTTGTGTGGGATGGCGAGGAGATGCCCGCCTGCGACGAGGTCTGGCTCGAGCTCAGGATGCTGTGCGTCTCCGCCTGATCTCGTGCTTCCCCGTGCTGAACCATGTGTGCAGATGTCCGCAGTTGAAGACGATAGGGACGAGCATCGGGTCGCTGCCGATCGGAAGCCATGTAAGCGACGTGACACATCTATCATCCGTCCATCCACTTACTCCGGGGCGCAGCTGTTCAACTTCAAGAACCTCGCAGGCTTCTCGCTCACGTTCAAAGGCGACCTCCACCCGAACCAAATTAGCGTGTCCCTTGATGGTACGTCATCCAGTGTACGCGCCCGCTGTCGGCACGCTGATCCCGAAGACAGGGGCCTCGCGCCTGTGGAAGATGCTCGTCGACCGCTGCCCCGACCTCGAGGAGCTCTGCCTCGACGGCTTCATCTCCTGGCCCACCGCCGAGGTCCTCCCGCTCCTCCACGCCCGCTGGCCGAAGCTGCGCAAGCTCACCCTGGGCGACCTCATCGTCGACCTCGGCGCCGCCCCCGACCAGAAGCACCCCTTCATCGCCTTCCTCGAGGCGCACCCCCAGCTCGCCAGCCTCCGCGCATCGCGCTACGCCCTCTCCCCCACCGGCCTCACCTCCCTCGACGCCGCGGCCCTCCCCGCGCTCACCGAGTTCAGCGGCACGCTCGAGCAGCTGCAGATGCTGCACGCGCACCACGGCGCGCTCACCGCCGTCGGCTTCCACGAGCCCATGACCATGCGCGACGCGACCCCGCTCGCCGTCTCCGCCGCGCTGCAGGGCATCCCGCACCTCACCACGCTGCGCCTCTCCTTCGTGCTGCACTCGATGTACGAGAGCGGCAGCCTCCTGCGCGCGCTGCACGGGTGCGCCGCGCGGCTCGAGCGGCTCGAGCTCGTGTGCGCGCACCGCCCGTCGTTCCCCGTCGACGCGTTCGCGCGCGCGCTCACGCACCTCCCGCGCCTGCGCGCGCTGCACCTCGCGCTCGTGCGCTTCCCCGGCGACGCGGGGCTCGCGAAGAACGCGCTGGTCGTGGCGCGCGCGAACCCGCGCCTGGCGGCGTTCACGCTCGCGTACCTCCCGCCGGACGCGCCCGCGCCGCCGCTGCCCGCGCGCCCGTTCGCCATGCGGGGTGGGGCGGGGGCACCCACGGACGAGGGGTCGTACACGGTCGTGTACGACGCGCACGGGCTGCCGCAATATCTCTACGCCGTCGAGCGGAGCACGAAGTGGTGGGCGCGCGTGCCGATCCTGGCGCGGGCGTGCGGGCCCGAGCGCGTGTCCGTGCGGCACTACCGCGTGGACCTGCGCCCGGGGCACCTGCGGCGCGGCGCGGGCAAGGGCGGGCGCGGGTGGGGCGCGTGCGCGCGCGAGGTCGCGGCGCTGCTGGGCGAGCGGAGCGCTGCGGGCGAGGAGCTGCGCATGGTGCTGTTCCTGGGCGTGCTCTGCGTGCTCTCGCTGTGGGGGTTCGCGTTTGTGGGGGAGTGCCCGCGCTGAGGCGGGCTGTATTTGTTCGGGGCGGGCGTGTGTGTGTGGATCGGATTGTTGTTGTTGTTGCTGTATTCTATGTAGGATGTATTATTTGTACTTTATATCATTTCTCGTGTATACCTTGAACCTTCATGATCGATATACAAAGGTCCAGGGCTAATTCACAAGCACCTCTCGCGTGGAGATTAGGGATATCTTGATTTTGAATCCGAGCCAAACGGCTCGCAGGGCGATGTAACGGAAATGTGGCGGGATATCACCTTCTTCGTGTAGCATTAAGGGACAACACACTCATGCGCGGATCATCACCAAACACTCTCAATATGTCTTGTATAGGTCTAACAGGTTTCCCTGATATATGCTGTGGCCTTGTGAGAGTATCCGAACCACCCCAGCTGGGAGCTCGCCAAAATCAGCTAAACTGCAGAATCCCGCTTTGCCGCTCTCGCAGGCTCTTGAACAGAAATGCAAGGAGATAGAAATTTCTGTATACAGTGGAAGTGAATGAGCGAAGAATCCAGTGGCCACATCGCCTGCCGCCGCACGGCTCCGAAGTGCGTGCAGCGTCGGCTCCGACGCTCGCCGGGGCCGAAGTCGCGGAGAATCGAAATGGCCCGGCGGATTACTACCCTTCCCATCTGGTCAACTTGGGCTGCGTTCAAGAAGGTTGGAAGTGAATTTGCCAGTGGCCATCTTTTCTGCACCGTCACTGCCACGTCCTAATCTACAAGCTCTCGAGCTTTCTGGTTCAGTGTCCGCCAACTGTGCTCAGGCTGTCAATTTGAATCATGTCTCTTGTTCCTGCACAGTATCCATGTAGATGCCGGAGGACCTTCTTCGAACGTTCAGCAATTGCAAATGCAAGATATCGCATTCTACACGGATATGACGTCGCGGTCATGGGCTATTCTGGAATTTCACGGGATGGGTTTACGGCCTGCCGTCTCCTTCAACAAGGAATACTAAAGCCAATTGTATAGGGGCCGCAACCAGTTGATTGTGTGCCAAGACCGCTGATACACCTTGCAGTCTGGAGACAGACTAATTAAGAATGGTTAATCCTGCGACCGTGACGCGTTCAGTTCTTCGTCGCAGGAAAAATTATGCAAAAAGCAAGCACTCACTGGATGAAGAATTGCTGATCAGGAGCCACGCAAATCCCCCCATGCGAAGGCGGCGAAGACGTCGCCTGGCAGTTCCATCCCACGTAATTAGTGACGCCTGCCCAGGCGCTGTAGCAGTACACGATGCTGGTGGGGTCCTGGTTCACGATCGTGCTGTTACAACTCGAGTAGCGCAGACGAATGAAGTTCGTCGTGCCATTGCCCTTTTCTCACTTCCCCGTTAGGAAATCGCGGTGGATAGAATGAGTGAATAAATCTTACAGCGGTTCCGATCGTAAATAACGGGCCGGCATTCTGCCCCTTGAAGAGGAGCGCATCTACAATAACCTGGCAGTCGTTCGGGTCGGGTCCACCGCCGGCAGGGGTGTAGCACGTCGTCGTACAAGGAGCGCCGCACAGGTTTGGTAGCGACGCCCGCTTCGCGGCCGTGGTTGTAGAGGGCGTGACAGTAGTGTTGCCGGAAGTGGTGGGCGCGGAAGCGCAGGAATAATATTCGGCGAGTACATCCTTCTGCGGGCCGATGTACTCGGTCACCAGAGTCTCTTGGTCAGCACAGGAGACGGTAGAGAGAGGGCTGGCACTCGCAACAAGGGCAGTGGCGAGAACGGTGGAGATGTGGGTGCCAGTGAGTCTCATATTGGGCTGTTGCGTAAGTGCTTTTCGGTCGCTTCTTGAGAGCTCATTTATAGCATTCTGGGAAAAGAGACGGCCAAGTACCCTAGCCCACGGCGATCCGTCGCCTCGTGCATGTTGGCGCGAGAAATACATGCTGGGAACTAGCATCATCGCTCGATGGCAAGAGTCGTCATTGAGAGCAGAAAATGGCAGGCGGCGGAGATCGCGCGCCGGCTTTCAAGCTTTCAAGGCCCAAGCTCATAAAAGGACAACTAGTATAATGCCTTTCCCATCTGGTCAAGGCTGCGCTCAAGAAGGTTGGGAGTGTGGATAGGCACTTAGGCTACAGCGGCGCAGCAGCATTGCTCCACGGACGCAATAATACTACGAGCCTTTTCCCCATTTGCCAGCGTCTTTTCTGCGCAGTGCGCCGTCACTGCCACGTCCCAAGCACTGGAGCTTTCTGGTTCAGTGTCTGCCAACTGTGCTGAGAATCATGTCTCTTGTTCCTGTAAAATATCCATTCAGATGCTGAAGGACCTTCTTCGAAAGTTAAGCGATTGGGAACGCGTCTGGAGATATCGCATTCTACACGGTGGTGACGTCGTGCTCATGGGTTATCTGGAATTTCACGCGGACTGCCGTTTGCTTCAACAAGGAATACTAAAGCCAAAAGTACTGGGGCAGCAATCAGTTGATTATGTGCCAAGACCGCTGATACACCTTGCCCAAGGTGTTCGCCGAGAGCATGTACCCTGGACTCAGCATTCCACAACAGTCATCTAATCAAGCCGCTTTCCCTTGAAATCATACCTGCACCCTCGCTGTTGCCATCTGCTCTTCTCTTCGCGAGATGGTCCGAGAAACACTGCCCTTTCTGATCATCGCTGTATACTCAGACAAAGACAAGAGGGATACTTCTACAAGTCTTTGGCTGCCCCTGGACACCAAAATTACTGAGCTTGCAGAAAAATTGCGGAATTCTCTGAGTGAGTGCTGACGGCTTTTGAACGCCGGAATCGATCACTGACTGGCTTGGTACACAGAAATTGACCCAAACTATATTGTCAACGTCGAGCTGACCGACCCGCGCCCAGTCGTGGTGCAGGGGCCGCCCTCGTATGACGTAAACGCTCCTGGTGGTCTCCAGATATCCAAGTCAGCTCTTGCTGTGAAAGTCCCTCATGAAAGGTCATTAAAGCTTCATGAACAGGAATCAAACTCTAGCAAATTACTTCAGGCAATACCGCACTTATAACAAGATGCTCGAGCCGAAGAACAGCAGCAAATGCAGCATAACCCATCAGAAGCAGTTTCGCAGCGTGACCGAAGCTGGGAGCTGGAGTGCTGTTCAATACAAGGAATCGACCATCGGGCTTGGGCCTGCGAAGATCAGATTTCAGCGGACCCTGCGCGTTCCTGATAATGCCAAAACATATCTGCTTCCTCCTGTGAGCGACTGCGGGAATAATGGCATTTATATGCAGTGCTAAGCTCCATTTTAGGGTCTTGGGACGTTTCCCCTGCTTTCTGCCGCATCATTTACCAAAACTGTCCCTGAATACATCGCCAAGCGAGGAGGTTTACTCATGGTCAGTCTTCATCTTTCACTTGCGGTCCATGCGCCTTTCATCACGAGAAATGCAGCCGATTTTCCAGCGTGAAGCGATGTGGATCGATTTCAGCGGTTCTGGCCGATGTGCCATCAAGATTTCGATCGGAGGTGCGTGTTTCGGCATAGTTTAGATGGCGCTTCACTGAGGAATCCACCCAGGCGTGAACGCAATCACTGGCAGGCCTCGAGATGAAGACACCCCTATCAGTGTGAGTACGCCTCAAGACTACGTCGTTGGCGGTCTGCAGCCCTGGCTCGACGGTATCTGCACCGCTTCAGGAGAAGTACGCCAGGTAAGATTTGATTCTAAACCAGTATTGCTTTTGTTCAGAATAGGCCAGTTTGTTGCGATGCCATTGGGCCGCGGATACACCGTTGAAGAGCAAATCACAAGCGAAGCGAAACATGGAGGTATCCAGGTGGATGTATATCCGCTGCTTGAAGACTCCGTCGCCTTTTTTGGAGAGTCGGGCACGAAATCTAAAAGACGTCAGCTTGATCTTCTCAAGACTCCCAACCAGCTGCAACTTGCAGAAGGCAATTGTGTCCACATGAAACTTCGGTAACATGCATTATGCTGGAGTTCCATGTTGCATTCTGACAGCTTTGGAAGAGCTGCAACTCCCACTACTCTAGGAGAATACGCAAGGCAGGTCGGTGCTCAGGGGATATCTCTGCGAGTTGTACTTTGCAGTAGGCTTTCCAACTCAATGCTCGATTCACACAACTTCATTATACTGCAGTGCCAGAGTGCATCATCAAGACACCGAATATGAAATACCTTCGCATTCCTCCCGTTGAGGGCGGGTGCGCCGTTGATCGTATCAAGAGCATCGTCCAGGGCATGACGGGTATTCCGCCAGATTTGCAAGCCCTCGAATGGGCTGGTACAAGGTTGAAGGACGGAAAGACTCTTCAAGGTAATCACACCTTTTCATCTAATGTTTTCCAGTTTGTTTCAATGATCACACACAGACTACGATATACCAAGAGGAAGTGTCCTGAATCTTCGTCATATCATTCGAGGAGGGGGTCGGTGGCATCTCAGCTTTCCGGGCCAAATTATATATTCACACCGTTTATCTTCATAGGTTATCATAACTTAGAGGATGCTCGCATGGGCATGGCGGCTGGGGGTCGCATCCAGCAGAAAATATATGAGGATGTTATGTCTGCTGATTCATACGACATGGAAGCCGCAGAGCGTTTGCACGTCCATACACTATCTACGAAAGCTTGGGAGGTAATGTTTCTAGTACACGCTAGCTCTTGCAGCCCTTTTAACGGATTCGCAGAAGATCACCGGAGTCGTTCCACCCATCACGCCGATTGTCCCGAGCAGTGAGTACTCGACCTAGTCGTGACCCGAACCTGAGCCGTCTAACAAGATCTAAAGCGTACCAAAAATACAATTACCCGTGGTTCAGCCTATATGATGAACACGTGCAAGGGGTCACTTCAACTGGGCACTTCAACAAAATCAAATCACTTGGGACATTGGACAAGACTAAGCATCGCCATTTGAAGGAGAAAAGAGGGGAGCTTCTTGACCCTGAGGCACCCCCTAACTGTTCCACGCACCGAGACTCGATTGCGGCTTGCGTGGCCCGCCCCTGCAATCATTATCTGTGCGTGACATGCATAGGCCAAGCTCTCATGAGTGGCATGAAATGCGGGGTTTCCGGGTGCGACAAAGGGATTGAAGCCACTGTGGGCTTCAAAACACCCGTAGCTAAACTCAGCCCTGGTGGCGGAAGTGACGGTGATTGGTGGGAGACCGAGCAGCTCATCGATGGAGTTTCACTGGAAGATAGATATGAAGCTCCCACCAATGTTGTGAGCTTGATCTTGGCCGAAGATGGCGTATCACCGCTTCTTGGGAAACGATAATGCGGGAAAGGTTTTGCTGAGCCTTTGCTTATTTATCTATACTAATATGCAACGTGTAAAAATGATGAATCGAGCAATGGTAATTTAATCTTATTGTCATGCCAGTAAATATTTCTGTGAATTGATATTCAAATCAGAGGGAACGCGACCAACTTGAGCAAAGCCACCTGCTCAGTACTAAGTAAGCGCCCGACGGCATTTCAGCTCTTGACATGAACGCTGTCGATGCACTCCCTTTTGAAGTAGTCCAAGCCATCCAGCACATTCTTCCACCACTCGAAGTAGATGACCCGCTTGACGACCTATCAAACAACTTCGATGTGGTCGACGTGCTCAACGACCTCTTTCCCGACGGTACTTGATAAGCACTCTCAAGCTGCGTGTCAGATCTCATCCCTTTGCTTCTTTGTAGAGGCGTCCTTGGGCAGCATAGGAACCGTGCAGGCCCGGCTCGCGCAGGACGAGCTACTGCTTAAGCGCGAGATAGCACTGCTGCAGGAGGAGCTCAAGCGGGACCAGGACCCGGAGCGGATGCACCTCATACAGGAAATGATCTCGGTGTGTCCTATCGTCCTCGCCCGTGCATCCACTGAATGAACGCCGCATAGGATCTGCTGGGCCAAATGTCGCGCATTCGCGAAAAGGCGACTGAGTCGGAGGCGGTCGTGCGCAACATCACGAAGGACATTCAGGTGCTGGACCTCGCGAAGAAGCATTTGATCCTGAGCATGACGACGCTCAAGCGACTGCAGATGCTCGGTGCGTGCGCCTCGTGGGATGGTCTGAGCCGGGCTGACGCGTGCTGGTAGTGAACGCGCTTGGGCAGCTGGACGAGCTTGTGCGCGAGAACAGGTACGAGGAAATTGCTCAGACGCTGGCGGTGCGTGGCTTCTGTGTATGCGGCGCCGCAGCTTATTGAGCATGTACAGGCCGTTAAGCAGCTGTCAGCGTCCTTCAAGGGGCTGACGTCCGTCAAGCACATATCGCAGGTATGGACACGGATCCACGAGCTGCAGGGAGAGATACGAGCGCACCTCGATGCCGACTTCGACCTCTTGTACGTCTCCTCTCCCCCTGTTGTATCCCGCTCACAAACAACATTAGCTACATCCCCGACCCCCTCCACCCTATCAAGCCATCACAAATATCCGCTGCCTGCGCCGTCGCGGATGTCCTCGGCCCTGACGTCCGCACGCATTACATCACGCGCTACGTCGCACTCGCGCTCAAGGAGTACCGCCGCATCTTCAAGCCGGCGGACGAAGCCGGGGGACTCGACAACATCTCGCGACGCTTCGCGTGGTTCCGGCGAATGCTGAGCGGGCACGAAGCAGGCGAAGGGAAGGTGTTCCCGCTCGAGTGGCGCGTCGACTGGGAGCTGTTTGCCAAGTTTTCGGAAATCACGAGGTGCGTGGGGTATGCCATAGCTAGGGAAGTCTGGGCTGATGAATTTCAGGGACGACATATCGGTGCTGTTGTCTAAGGCGGGCTCGAGCCTGACGGTGAAGGTACTGCTCGACACTTTGCAGCAAACAACAGAATTCGAAGCGTCTATTGCCAAGAAGTATGTTACCACTGTTAGTGTCTCCCCACAACTCATGCTGGAATCTTATTAAATTGGCGCAATACTTCGAACAGATTGACAACATTCTCAAGAACACGGCGCCTACTCCATCCAGACCGGCTAAATCCATCTCGTCCGCGTTCGAAACGCATATGGGCGTCTTTGTTGATGCACAGGATAAGTACGTCCGTTCCTCTACGGTCTCCTCTGACATAGACTGATTTCTTGCTGCCAGAGCCATCTCCGACATGCTTGCCCCGCACCGCAAAGGCGGTAGTGCCAAAGCCCGCAATGGGCCATCGCTTGACGCTACGCCGCGCACCTCGACCTCGGAAGACCCTATACCCGCCGCAGAAGACGCACCGGCACCTGTCCTTTCATCCTCTACGGAGCTCTTCTACTTCTATGGGCAGAGTCTAGACCAGTGCGCGAAGCTTTCAACGGGGAAGCCGCTGTTTGACCTGTGCAGAGTTCATAAGAAATGGCTCAAGGTCTATGCTGGTCAGCACTGAGTTTGCCTCTGCAGCGTATCTGATGCTGATTCGAACTTCCAGAGGAGGTTTTGACCTTGACACCAAAAGTGTGCGTAACTATACATCTTCTCCAGCATTGCTAAACTCACATAGCTGCTTGATAACAGAAACCGCCCACAGCCTCGGAAATCTATAGACATTGTCCTCGATTCAGCTGAGTTGAAGCAAGCCTGTTTGCTGATTAACACGGCTGATTATTGCCAAACTACGGCTCTCGAGGTGGGACTATTATATCCGCCCCTACATCCCCGGCTAATATGCTTTTTCACAGTTGGAGGAGAAGATGCGAGAGAAAGTAAATGAGGAGTTCAAGGACCAGATTACCTTCCAGGCCCAGCGAGATCTCTTCGTCACGTCAGTTCCATTTTATCTATGCCTAAATTGTCCTAATTCACATACAGTGCGATATCATCCGCCATTACCGCTCTCCTTCGCGAGGTCGAATCGGCCGCCGATCCCGCATTGGGTGCCATGGCTCGCACGGTGTGGTCTAGCCAGAACCATGTCAGTGGGCAGTCTGCATATGTTGCAGACTTGGTAACAGCTGTAGAAGGAGTCATGGAAGCCATGAAGCCTAAAATTGAGCAGAAAAAGTATCTGAGGAATGTCTTGGACAAAGCTTCAAGGTGCCCATCACCACTCTGCATCATTCTATAGAGTATATTAATCAAGACTGGTCACCTTGCAGCTTGATACTCACCAAATTCACAAATTCGATAGTCAAGAGTCGGCCTCTGAAGGAAATTGGTGCTGAGCAGGTGCGCGCTTTCAAGGTGTTACATTTGAAGGTTGTTGACCAGGATTTCAGCTGCTCATCGACCTGCAAGCGGTCAAATCATGCTTGCTCAAACTGCCCGGGGAAGCTCTGGCGACGACCAGTTATTCGCGTGCCTTGACAAAGAGTACCACACGACTGGAAGCTTTGCTGAAAGTGATAGTGACTCCGGTGGTATGTCGACCACACTCGCTTGGGATCCAAAGCTAATCTAGTGCAGGATCCACCTGAGGGATTCATACTAAACTACACCCTACTCGTCGGAGACGCCTCCTTTTCAAACTTCCAAAAGGTTTGACCTATCTTTGGTGCACAATGCGAGGAGCACTAATTATCTGGAACAGGTTCTCGATTTGAAAGGCACTGCTAAGCCCGACCAAAACGATCTGTTAGACTCTTTCCTTACAATCACCAGTACCAAAAACGAGCTGGAAACGACCTCTTTCTTGTCGTCCCTCGACATGGATCCTTCAAATAGCTCCCAAGTTGGCAGCGCCAATCTCACTGTGACAAGCCCCACCGGGAGCAGGATCTCACTTCCGTTGATAGATGGTGTGAGCACTCCCATGAGCGCAGCAGAAAGTTTGTTCGCCGCGCTGGGGAGCCCGCCGCTGAGCGGGCCGCCTACAGGAAGCAGTGGTCGCCAAGAGGATCGCAGAGAGGTGTTTGGTGATTTCAGGCGATTTGTTAGTGGCTTTAGAAGAGATAGCATGCAGCCAGGTTCGGGTGCCAATGCTTGATACTTTGATGAGCCAGTGGAGATATTTTAGATGTAGTATCACAGCATCGTAGAATATTCGGGGTGCAATTGTCTCATATTTAATGATTTCGTATAATATATTAAGACTGCTAATGCATGAGCTCTCGAGATTAACCCATCTGTGTAGATTATTAGGTACTGTTGAGTACTTTGAGTA